>JAWWNH010000088.1:3527500-4060087 GCA_034641385.1 Darevskia mixta
TTCTACTAACAATGCCTTTAAGATATTCTCAACAAGATTGAAAAACTCTTTCTCACCCACCCCCATAAACTGATCAGAGAAACTTGCTTATTTGGCAGTACTGTATATAAATATTGTAAAGAAATAAAATTAATAAATAAGACTATGGTGGCATGAAGAATAGGATAGCCACCTATGCCTATTTAAAAGGATCCTTCCTTAACATGTATATTTTTCTTTTTATATTGTTCTGGCTAGAAATTTATCTTTTGAATAGCTTTACGCACATTTCTGTTCCGAGAAAGAAAATATATATTTCCAACCCTCGCATTTTAAAAAAGTGGCTCTAATAAAGAAAAAGATACATTTCAGGCTTCAGGAAATTGAATCGCAATGAATGTCATCAAAGGCAAAGCCGAGAAACAAACATAAAAAAATTGGGAGGAAGAGAAGATGACGCCAAGCAAAACAGCAACTTGAAGGAAATATCTTATTTGAGCACTTAGCATGTTTGAGTAAAATGAAACAGAGGGTTCTCTAAATTGAAGCCAAGTTCACTTGGGGACTGACTCCAAAAACAGCCGATCGGTGACCTATGAAACTCACTGTTCAAATGCACTGCTAGTTTGCAACATGACTTCCAATCTTACCATGCTTTCAGAGATGTTCCTAGATTTGAGGGGGGATGCAGACCAGGTACCTTCCAAGGGAACGTCCAGCTCTGATTGCTCTGAGGGCCCCTTTCTCTGGCCGCTCTGCTCATCTCTCACCTTAAATGCATATCATCATCATCATCTTTACTGGTCTTGTCTTCTTCTCCCTCCCAAAGGAGTCCAGGGCAGCAAACACATAAGTGATGAGACAATTAAAGCATCTCAGAGTGATTCTGATTCAGAAACACAGACTGGGAAAGACCTCTATTTCAAAGGCTTGTTGAAAGAAGAATGTCTTCAGGAGGTGCATAAAAGGCAACAGATGATGTCTGTATGACGTTTTATGGGAAGGAATTCCAAAGACAGGTGCCATGACAATAAAGGCCCCTTTCCTATATTATGTGGAACAGACCTCCTGGTGGAGGTAGAATAATTGGATTGGGTGTACAAAGCATAAGGGGGTCTAGGGTTATTTTGCTGCTTTTTAACCTTTAAAGGAAGGCTGCTTTGCCATTTTCTAACCTTTAAAAGAAGGGACTTGACCTGCTCACCAGAAGTGGTTTTAGGGTAGCATGACCAGTTTGGCTGCACTGGGCACCTTGCTGCAGGGGTCACCACAACAATGCTGTAAAACGGAGCACCGATTTTAGCATCTCACAGGACTCCGCTGAAATTTGAGAGCCCCAAGTCCACCACTGTGCTCACGGTGCCCCATCTTCACTCAGTCACTTCATTTACACTTTCTAGAAGGTCTTCAGAGCAACATGGCACAATACAGCATCACATCACTCTGAAGCCAGGAAGTGAGGCAGGCCAGCTACACTTGCTGTAGTGGATCCAGGGTGACATAATGCTCAATTGCATCTCATTGCTCAGAAGACCTTTTGGAAAGTATAAGCACTAGTGGAAAGAGAAAGCATAGAGGGACTCACACGGCCTCTTCTTTAAAGGTTAAAGGACCCCTGACAGTTAAGTCCAGTCATGAACGACTCTGGGGTTGCGGCACTCATCTCGCTTTATTGGCCGAGAGCCGGCGTACAGCTTCCGGGTCATGTGGCCAGCATGACAAAGCCGCTTCTGGCGAACCAGAGCAGTGCACGGAAACGCCGTTTACCTTCCTGCCAGAGCAGTACCTATTTATCTACTTGCACTTTGATGTGCTTTCAAACTGCTAGGTTGGCAGGAGCAGGGAGTGAACAACAGGAGCTCACCCCATCGAATAGTAAAGAACATTCATTCACCTTGTGCATTTAAGGTAAGGTAAGAGGCAACCCTCCATCCTTCCCTTCTCTGTCAAGGGCCAAGTCCCCTCGGCCTGATGCATGCAGCACAAGCGTATGCTTTGATCCCACAATATTCCTAAGAGGTCGGTCACTATTACCCTAATTTTCCAGATGGTGACAAGTTAGAGATATAGCAACACCTGAGGCTACACAATGGAACTGGTGGGACTATGGAAAGGGAGAGGACTGATAAAAGGAAAGGCTTTCATCCAGCTCAACTAAAAGCAATTTTCCTTGTACCCGGAGTTACTCCTTCATGGAACTAATGTGGTATATAAGCATGGCACACATGAATCCCTGTTATGGCAACCTTTGCAGTGTGGAATGCACAGTTTGGAGCTTCTGAGATCGCAGCGCATACATCCTGTCCATTTGTCTGAAAGCAATGAGTGAACTGACACTAAGAAGATGTGTGTGCTATACCTTCAAGCTGTAGTAATCCCCTTCTGAGCATGCTCCAGTTGCTTTATTCCCAAGAAATCTCCTAGCCTTTTGACCTTTGGACTCATAAACCTTCAAAGCAGTGTATTCACCTTGTCCAGTGCCCTGCTTTTGATCAACTGCAGAGACGTCTAGTCTGGATCAGTGATCAAACAGAGAGTCTGTGTTTTTACACATGCTCTCTGAGCTCTATAGTAAGTCCCTCCCTAGGTCTCATAGCAGGAAGTAGTCAACTACAAGCAGAGCAACAAACTGTTTACACTTAGCAGAGTGGCAGCTTTACCACATTAGAAGCTGAGAGAGTTCTTGAGAATGGATTGCGGAGCATGAACAACATTAGGAGTCTTTTTCACACAGTCTTAGAACTGCCCAAGGAAAAGGAATAGTGCTTCAGTTTAGGCTTAAAATAAAGACCATGGACACATGCTATTTTTGTCAGACACTGTGTAAAATGGTTGTAGCTGTTTGTGGTGCTGCTATAGTTCCCCTGACATTGACAGAAGTTCGTCATAGAAAGACAACTGGAGCAGACGATATATAATCTAGCACTGTTTGCAATAGGAGAACAAAATAAAAGAAGTTGAAACTTGTGCTTGCTCAGGAGACTATTTGCTTTAAGATCCTGTTGAGAATTCAGGCAAAGGATGCATATATTTGCTTATTTTGTAATGGCCATTGGTTTAAGTACATAAACTGAATTGTAGAGTATTCAGTGAAATAATGCCATAGTTCTCTTACTACTACTTCTAGAAGTGTATGAACTGCAGAACTGGTGTACAATAACTCATTAGATACAGCATGTCCCTGCTTAATTTACTTCCTGCTGGTAATTGCCCATCTAGTGCGATTTAAATGATGCCACATTGAATAATCTCTGTCTCACTATGTATAGGCATGATCACATACAGTTGGAAGATGTTAATGTTCTGGGACACAACTTTCTGTTGTAAGTGGAATGGGTTTTGATAACAAAATACAATGTGAGCATACTTCATTACAAAAATTGGGACAATTCAGGAGGATCTTACAAAATTGTTATCAAGTGGGAGCAGGCAGACAAGGGGAAGAAGAAATGAAGAAATGCCAACTCAATGTGACAACAATCCCCATGTCACCAGTAACTAAGACCCATTTATTTTTACTTATGGAAAGTGCATAATACAGTGGACCCTCGACTTACGAAGATAATCCATTCCGGCGGATTCCTCGTAAGTCAAAATCACCGTAACTCGAGTCCCCATAGGAATGCGTTGGTAGAACGCATTCGTAGGTCGAAAAAACCTTTGGGACTCAAGGAAACCGCATCTAAAGCGGCCGCGGCTTCCAATTGGAAGTTGAAAAAATTCGGAAGCGGTGGCCGCTTTGATCCCTCGCAACTCGAAAAACTCGTAAGTCGGGTCATTCGGAAATCGAGGGATCACTGTACTATGGAGATCAGGTGTGGGGAACCTTTTTTCCCCTCAAGGACCTGACTGAGAACCTTCCAGGGACCACAGTCCAATGGAAGGTAGGGCCAGAGCCAAGTGTGTATGGAGCAACAGATATGATTTTCACCTTTGTGTATTAGTGAAGCAAAAACCAGTTATTTCTATATATTCCCCACACATATTTCTCCATCCGCCATCTTGGCAAGCTAGAGGCATTATCACAATTTAAAGACACATTTCAGGCAGGCAAAATCCCCTGGGGAGGTAAGCAGTTGGGGGTATGGCCAAGAGACCTGGGCCTGAGGTTTCCCATTCCTGATGTCGGTGCTTTTATGACTGTTAAATTATATATGATTTAACATAATGTATTCTTCAGCAAAACCTAAGGAAGCTATGCATCATAATACCATTTTTATTGGGGTGAGGAGGCACTATGAAGAGAAATGAAGTAATGTGATTACTTGCAGAGAAGTATTACTAGGTTTGCACAGATGTATTTGTCAAGCAAGAAACTTCTGTTCAGGGCTTAAAGCTTGCCTTTCCTATCACACTACATATTAGTTACAGCACTAGGGTTCAACAGATAGGAAGTTTGCTGGCAATGTGCATCCATCTTAGACAAATACCCAACTGAAGCAGGCGGATTAGGAATTATGCAAACCTCCTCCAAAGCTAAAAAGGGTCTTTTCTGAATTGGTCCAAAGAGAGGTGGGTTGCTCTCGAGACTAGAGAGGAAAATGGGAGGGTATTGAAAACACCAGAAGTTCTGGTGTTTTTAGTTCTCTTTTGCTTTCTGTGAGCTCCTCTTATTCTACTCCAGATGAATCATTTCCTAAAACCCAGTGCCTTGCATCCTAATTAATATATACTCTTACCGTTTGTTTATGCCTTTAACTGTTATTTAGTTCACTTCCCTCTAACTTCAGTGTTCAAATTTTGAAGGCCTGTGTAACTGTCAGGTTCTGTCTGTGTTCTTTGGTGTGATGATGCTGAGTGAAACTGTGTTGTGCACAGATAGATAGAGGAAGAGCATGCATGATGTTCTAGTGTGCACATTCACTACATCAGTGTACACTTTCAGATTTCAATTAAATATCCATTAAGGTTGAAGCAGAAGTATGTCTAAGCTTGTGTTACCCGAGGCAGTTTCTGGACCCTAGGGACACAGAGATCAGTCTATTTTTGGTCCCTGCCAGTTTTGCATGTATTCATTCATAAATCTGTTCTATCTTTTTTCTGCTTTAGTTTTAAAAAAAATTAAAATAGAAAGTGCACAAAAATAGGTTTAAGTACTTATTTTATCAGAAAATACACATTTTCATCAATATTTTATCTCAAAGTAGTTATTTCTAAACATATTTTATCCTAAAATACTTATCTTGCAATTACTTTGTGTTACAGTTTTTGAGTCATGAAAACTGAGAGATTCAAAGGATGAGCACATTCTAATCCATACATTAATCTGGGAGATGTGGATCAGGTCTGTTGACATTGAAATTCACAGGCATCAAATTAGAATTTATCCCTGCTTCCTCTTGTCACGCTGCTTTTCCCTGGGGAAACTGTTCTTCAGTGTTCAATTGGAAGTTTCCTTAAGCAAGTTTCCACTTTGGATCTTGTCCAATGCAGCCTGAAATGAAGTTGGCCCCTATCCAAAGCAGGTTTGAAGAAAAACAAACAAACCTCTGACACCACTACTTGCCCCCATCTGTACTGGTAAGACCACCATTAGCATTTCATCTATTTTGGATGGTCAGAGGTGAGCAGTATTTCTTATGTAGATAAAATGGCACCATCTACATTCCAGAGGGAGAACACAAGGAGATCCCTGCTGAATTAGGCCAGTGGCCCATCTAAATGCAGCATCCTGTTCTCACAGTGGCCAACCAGATGCCTATGGGAAACTTGAGCACAACAGCATCCCCACTCCTGTGGTTCTCGGCAACTAGTATTCAGAAGCATATTGTCTGACAGCGGAGGTAGGTCAAAGCCATTAGGGTTAGTAGCCATTGTGATGTCAGCAATCTTGAAGGAACCCCGAGGTTTCCAAAGGTAAAAACAAAAAAATCAAATCAATGGGGGAGGACCTAAAAATACACCAGTGAGGACTGAGGCTATTCAGTGGCCAAAGAATGCCGGCTGACTGTTTGGGTGGGTGAATGCAAATCCTGGTGGGAAGAGGGCTCTCCACGTTGCACTTTGTTGCAGGTTCCACTTGTTTTCTTCTGTCATTTTGGTTACAGTCTTGGCTTAACAATGGAGGCATCAGATATACCTGAGCTACCGCCTCCTCCTTCTCCTTGAAGGTACCAATCAGAAAAAAAGTTTCAAATCTGAATTAGAGTGCCCTAATAATGTAGTCAAAGAATACAATAATAATTAACGAGCTAACACATTTTATGTCAGAAAACTGACTGTTTTAATTCTTGAGGTGCACAACAGTATTCACTATGGACTTTCAGATCTAGCTTATTATTTTCATTGTTATTGCTTGCTGTGAACTTTAGAACGAATTAAGATCATGAACGAAAAGCTTGTTATTGCCATAATATTTAACTGCATCATAAAGTATTTGCTATTATACTTCCAAACTAAAAGCGCTGTTGATGATGTGGCAAGCTTTCATATTTTCCTGCGGACATGAATGGGCACAATGCTCTTTTTGTTCCATTAGGATTAATGGCTCTATGTCTTTGGGATAGGATTTTCTGTTGAAGGAATGTACTTCTGCTTCATGAAGTCTACCCATCTATTGTCTGTAACTGGTTTGTTTACATTACAGTTGGCTCAAAATCCACATTTTATTATAGCCCAAAGTCCAGTGCTTGACCTCCCCAGGTGGAGTGGCAGAGCCTTTCTGCTCCGTCGTCTGTTCAAACAGGCCTTAACAGCAGGCCTTTGAGAATGGCTGCCATTGTTCAGAATGTAATCTGTCTTGTATAGCCTCTTTCCAGGGTCTGAAATTCAATGTTACCTACTTTAGCCTTCGCTTTAATTGGCCTGTTTACACTCTTTACTTTCTGCTTAGTGATTTGCATGTATGCAATAAAGAAAGGTTCTCTTATGTGCTACAGTATTCATCGTCAAGTACTTCTTCAATTGCAAGGAGGTCAACGGTACTCCTTTCGTCTTTTATTTGACAAAATGAAGGGGACTGGGGTATTATAACAGTTTCCAAGCTAAGATGTATCTATATTGCCTTGAGTAGTTTAACATCAGAAATCAAACCAAATCTATCTGTATCTTTTAAAAAAGCAACAGCAAAAAGGGACCATTTTAAATATTGTGACGTTTGGAGAGAAATTTGATTCATTTCACATTTAAAGGTGAGCCTACCTAATATGCACTTTTTGAAACAATACACAAACTGGAACACAGGCATCCTTCAAAATTCACACTTTTGCAGTGCAGTTCTCCAGCCAAGTAATGTATACAAAAATGCATAAAATGGGATAAAGTGAGCACAAAAATGCATGAAAATAACATACAAAATGCAATGTCTTAAGGGAAATTGCTCTGTGAAAATATAAAATTCACACTAAAATGCAGATGGATTTCATGAGGACTTTTTTCTTACAAGAAATCACAAACTGCTGTGGAAATGTGGAAAACTGAACTTAAGATTGGAAAAATGAGAAGGGAAACAAAAAAAATGACAGTTTTGCCCATCCCTAAAGTGAACCCAAGAAGAAGCATTATCCAACATTGACAAGTGTCCTTCTTACTGTCTTGCTCTCGCTTCCACTCACCATTCACAAAAGAGTAGTTCTTAAATTATGTGATGTATTGTTCTCTTCCAGTGTCAATTTCTTCTATGCTTGTTTGATTTCTTGATGATGCATTAACAGAATGTTCCTTTTCTGCTTCTTACTATGTGCTATTAGCAGTCATGCAACATGTACTCTTTGAAATCTGGCCTTTTCAGAGGAATTAAATGTGCCTCTTGCTCCCACCCACCCCCAACTGCATTTGTCATGGCCTTTTCTCAGATTTATGTACCCAGTAAGAGATTCAAATTAAAGGTGACATTAAGAATATGTTCTCATGATGTTTTAATCAGAAATTCCTCAGTGTTGTAAAGATGATCTCATCTAGCTTCCATCTTGATTATACTGTATTGGGTCATCTACCAGAACTTCACTTCCCAATGAAACACCTTGCAGTGAAGAATTTACTCTCTGTGGGACTTTGTGGGTTACGTGTTCTAGGGCTGATTCAGACAAATATAAAGAATGGAAATATTAAATTTATAATCCATATACATGACTGGCAGGGGTTGAAACCAAGTGAATTAGAGCAAAAATCTCAGGCTGCATAATAGTCCATGGAAGTTTTTACAATCCCAACTATCATGTCATGACTAGTGAAGGTTAGAGCACTACATTCCCTTTAATTCATTCCCTTTTAATATATTCCCTTTAGTGGACTGGGTATAAATAAATTAATAATAATAATAATAATAATAATAATAATAATAATAATAATAATAATTTCATACCATTTCCATTATGTTCCTAATAGACATTAATCATGTTTATTGAGAATCTAGAGCAAGAGGCTAAGGATGTAGTTCTAAGACAGGGAAGAGAGAGGGAGAGCTAAAGGTGAAGATAATTGTCTCATCCAACGTGGCCAGGCCATGTTGGCAGGCTGAAAATAAGAGCAGAGCAGTGTGCTCCTCTGGCCTTTTCCATGTATTTCCCCCCTTTTCCATTTTCCTTCCTAACAGCAACACCTATACTCTGTTGCCAGGACTGGGGAGGATTATGTGGCACAGCAGGGAGAGTTTGGGTCGGTCTCTCTCTCTCTCTCTCTCTCTGAGGGGCATACCTCTTTCTGCCCATCGTTAGCAAGGGAGATCACACTCTACCATATGATAGGAATGCCCTCCCAGGGACCATAGGATTGCAGGGTATGAAGAGAGGACAGGGTCCAACTACATATTCTACTAAATAGATCTTAGTCCATATGCAAACAGGAGTCATGGTTGGGCTTGGGACTTAAGTGGGTGAGGAAGGGGGCCTGCAGCAGTCCCATTGAAATCTGCGGCCTGGCCAACTCAGTGCTGCTATTTGCTTGAGGAGGAAAGCTCCCATTAGTGGCAATTGGGGACCGACCCTCCAATGAAAAGTAGCAGGTTGGGTTGAGTGACAATTTCCATCTGGTGAGGGGAATGGTTAAACTCCCTCTGTTCACCTCTTGATGTCCCAAGCCTTATTGACCTCCCTTCCTGGTCAACTCATTGACCGCATCTTCAGCAGTGTTTTAAGCTGAATCTGTGCACAGAACCTTCCAAAATGCCACATAATTTGTATCTGTTATTTAGGGGGGGGGGCCTTCAAATTTGGTGGCTTACAACATAAATAGACAAATAACCAAGATAAAATGCTAAAAATAAAAAAAATATGCTTGGTTGTATCCATAGCTGATGGAAATATAATAAAAAATCTTAATAGAAAGAATATTATTATTTATTACATTTATTTGTCACTTACTACTGAGCCACCATCCTAATTAGCAGTGCATGCCCCAACCATGACTATTGAGAGATAAGTCCTGTTGAAGTCAATGGGCCAGTGGGGTTAGGATTCCATCTTCAGTTTCCATTTGTCCCACATTGCCAAGGAAGTTCCACATCTGTCAATCATTTTCGCAAGAGCTTTGCTGCCTCTAGCAGAAACTGCTTATCATTGGACTAATGTAGTTATCAAGTTCAAGAACTGCTTAGGTTGTAGAATCAGAATCCTGTGTGACAGGTACGTTATGAAGTATTGTTTTCCCTTCATGTCTCACCCCAAAGAGCAAGCTACCTCTTTCATCCGACAGAAATATAAACACTGTCGATAAACATTTAAGCAAAGCAATGAACACCACAACCCTGGCACAGGGCATTCTAAACAGTCAAGAGCTTGAAATAAATTAAAAAATTAAAAAAATTGTCCAGTAGCACCTTAGAGACCAACTAAGTTTGTTCTGGGTATAAGCTTTCGTGTGAAAGAAGTGTGCATGCACACCAAAGCTTATACCCAGAAAAAACTTAGTTGGTCTCTAAGGTGCTACTGGACATTATTTTAATTATTTTAATTTATTTCGACTGTGTCAGACCAACACAGCTACCTACCTGAATCTAGAGTCAAGAGCTTGATGGCTCATTACATTTAATAACACCAAGAATCTAAAGGCTCTTGCATACATGATAAGAACTGGACAGTATTGAACTCTTCTATCTACCCTTCTATCTACCCTGTTTCCCCTATTTTAAGACATAGCAGGATTTTTTTCGCATTTGTGAAATATAAGCCGTTCCCCGAAAATAAGCCATAGTGATAGGCACAGTTCTGGAGGGCGCCAAGGAAAAGGGGGGCTGGGCGTCCAGTCCCACCACCAAAACCAGTCAGCCCCAGAAGCAGCGCTCAGGAACTCTGCAGAGCAGGGCGCACAGGAAGGGGTAGCGGGCACGACAAAGGCACTCCAAAGGTCTCTTCGCCCACGCGCTCGCCCAACTCTGCTCGACACAGAGTGCACGGGGCGGCCGCCGTGGCGGAAAGGGAAGGTGGCATGGGCTTTCCCTGCTTGCCACCACGACGAAATCCCCCAAGCCGCCCCGCGCATCACCCAAGAGGCCCCTTGGAAAACAAGTCTTCTGTCGAGTTTCAAGGAGGGAAGGCGGCGGAGGAGGAGCAGGAGAGAGCGCCCAGCGAAAGCGGGTCTCTCTGGTGCCCGTTTCATCAAAGCTCAGCTTGGAGTCTCCCCCCACTGTCAGCAAGCAAACAAAGAGCTCTGTGCCCGTCCTGTCCTTCGCAGTCCCAGAACTCGAGTGTGGCCTTGCCAAGGCGTGCTTACGTAATAAAAATAAGACATCCCCTCAAAATAAGCCATAGTGCGTTTTCTTGAGGGGTGTCTTAAAATAGGGGAAACACGGTATACAACTGAAAGAATAAGCATGGTAATGCATGAATTGTTTTTAAAATACTGTAGGGATTCCCACACAACACACCCTCAAAGTGCCGGGGGGGGGGGAGACTGTGAAAGGTTTGGCTGGGTACATTATGAGAACTGGACTCTATTTAGAGGTCATGCCATTATTGAGCTCGTCTATTTAGGGACTCCTGTAAAGATGTAAAACCTTTAAGCAGTCAACATTTTCGCTGCCTCACAAATGCTCATGATCAACCTTTTTTTTCTTTTCTTTCACAACAAGGGTGGGGGAGAGAAATAACATGCCCGCTCTATGTTATTTAAACAATATTTTACGTATAGATAAGTATTGTGCCAAATTTCAGCCTTGAGTAAATAAATTTTTATTATGAACTTTTATATCCTGGAGAACAGTAGTAAATAGAAAGGGAACATTGCCAAAGCGTTAACGACATTGGTGTTAACACGCATTGCTATAAATACATGCTTAAAGTCTGTGGCAATTAGCAGCTGACCGGAAAGATTAATACGGGGGACCCTTACCCACCTTTACGGGATGTAAATTAACTCTCTTATCGATCTTGTATAAGTATGGCAATGTGCTAACTGTTAAAAATACTGTAGGGTATAGGAAATTAATTAGGGCGCTAGCCTCAGAAGTCATGCTAAGTAAGGATTTGTAAGCATTTTTAAAGCGAAACTTGTTTCCAGAGGTTTGCACTGCCAGCCATAAAAGTGTGATCCTAATAAAACTTTAGGCTGGCATGGTAAGGCAGAAGCAGGACCCTGCAGCTGAAAAAAAAATATTTGTTTTTAATGGCAGGCTGTGAAAAAATATGAACACTTAATGACTTCCACCTGTCTTGGTTTAATTTTTATTTGCCTTTTTACTGTATGTGTAGTCTAATTATTAGGCTTCTAAAGGTAAAGGGACCCCTGACCATTAAGTCCAGTCGCGGACGACTCTGGGGTTGCGCCGCTCATCTTGCTTTATTGGCCGAGGGAGCCGGCGTACAGCTTCCAGGTCATGTGGCCAGCATGACTAAGCCGCTTCTGGCGAACCAGAGCAGCACACGGAAACGCCGTTTACCTTTCCGCCGGAGCGGTTCCTATTTATCTACTTGCACTTTGACATGCTTTCGAACTGCTAGGTTGGCAGGAGCAGTTGGAATAAATACACTTTAATCCACGGTGCACTGAAGATATTGTGGACTCCCACCATCTTTGGTCTTCTGTATGAACTTCCACCATGCTAGGTCTTCCATTTGAAGCCCCATGTTGATGCATCACTTCCTACTTCAGCAGTATGGTCCTGTGGACACTAGCCCAGAGAGACGTCTTTAAAAACACAGATACAAAAGAGAGCTACTCACCTCCCCTTCCCTCAATTTTTTGAAGCCCTCCAATGCTATTGTTTTCTTTATGGAATGTGGAGAGTGATATTTTTTAACATGGCTGCCAGATAGGTCAGCTATCTTCCACAGAGGGCAATGACTTTTGAAACTGTGTATGTAATATATTAATGTATGGTTGAGTTAAGCTGTTCTGCTAAAACAAATGTTTTTATTTAAAAAATCAGCATGTCCTATGAGTCCGTGGAACTATTGAGTGAGGATTGTAATATTAGTACTCATGGGATCTAAGATGGTTAAATACTCTAAAAGGATTACTAGCATTAGTACTTATTTTTCTTGGCACACTGGAATTCCGACAGTTCACACCATGAAAGTGCTTACACATAAACTGTGGACGGTTTTTAAAAAGAAAGGCTTATGCTAATAATATTTGTGATTTCTGAGCCTATTGCTGGTAGCAACCATTGAAAAAAAATGACATCATCTTTGACCCCAGCAATATGGGTGACAAATGTAAGAGGAGTAGGAACTGTTTTCTACTGGGCTTTCATGCAAGTTCTTAGCTTGTCAGAAATGATTGCCTTATAAGCAAAGTGGTAAATATTAAAAAGTCTTAAGACGCTGGCAATTTTAAGAACTGCTGTTAAATGTTGTGCAGCCATGTATCTGGAAGCCAGTGCCACAGAAGAACATTCCAGGGTGTTAGGGGACTATAACGTTTATATTTTCCAAAACATTTTAAGCAGCTAAAATTGTTGCCCTAGTGCCACAGCTTCTTGTTCTGCCCATTTTCACAAGGAATAGAAGCATAATAATACTCCATCATGTTACTCTGCGTAATAATACTCTGGCATAGACTGAGTGTGAAAAGTGTACAAAAGACACATCCTATAAGGCACTTCCATGTCATGTTTTCACTTCTCTCCCCATAATGTGTGATTCCCTGTGGCATTTTGGCATTACCCGCCCCCTCTAAGAGCAGCCAAGGATGTGAAAGGGAAATGGGGAAATGCATGATCTGAAATCGTCTTAAAGTAATAATAATAATAATAATAATAATAATAATAATAATAATAATAATAATTTATTTATACCCCGCTCATCCAGGGTAAATGCAACTGTATGTATTGCAAGAAGAAAGGATCACATAGCCCATAAGTAGGTGGCAACATCCTTACAATAGGCTATATCCAGCCAAGCCATACTCAGTGAAGACATAAAAATCAATGAACATAAGTTACTTAAGTCTGTCCATTTCAGTAGTTCTGATGTGAGACCTACTAATGTTGGATATCACCCTAAGTCTTAAAACTATTTCAGTGTGCTTTCTGGCATATAAAAACATTAAAATAACTTGCTAAAGAATATGGAGTTATATGCTTTGAAATTTTTTTTTTTTTACTTTTAACAGAGGTGGGGGTTTTTTACTTCAGGGAAAAATAAACATGTACTAATAAGTTTATTTGCTTTTAGAAGAAGAAAAAGCTCAAATCATTATTTTGTTTACCACTCTTTGGGGGGGGGGGGAATAGGACCTATCCTGGGAATATAGTTAATATTTTGCTGCATTTTCTCTCTCTAAGTATTATTTTTCATTTTATTTAATATTTATTAAATTAGAATATTGCTTTTCATCCGAAGCTCTCAGGGTGGTTCACAGCATAAAAACACAAAATACGCAATAAAAGCCAGAACAAAAGCCAAACAAACCAATAACCCTGCCCCCCCTCATGATATGATAATGATTTCTTAAAATATAGAAGGGTCACAGATGAGCCATCAGGGTGAGTGGGTTATTTTTTATTTTTGTTTTTGTTTTTTTCTGAAGCCAAAGTGCATTACTGAGAAACTGTCAGATTACATACCTGATTGATCTTCAGTTCTAAAATCACCTCTGATGTGACATTGCCATTCTGATCCAAGTCAAACAATTGGCAATCAAGTCTGAGTCCAGTCCCCCTTTCCTACTTGTTGACAGGTGCAGCCCTGTTGGGAATTTGATCCTAAAACATCTGACTCTGCTAACTTTCAATCTAGTGAATTAGAAAAAAAAATATTCTAAATATTCTCTAACTAGCAGGGTGCAAGTGATTGGGCTCAAGCAGTACAACAAATGGTTTCCCAAAAAGCCTTTTAGTTAATCCACATATGTTTCGAATTTGTGGAGCTGTGGTGTTGTTGTCTGCATCACATGATGGCTGTATTCTAGTGTGCATTACTTTCAGCAGGTTTAAGTGCATTTAATTTTGTGCTGCATTGCAGAAAATGAGACACCTTTTGAAAGTGCTTTCACTTTTGCAGCTACACTCATTCATGAGGTACACAATCTGCAATAAGGTGCCACATCACACATATTTCTACTGGTATCGGGGCCAGGAGTCAGCTTCACCTGTTGAGAAGCAGCCTGAAGAAACAGAAGAAGTGATTCCACCTGCTGCTCATCAGCCTTCTTGCTCCTGATGAGAACCCAGTGGCGTCGCAAGGGGGCGGGGGGGCAGTCCGCCCCGGGTTCCAGGGGAGGGGGGGTGACACTTGGGCTGGCCCCGCCCCGCCCCGCCCCACCCCGCCCGTAGGCCCCGAGCAAGCCACGGAGCAAGGCCACTCTGCCCTGCGGCCCGCCCAGGCCCCGCTCGTAGGGCTGCCTCGCCGCTGCTGCTTTTCGCGCGGCGGCTCGCAAGGCCACCGCGGGAGCAGCGGCCCGGCGACGGAGTGCGCATGGGCGGCATTTTGCGCATGCACACTCCGTCGTGACGTTGCAACGTCACAATGCCCCGCCCCCAGGGGATGCCTCCGTTCGCCGCCCCGGGTAGCAAGGAGGCTTCCTCTGCCCCTGTGAGAACCAGCTGGT
This sequence comes from Darevskia mixta, assembly GCA_034641385.1. Lineage (NCBI taxonomy): Eukaryota > Metazoa > Chordata > Lepidosauria > Squamata > Lacertidae > Darevskia > Darevskia mixta. The sequence continues at coordinate 3,542,405 of JAWWNH010000088.1, forward strand.
TCCAGCTTTCTTAAGCTGGTTTTCCAGCCTCAGTCAGTTGCTGGAAACAACATTTGTCATTCCTGAAAAGACCTTGATGCTTCTTGCAACCTTGGACACTCAGCTTTCTTGATCCCCGGAACATCTGACTACGTGAACTGAGATACTCCTGTCCTTAGGACTGGACTGGACCTTGTATGGACTCTGCCTCCAGGCAAGTACCCCCTGAAACTCGACTGGTTGGCTGACTTCTACCTCCCCTGAGCTCTGCCGTGGCTGGCAGCACAGGACTATGACAACCAGAGCCTTTTACTGTCTTCTAAAGCACATCTTTGAAGAACACATTCAAATCTCTTCCCATTCAAAGCTAAGTTTAGACCAGTGAAGAAATGCTGGACCAGTTCAAGTCAAATGGAAAGTTTTGACTTCAAGGTGGAGAGTGGTGTGTTCTTTCACCAGTAGAACAAATAAAGTCCTTCACTTTAACTACACTCCCCAGAATTCTTAGAGAAAAATAATCTGCTCTGTATGTGCTTTAAAGGTATAGTGTGTATCCTAGAATTCCTTGCCAATTGCCACCCTCCAACTAACAATATTTAATTTGTATAATTATAAAAGTATTTAAATGACACCATAAAATATCATGACTGTGTACAGCAATATAAAACATAAAAACAATATAAAAACCATTAAAAGCTGTACAGAACAATAATTAAGATGACTGGTGGCTACAATACTGACAAATGCTGAACTTGCTCATCTTTGTATGGGGATGGTCCTCAGTAGCACCTCTGGTTCCAAAGGTCTTAGGTAGCAGGGCTCTGTCCGAGATCTTAATGAGCTGCTACCAGCCAGAGTAGACCACTGTACGTAGCTACATGGGCTGATGGTTGGACACAGTGTGAGGAAGCTTCATGAACTAGATGTGTGAGCTAGCTCATGGACAGTGGGGAAGATCCTGAAAAGATTGAGCAGCAGAAGCATGCTTTGTCCAAGTCTGTGGCAAGTAAAGGATTGTGTTGGAAAAGTAAATTGTTACAGAGCAAAATCTCAACACTGGTTAATTTTAAGATGCAGCATAGCCAATTTAATAGGATGACAGCTTCAACCTAATTTTCTTGCTCTTCCCATTTGAAAAGGATAAATTGAGGCACTTTTTCTTAGAATAGTTTTAAATAATTGATTATTGTTTACCAGTGTCAGGTTTCTTTTTTGATGTTTGTCACATTGTTTTTCAGACTGAAAGTGTTCAGTTTCCTAGGAGGATTGTTTTGTCTTCCCTAAATTGACATCTTTCAGTTATTTATATAAGGCAAATCCTAACCTGACTGCAGTTGATTGTTGTTGCTATTATAACCATCCACTAGGAGCTCTTAACCGGAAGGTGTCTGTAATCATGGAACTTCGTTAACATATTCATTAACAGTGGTAGGGAACCTCTAGCTCATGGACCTAAATAGCTTGGCCACCATGGCCTCCTATTTGGCCTGCAAAGCCACTTGGAACAAGTCAGTCACCTGATGCACCTCCTACATTCCTCAAATGAAAACAGGGACATTTCTCACTCCCCTCAACTGACCCTCCTTGATCCCTCATTTTTGACCCCACCTCCTACCACAGAGCATTTCCTATCAGAAGCAGGGCAAGTGTCACCACCACTACACCAATGGGACACAGCACACACACCCTCTACCGTCCTGAGATGAGACGGAACAATGTGTCCACTTAGAGAGAGAGACCGTCGAAAACATCCCCACAATAACATATGCATTCCTCCAAAACAAACCAAAGAAAATCCCCACAACACTGAACAGGTTCACACAAGGGAAAAGTAGGCAAACTATCCTCATCTCTATCCCCACTAACCCCCCAGGCCCATCACCCACTATTACAACACGCAACACTAAACCTCCAGATATAAACCTGGCAAGCCAAAGGCCTGCACTGTCTAAAAGACTTATACAAAAACAACTCATACAAACAAAAAAATACAAGGCAAACTAGGGGGCACCCAAATACCCTGGCTAACACACCATCAACTACATGCTTTTTTAAACAACCCAAGAGTAAAATCAGCAGCCACTAGGCTCTTGACCACCTTCAAAAACCTTCTCCTGACAGCAGAGGGACATGGCAGAGGGATGGTATCCACAATATACAAAATACTGCTCCAAAATCCCACAAATCCCCTTGACGTAATCAAAAGAACAATGGGAGCATGACATAGGCAATGAAATTAACCTCACCCAATGGACTAGAATGTGGTCAAAACCTCCCTTTAAGTCCATATCAGCCAAAAGAAGGGAACTCACTCTGAAACTCACCTACAGGTAGTACTTAACACCACTGAAACTGGTGCTGATACACCCAGGAACCTCACCAAGATGTTGGAGAGGCTGCACCTCCACAGGCACATACCTCCACATGTGGTGGGAATGCCCTAAATCCAACCCTTCTGGACAGCAGTCCTACAAGAGATATGCAAAATAACTAAACAGGTATTAGAACTCACCGCAGAACTGGCCCATCTGAACATCTTCCAAGATCATAGACACTCACATTATACAGAACTTATAACCTACCCACTCCCAGCAGACAGAAGCCTCATAGTCAGATGCTGGAGAGACCTGTCAGGAGTAAACATGGACCAATGGTCTCAAATTGTATGGGAAATGGCCTTACTAGAAAAGCCAACCAATAAACTGAAACTGACATGGGGACAAACAGAAGAGGACACCTTCACCCCAGTATGGCTCCCCTTACATACACAGCCCAATGACAAGAAGAATCCACCAACAGCATGCAAATCAATCTGGCTTACCTGACCCAACAAGTCCTACCTCCCTCACAAATGCAAACAAACCCCACTGCAGCCACCCACAAACAACCACACCCTGCCCCCCGATACCTCTCACTACCAAGGAAATGTAATAAACAAATAGAAAGAGAACCTACCCAGTTGATGCTGACACAAAACCCCCACACACAGTAGAAAAGAATAAGCCTCACCACTCCACCCCTCCTCTTCCTCCCCAACTTTATACTGTACTCAACACTAATGTCTCACAACAAATGTAACTGATTTGTAAAAAGGACTGTACAACCTGAAAAAAGAGACAAGGCATGTACTTTTGTAAACCAATAAAATCTTTAAGAAAAGTATTTTTTTTAAGGAGAAGGAGTGCTATGCTTTTACCGTTGTGATTTTTGTCCAAGCCAAGCGGCAACAGCTGCAGCGAGGGCTGGTCTGACTTTTGCCTGTCTCACTGAGCCGTGAGAAAGTCAGCCTTATCTTTTCCTACATGGAATGTTTATGTATTACTGTACTGTTGTAATCCTAGCCTTTGTGCTTTCTCTTCTGGCCAGACCGTGATGCCGGACAGACGGTTTTATGGCAGCTCTGTATATGAGCTGGCAGCAGGGATCTTCTCTGCACTATTCCTACAATAAATTAGTTTAGCCTTATTTAATGGCTTGTGTGTGTTGTTCTTCATACTGGGAACAATCACATATGACTGCGCCACCGGACTCTCTGTAGCCGGGGATGTACACACACGGCTTTGCTCTGGCTTTGGGGCAGTCTCACAAACTGCCCCAGGCGGGTTAAATGCTGACATTTACATGTCAGCATTGCAGGGGGTTGGAATAGATGAGCCTTGTGGTCCCTTCCAGTTCTAGGATTTCTATATTTGATTCCTTCCTACATGTTCAAATAGAATTGAAGTAGATTCAGATTCTGATGCAGATTTGATTACCTGTGTAAGGAAAGCACCATGGGTCTAACATACATTGAGTAGAATCAAGTGAATCAATTTGTACACTCTTAATTTGTTACAAAAAGTCCACTGACTACTTAATGTGTGACTATGGTGCTATGTGTTGAATTGTAAATATTTATTTAGAGAAAAAAATATGTATAGTAACCAGAAGTATATCTTCTCACTTTAGATATGAACTTGAGTTGCTTTTGGGGAGCAACATGAGATGTGCAGACCAACAGCAGACTTATCCCATGGGATTGCAAAATGTGGACTCATAATAATAATAATTTATTATTTGTACCCCGCCCATCTGGCTGGGTCCCCCCCAGCCACTCTGGGCGGCCTCCAACAGATATTAAAATACATTAAAAATTATACTCATTATACTGATTGTATTGTGATGATCGGTTCCAAGCTGCATGGCTATACTTCAGGTGAAGACCTTGCCCTACCTAAACATTTATAAAAATGAAGTTATTCCCATGATGAACAGGAAGCATGGGCACAGATGAAAAATGGGAAGATGGATGCTTATTCTCACCAATTCAAAATGGCCCAGCATATAGTCACCACTAAGAGAAAGTAAGTGACTTTCAAGAGATAGGCATCTGAACGGATGGAAGAAAAGCAGCTTGTACTCAATTTGTGTTAATGTCTGCCATCCGCATCTATTGTTTGGTGTCGCCATTGATTAAGTGCTGTGAAGTGGAGAACTTGCAAAGTGCTTCAGAATCAACTGGGATGAAGTACAACAGTTAATGGATCTGAAGCCTGCATATGCCACATCTGGTGAAGAGCTGTAGACTTATAAAAAATGACAGATTGAACAAAAGAAATAAAATATAGTGCAAGGGTAAAGAGCTTGAAAGAGAACGCTGACAACTCAAAGTTAAAGAAAATGTACATTGACAAGAAAAATCTCAGGTTTCTACATAGCCAAAAGGGTGACAGGGGAGGGGCACCTCTCAACACAACAAAACAAAGACTGCGGGACAAAGACTGGATAAAAAGAGGTATTTCAGCAAGTATGGAAGACCAGGTGCTGCAATAGCATCAACATAGAAATGAAGATGGCCGTGGTCCAAAAGGCTTAAACTCCCAGGTCTGATATTTGGACGTTTATTGACAGATGTCATTTGCCAATGCTCACATAAGACTATGTTACAAAATGCAAAAGGTAAGACTTTTTTATCCTACTGGTAACCTATCAAGACTCTCTCTCTCTCTCTATGTGTATATATATATATATATATATATATATATATATATATATATATTCTGTAGTTGGGAAAGGAGGGAGGAACAGTTGGTCTTAGAAAGTATTTAAGGCAGACTATTAAACCCACAATACCTTGTTTTTCGAAGGCCTTCCCTACTATGCAGGAAGAAGTGCACTTGATTACACCCATAAAAGACATAAACAGTCTCAGCAGTCTCTTAACCCAAATTAAACTGAGCTGAAATCCCTGATTGGAGGAGGGAGAATAAGAGATTGTGCAGCTCAGTCCAATTAATGCCCACAATGTGCTAGAAATTGTGCACAACAGAGAAGTGCCATGGTATCAAGCCATGCTGGGACAGTGGGCAGCCCTCCTGACATGGTGCAAACGGCAGACAGAGTGCTAAAATGCAGCAGGGCATGACTCTGAACAAGGCAAAGACAAAACAAAGCTCCCTGAATTTATACCAGACTTGGCCAATCCAGAGGTCTGCTATAACCCATCTATCATAGGCAGTGCTGTTAAAACCCTCGCATGTTTGATTTACTGTGGAATGTGCATTTGGTTTGGACAAATCCTGAACTAAATCAGACAGATTCAGTGTAATTTGAGGCTCTTCTGAGATGAATTGAGTCATCGTCTCTCAAACAAAACTGAGTTGTTTCTGAAACCTTGAAACTTTGGATTTCCCAGAGAATTCAAAACCCTCTTCCTTACAGCATTACATTCTGCCAAGATCTCTGTATAAGTTATGTAATGTCAGCTGTAGGGCAAGTGCGTGCAGCTTGTCCAAAATGGCCCCATGGGTGAAACAGGGAAGCCTACCAGACCTAACTAGTCTCACAAGCTGGAGGTTCCTCACTGCTGGTTTATAGGGTTGCAGCCTACATCTCTTTTTTTTTAATTGAATGAGAAGCTGCTGCTATGAGCTCACTTCTCATCCAGGTACTGAGAAGACATCAAAGGGGAAGGAATAAGGCAGGGTTTCATGGCTGGGTTGAAGGGCTGTATTGGAGAAGGGATTATAGGTAGCACACACCAAGGAAGAGAGAATGCTGTGGTGATCCAAGAAAAAAGAAGTGGGTTGGGGTGGCAAAGTAAAGTTGGAGAGAAAGTTGGCTCCCAGCATTCAAGGTAAAAACACTTTCCAGCAAAACGAGATGCATGGAGCAATGAAGAGAACAAAGGAAATCTGAGGACCATGCAGACACCCCAAAACCTGAATAAAAGAGTGGGAAGAAAGCATGTTGCAAGCAATCAATTCATCTGAGATGGTTTTTCAAGTAATTTCATCATTAGGTCTTCCTGGATACCAGGTACATCCAGGGGCCTTTCTCACCCTAATAGTGAAGAAACAGATGGGTTGAGAAAAGTAGTGCATGCCAGTCTGATCCCCAGTTGTACAGGAAGAGATGTCAGGAAGGTAATGGTATGCATGTATAAGCTGTATTTATTAGTCATGTAGAATGCAACTGTTTTCTGCTTTGACTGCTATGCAAATGGATCACTCCACTCATTAATCTAGGGATGGACAAATCTGTCAGTTTTGGTTTCTCTGTTGCTCGTTTTTCCAATCCAAAATTCAGATCACAAATTTGCATCTCTTTGCAAATTCATTTATTTTAAATCTTCACATTTTCCAGCATTTTAGTCTGCATTTCTCCTACTACAAAATGTTTATGCAATTATACATATTTTTGCATGCAACCTTCCCTACTGTGCTGTATTTATGTGTTATTTTCTCCAATATATATGCATTTTTGTACACTTCCCTCTAATATGTACATTTGTATACTTTCTCATGTTGTAGAGCTGTACTGCAAAATTCAGAGAACTGCCAATTTAAAAGTATACCTGCATTTCAGTTTGCAAATTATTACAGGAAATTGGAATGAACTTGCAGCAGACCTTGGGGTCCTCAATAGGCCCCGACAGTGAAGGTGGTTCTGTTAGATTATTAACCACCTGCAAGAGTCTCCTGGTGCTGTTTTCTGTAGATGCAACAGCAGCAGTGAAGAAGGTCCTCTTCTCCGTTGCTATTGCCACTTGGTAGGCTCAACGTTGAGCTCTAATCCGTGTTCAGTCCTATTCAGACTGAGTTTTGCACCACCAGTGCTCCAGCCACCTCAGTGATTGTTTATCGCCCTCAGCTCTAAGGAAACCCATGCGACTGTCTGGGCTCCATGCAATCGGAGAGGGCACTTCAGAGCCAGACAGTCAATACCCTGGTTAACTCCGCATTCATGTCAGCTGAGAGGCCATAATCATGGGATAAGACATACTCTACCACTCTCTGGAAACCATTTGGATCAATTAAATGGCAGGGGAAGATCACATGACCTGGGCTGCTGCACCAAGAGAAACCTAACCGACAAGCAGCAGCAGGAACAGGCCCATCTGCCATGTCCAACCAAGTCTCTGTCCAACCAATTCCTCCATCCATGATCAAGTCATGGATGGCAGTGGTCTTGTAAATCTAAATATTATTTACTCTTGGCTATAACTATAACTCTTCATAAAGGGATATGCAGTCTAATTAAAACAATTGGCAAATAAAGGAACACAAAAATATGATACACCAAGTTCTGTTTTGTATGTGTGAAGGAATCCTTTGAACATATACTTCACTTTTGGGTGACCGACATATCAAAATTCAAAAGGCTCATTTCAACACACTTAATGGTTTGTTGAGATGCATGAGAAGGGTCACAAAAGAGCTGTGGGTGAAAGCTGTGAGATGGTCAGGCTTGTGAATTGAACGGAGAAGGTGCTTTACAAATATTATTAAAAGTTCCAAGCCTTTTACATGGAGTGTTATAATTTGTGTGAACTTAGTACTGCAACATCTGTTTCAAAACTTCCATTAAGTGATGTTTGCTGGCAAGCAGTAGAAGGAAAGAGTTAGCAAAGCTGCAAATATTACTGAGCTAGGAATAGGGATTTGTCTGTTTTGCTCAGGAAAATAAAATTCTGTCATTTCTGCAAATCCATACTGAAATGACATTTTTATTTTGATTGAGTGACAAATAACTTCTTATGACTTTAAAGCAGAAAATTATGTGTATTCTCCTGGGTTATAAAATGCTCTCAGTGAGCATTCAAGAATAACAAATGTGCTGCACAGTTTCATGTCACATCTAAATCTATAGCAAACAAAGAAAAGCATGGCAGGGAAGGAAATTTGAAACATTTGATAATTTAAGTGACTATGGGTATTCAGTGTAAAGAAGGGCAATTGAAAATGTAGGATTGTGAGCTTCCAGAACCACAGGGTGAAATTAAGAATGTAGGGTTAAGCATACCAAATGTTAGGGTGGAATACAGACATAACTACACTTCAATATACTGTAGTTGGGGAATATTCAATTTTATCTGAACAACCTTGCAAAGTAGGCTAGACTGAGATATACTGCTTGGGTAAGGCCATAGTTCAGTTGCAGAGCATGTGGCCAAAGGTCCCTGGCATCACCAGATAAAAAGACTATCCATCTGAAATCTTGGAGATCCACTGCCAGTCAGAGTAGATAGTATTGAGATGGACGAGCACATAGTCTGACCTGGTATAAAGTCACTTCTTGTGTCACTCAGATTGAACGCAAGTGTTCTCCTTAGTCCCAAGCATCTGTCCACTGTCTCCACACTGGTTCCAAATGCATGCATTTCAATTGCCCGTATTTAAGCATAGGAAAGATATATGAGTGCCACAAAAGAAGAAAACTGTGCACACAACTACATCTGGCTTTGGGAAGCAAAGATCTGCAAGTTCAAATTATTCCATAACCAATAGTGGTAAAGCACTGGCTGCACTCAAGACACTGAACTGTGACCCTTCAGTCTATTCCTTTGTGCCTAGCAGTGCATGCACAGAAAGCTCTAGTGCATGTGAGATTTTTTGTGAACTTCAGAGGGTTAAGCTCCAAACTCACATACCACCATCACCTTGTGCCAAGCAATGATAACTGTTGCTCTCACAGTCACTGACAAAGCCGCCTGGGTTAGCCCACAATCCATGTGCCATTTCATTTGCTTGGAATGACTATATATTTGTTGTAAATTCTGTAGTTTCTGGGAGCAAGGAAGTTAAGTTTTAATAAATTAATTGCAGTAGGATGTCATGAGCTGTCTCACTACAGTGGCTATTTGTGTCAAATCCACCTGTAAGATACATCAATTCCATACATTTTTTTTTGGGGGGGGGGACACAGCTCTGTCCGTAGGAGACAGGCAGACGATGGTGGATTGTAACAAAAAATGTTCAGTCTGGCAGGAGAAAATAGCATCTGTTTCACATCTCTATTTCTCATTCTTATTTTAACAGTCATAAACACTTCCTAAAGCTGAAAAAGAACAGGGCTGCAATTCAGACAAGGTAAGATTTCTTGCAAAGTGCATTTGGATACACATACCCAATCAAAACAAAACACATTTCATGCTGAACATGGCTTGTTGGGTTTTTTTCTCCCTTTGAAGCCCACAACAGTGCTGATGGATTTGCTAATTCTTTGGCTGTTCTAGCCCTGGAAGGTCTGATGAGAAAGTACCGGTAAGTTCCAGGCTCTTCTAATAAATAGCTGTCATCTATGTTATATACCTGGAAGGATCACATTAGTAAGGGAATGTTTCAAGGGAAGAAAGTCAAGTCATAATAAACAAACATATGGGAACCTCTAGGATCAGCAATGTAGGCAACAACTGAGCCCCAAAGGTAAGATATACAGCATGTGTATATGTGTGAATATATTGACACACACACACACACACACACACACACACACACACACACACACACACACACACACCAGGGGCTGCTGCTGCTTGCCAACCACACCTATCCCTCACCCATTTACCAACCCATTCCCCACCCTTCATATTTTGGTCAAAACCACAGGAGGACTAGGGGATTTGGAGCAAATTGTGGGTAGTGGCAGTGATAGTGGTGAGTGGCCCTCACTTGGCCAGGCCACACATTCTTTCACATTCTGGGCTTTCCTGTTTTGCATGCAAGCAAGTGGGGGAGGCAGGTGGCAGCAACGGCAACACCCAGAACATGGGAATGCCCACCTGGACCACTCATGGCACTGACCTGCCTGGTTTGCTTGCTCACTTACTCTGCCTGAGGTTGTCATGCTAGTTTTGTGTGGCTGCCTAGCAGCTGCCACACAAACTGCAGAGTGATGACACCTTACATATTTATGTATATAGGAAGATATATATCTGACAAGCTTGGTAACTGAAAAGCTAGGTGCAGCGAACCCCCTCCGTATATTCTATAATAACCACCATGGGTTATCTTTTGGTTCTTGTGTGAAGATAAACTTGGATACTTGGAGACTCTCACAGAAGCTGAACAAATAATAAATATTTATTTTACAGAACTAAGTTGATAAAACAAAAGAGGAGTCGGGAGATTAATTTCTTTTGTGTAACTGTTAACTTATAAATAATTATACTAAATATAAAAACAAAATAAAATAAAATAAAAATCCTTCCAGTAGCACCTTAGAGACCAACTAAGTTTGTTCTTGGTATGAGCTTTCGTGTGCATGCACACTTCTTCAGATACACTGAAACAGAAGTCACCAGACCCTTATATATAGTGAGAGGGTGGGGAGGGGTATTACTCAGAGGGGTGGTGGAAATGGGTGAAAGGTTGATAGCTGTGGTAAACCTGTTGACGACTATTAACGACTGCAATTAGTCTTACAGGAAAAAGCAAGGGGTGAGAAGGTTAAAAAAGCTTTGTCATGTATAATGAGATAAGAATCCAATGTCTTTGTTCAGACCAGGTCTCTCCATGGTTTTAAGCTTGGTAATGAGTTGCAATTCAGCAACTTCTCTTTCCAGTCTATTTCTGAAATTCCTTTGCAATAAGACAGCTACTTTGAGATCTTGTATAGAATGTCCTAGGAGATTGAAGTGTTCTCCTACTGGTTTCTCTGTCTTGTGATTCCTGATGTCAGATTTATGTCCATTTATCCTTTGGCGTAGGGTTTGGCCTGTTTGTCCAATATAGAGAGCTGAAGGGCACTGTTGGCATTTGATGGCATACACAATGTTAGATGATGAGCAATTAAATAGTCCTGAGATGGTATGTTTGATGTTGTTGGGGCCAGTAATGGTGTTGTCCGGGTGTATGTGGCAGCAAAGTTGGCATCTGGGTTTATTGCAGGCTCTGGTGCCAGTGTCTGTGTTTAGTCTGGTTGTAGTATTGTTGTGGGTGAGGAGCTGTTTAAGATTAGGTGGCTGTCTGTAGGCGATGAAAGGTCTTCCTCCCAGAGCTTGAGAAAGAGAACTGTCATGGTCTAGGAGAGGTTGTAGATCTCTGATGATCCGTTGTACTGTTTTAACTTGGGAGCTGTATGTGATTACTAGTGGTGTTCTGCTGTTTTCTTTTTTGGGTCTGTCTTGCAGCAAGTTCTCTCTGGGTATCAGTCTGGCTCTGTTGATCTGTTGTTTAACTTCATCCGGTGGGTATTTTAGTTCTAAAAAGGTTTGCTGTAGATCTCTTAGGTGAGAGTCTCTGTCTGTAGAGTTGGAACAGATGCGGCTGTAACGTAGGGCCTGGCTATATACAATGGATTGTTTGGTATGTTTGGGATGGTAGCTAGAAGCATGTAGATATGTCTGTCGGTCAGTAGGTTTACGGTATAAGGTGGTGTCTATGCGCCCATCCTGTATTTTTATAGTAGTGTCCAAAAAATGTATTTCTTGCATAGATTGGTTCATAGTTAGGTTGATGGTGGGGTGAAAGTCATTGAATTTCTGGTGGAAGGTGTCCAGGGTCTGTTGACCATGTGTCCAGATAATAAAAATATCATCAATGAATCGCAGGTACAAGAGAGGTATACTAAATATAGTGGATGTTACAGGCTTCTAAACAAGGTACTAAACACAAAGCTCCTCTGAAAGTTCAGTTGCTTATTTTAAGTTAATGCTCTTCAGCTAAAAGTTACAGGTTTCTATCTAGACTAGATGGTAAATGCTCAGCTTATTTCTAGTTTTGCATAACAGATCCAGGGGATCCCCTCAGCCCTTGTGACTGGCTTGGGAGTCTATCTAGAAGGTCTCTCACCCTCCTGACTGAAATGAGGCCCAAGGAGACCGTCTCCTCACAGCTTCTACCACTCCTTGCTCAAACTCAGCCCTCCAGTTACCGTAACTCCTGTCTGAATACTGTAGTTTCACAACTACTAAACATTGTCTTACTATCTATGCTCAGAGACTCCTTTTTCTTGCTGTCCATCACACTACGCCAAACAACAGTGAACGCAAGGTAGACCATAGGGCTAGAATAGCATCTAGAGAAGCCTACACTATCCTTGTGTTGCTTAACTGGACTTGGGACCAAAAAGCCTTTTTAAATAGAGATCTGCCTTCCGTAAAATAGGACACATGTCTGCCTTGCAATAATGCTTAAGGTTTCTGGCGAGCAAGTCTGGGAAAGTCACCTACACTGTTTGCATAAGTAGGAATTGGCTTGTCACTGTAACTTCCCTCATGCCATCGGCTAAATTTGCATAAAACTGGGAGAGGAGGTTGCTGTTGTCAGGGACAGGAAGAAGCAGTTCGTAATGACCTGGGAAAGTATCAGGGCAGTAGTTTGGGTGCTGGATTCTTGCCAGGCTTCTAATGAGATATAGGAATGAATGAGGCCTGTAAGGGCTCAGTTCCTGCATCTTTTTATATTTATATCCCATCTTTCTGCAAAGGAGTTTGAGGTGACATGCACACTTTCCTTCTCCCTCCCCATTTCATCATAGAACCATCACCCACAAATCCCTGCCTCCTGTTCCAGGCAATGGCACCACCCATTCCCTCAAGTCACAAAGGCAGGCAAAGCATCTAAATGTGTGTGGAAACAGGTGCGCGCGCATGCATACACATACACACCCCTATTCCTTTGTAAGCGGAGGTGCTGCCTATATCTTCTTGTCAACAACAGCTTCACCTTGTGCAAAGAGTAAGTGAGTTCTTTCATCCAGTGCCTCTGTTTTTAAGCATGATCTGAGCAGGCTCATTTACCATGTCATTCAGAGCATTGCCTTAATAGGCATTCGTATCTCTGTCATTTTCCACTAAATTAACAGCTCCCACTATCATTGGCACATTCTTATTGGAAATGAGTTCAGTATCTGACTTTCAGCATGGCAACAGCACTCCCTCGCTCTTTGCAATGTAAAGTGCTTTAAAAGCAAATAGTTCAAAGGGGTTTATATTAGAATCACTTTCACCTTACATTGTATACCAAGTTCCCAGTTAGTACAGTCTGACATCTTGCTGTAACTTTACACTTCTCTCCGGTGTGGAGTTGAAGGCTAATGGAAGTTTAAGAGTATCATTCCAAGGCATTAGTGAGCCCACGTTCTTTTTTAAAACAGAGGGCATCGTGGTTTGCCAGGCTTAGAATGTCACCAGAACAAGCCTTGCTTCCAAAGAGAAATTCTAGGAGTGACATACCATCCGCCTCTAGCTTCGTCACTGCAAGAAATTAAACTAGACTGTGATAGACAAGATTAACTGACTTTGTAACTGAAATTCAATTCAACTGTGTCCCTCTCCTTGGGGGGGGGTAACCCCTCTGCCTGTACATGCATATTTTTATTGGGGAGGGGGTAGTATTTTAGTGAACCTGTAGAGACTGAATAAGTGCAGTCCTGCTCTCCTACCTGCATATTGGGATGCCTGAACAAAGTTGTCACAGTCACTGAATTGTGAACATGCATGTACAAAGACACTGTTCAATTGCATTTATTTGTCTTTGGGTTGTTGGGCGGTAATCTCATCAGGTATTAACCCTATTCTTGGCACAAGGATCAAACAGAATTATTCAATGACTTAAAATGTGTTTAATTTTCCATTGGATTGTGCTCCATACGTTTAGGAAAGGGAGGGCAAACTGTTTTCTGTTGCTAGCCACATTCCATCGGGGTTAATAATAATAATAGCAATATTATTTAATAATAATAATTTTATTATTTATACCCTGCCCATCTGGCTGGGTTTCCCCAGTCACTCTGGGCAGCTTACAGCATATATAAAACATAATAAAACATCAAACATTAAAACTTCCCAATACAGGACTGCCTTCAGATGTCTTCTAAAAGTTATGTAGTTCTTAATCTCCTTGACATCTGAAGGGAGGGCGTTCCACAGGGAGGGTGCCACTACAAAGAAGGCCTTCTGCCTGGTTCACTGTAACTTCACTTCTTGCAGTGGGTGAACCACCAGAAGACCCTTGGAGGAGAACCTTATTGTCTGGGCTGGACGATGGGGGTGGAGACGCTCCTTCAGGGTTAATGAGTTTGGGGCACCCAGGGCCAGCCCAAGGAGTGGAATTCAATGTAGCACTGATTGGAGCATGCATGGGAGGTCAGTTCACACTACTTTCCTCTGCCCCCTCTAATCTTGTTCTGTATTTCATCCCCCCCAACCTTCTAGAACAGATTTAGGGAGTATAGGGTGCACAGGGGTGGAGAGCGATGAAGTCCCATTGTTCTGCACACACCTTTTGCTGAATTTTGCCCAATACATTTTGTTGCCTGAAGCAAAGGACAAGTTGATGCCCTTTGCCTTTACATGCACAAAAGCCAACTGCAGTTGACTGACGGTTTAAGCTTGCTTTTGCACTGTCAACAGGTCAACAATCACCCTAAGGTCCCAGAGTAGGTCCAAGCAATGCATTAAAATCACTTGAAAACAAATTACTATGGTATTACAAGAATAGAGAGTCCTAAAATAAGCAACTCAAGTGTCAAAGGCCTAGGTAAAGTTGAATGCCTTCAGCAGAAGATGAAAACTGCATTGTGAAGGTAGCAAACACACCTCTGGGGGGAGGGAATTCTGCAACTCAGAAGCTATGACAGAAAATGTCATCTCCTGACCTACCCACCCCCTGCAAACTTTTGAGGGCATAGGAACACCCAAGAGGGGCCCCTCTGCTGATCTTAACACCCAAGAGGGTTTGTAGAGATATTTGGGTCTTGAGTCATTAGGGCTTTAAACCCTAACACAAGCACCTTGAATTGAGCCTGGAAAAGAACTATTGCAGCTGTTATACAAGATCTAGATGGAACCCCAGACAGTAACCTGACCATTGCATTTTCTGCCAACTGAAGTTTCCAAGTCATCTTCAACAGCATCCCCACAAGGAGTGCATTGCAGCAATCCAGTCTGCAAGTTACTAGATCATGGAGCACATCATTTCTGCCATAAGGGTCTGTAGCTGGCAAACCAGCCAGAGCCGGGAAAAGGCACTCCTGGCTCTCAAGGCCACCTGAGCCTCGGGTGACAGTGTTCCTCTAATCATGTACATAGTAAAGTCATACTCTGTTCCTCTAATCATGATAGAAAGAAAGTAACCATAATACTTTTTCTGTATGCACCTGGGATAAATTTATTTATGAATGCTCTGTGCCTTGAGATCAAATCAATACAGGTATACCAGCGGACCAAAATGGATTTGCTAAATGAGACTACGAACTGGGTATCATCAGTTAAGCTGAAAAATGGCCTTGGTGTATCTTTACTATCTGTCACAGTTGGATACTAGTAACCATCTGACACACACTCAGGTAACTCCCGAAAGTCAAAGGAAAGAAGTTGGAATAGATTGCATGAAGTTCATGCCCTCAGACCTGAAGGTATTGTATATCTATGCAATTGAAGGAGAGCAGATCAAAGCAGACATGTTGCCTCCTGATCACTTCCTCTCAGCATCAGTTTCAGGGGTTTGTTAAGTATCCACTTTCTCTTTTTAGATTAGCTTGTCTGCACCTCTCCATTCTTCTAGTTCAGAGCATGCACTGCAACATTCATTAGAATTGGGAGGTCTGTTCTCCCAGTCCCTTTGGTCTCTGTTCTGTATATATTTGGGCCTTTCTCACAACCCTCAACTTTACCACATTTTGCATCTTTTTGAGTCCTTCTTGTCTTTATGTCATTTTATTTGTGCAAAGTATGTACAGTGCAGAGTTCAGTCCAAACATGACTCCCTAGTTACTAGCGGAATCCGGAAGTGCTCCCCTCCTGTTTCGGCGCCAACACCAGAGTCTCGGCACTCTAAATTGGCGCCTTCTCCTCCTACGTAAAGCAGACGCCGGAAACGATGTCTCTCTCTCTGAGCGAGTCTGCTGGGTGGTGCCAGGTCTCTCTGCCTCTTCCTGGAGACCTCTCACTACCTGGCTCCCTCCCGATAACTGCTCCTCCCCCAAAGAGGGGCTGGCAGACTCGCTCTGAGATGAATCTGCCGTCAACACAGGCTGAGGCTCTCTGTACTCACTCAGTGCCGGACTGGCAGGGGTGGGCACATCCCTGACAATTAATAATGATGATGCCTATTGCATCAATGGTGTTCCATGAGATTTAATCAAACTAAACCAGGATTTAGATTATTTTTTTGATTTTACTTGGCAGTGGGGATGAAAGGAGGCATCAATTTCCATCCCATCCTGTGCTCATTGCAATCAGGGCTTTGCCTATTCCACTGCAGTTCAGCTTCTGCTGAAAACTATGCTATTTGTCTCGCTATCTGCTGGTGCTAAAACTAACACAATTAATTACATAATTAATCTCAATGTAAAGAAAATGTCAAAAACTATGGAGAATATAACATAATTTCTGTTCCTGACCTCAGACAAACATGCAAAGTGTGGCAATTTTCACTCTCATTTCCATTTCCAACATCCCTAAAAGGAAGAGTAGACTTTATTTGGGGGGTGGGAAGACTGTGACTATCAAAAAGAAAGCAAGAGCTAGTTTGATACAGTGGGGGGAGGGGAGTGTGAGTTTGTGGGATTTGTGTGCCTACGTCCAGGTTACTGGTATTATCCCTACTTGGTCAAGAAAGCAGCAGCATGTCATTGCTCAATGTTTCAGGGCCACTTTACACAACGAAGATTCATACATTTTCAACCTGAAGGATGTGATCTTGCATTAATAGGGAATTCCACTCACAATTTCCTTGGACCACCCACAGGAATGATGTTGCACTGTGGAATAGTGAACCCAGAGATAACAGTGCTGCTTTTGTTTACATGAATGCTTATTTCAGGATCAGAGAGAGCTAGGTCAGGAACCTCTAACCTTGAATTACTGCACACTTTGACCTCAGATTCACTCCTAACGAACAAAGCGAATCTAATCCAGCTCAGAAAGATGGCACAGGGGGGAACATGAGGGCTGCATCATACATCACATTTTGAGGTGTGCACAAAAAACAGTTTTATGTGTACACCTACTAATGTAAGTATGACTGCAACAAGGGTGTTTGCATTCTTCAGGGAGCCAGGATTGCTTGCCCACCACCATACAATGCTGTTTTGTGGCCCCAAGATAGGAATAGATTCCAGACCTTGCTGAGTTCCTCTAATGGTAGGTGAAAAGATGCATTAAAAAGTAAGCTAATGAGCAATGATGACAAGACTCTATATGCATGATTTGCCAGCATTTCCCAGACTGGGTGTCAGATGTGAGGAAGTGTAGGCACCCCCTCCAGTCTGAATTCCTAAAATAAATATGGCAGGAACAGTTGTTGACAACTTGCCCAGGAAACTGGAGCCTTCACATGTCATCATATAAATAGGAAAACAGTGATAGCATCATCCATACTCTGCCTAAGTCACAGAGAACTGCTGATTCCTTGGATGATTATGAGGACTGACTCAGCCCATATTGAAAGGTCACAGCTAATTTGTGGAAGGGACATGGGTGGTGCTGCTGTCTACACCACTGAGCCTCTTGGGCTTGCCGACTGGAAAGTCGGTGGTTTGAATCCCCGCGACGGGGTGGGCTCCTGTTGCTCTGTCCCAGCTCCTGCCAACCTAGCAGTTCAAAAGTATGCCAGTGCAAGTAGACAAACAGGTACCACTGTGGTGGGAAGGTAAATGGCATTTCCATGCGCTGTGGCATGGTCCTGTGTGTGCCAGTGGCAGTTTAGTCATGCTGGGCACATGACCTGGAAAGCTGTCTGTGGACAAACACCAGCTCCCTTGGCCTAAAAAGCGAGATGAACATCACACCCCATAGTTGCCTTTGACTGGACTTAACCGTCCAGGGGTCCTTTACCTTTACCTTTTTACTAATTTGCGGAGCCCCTGTTGCTATTTTATTTTACCACTTCTGCACTGTTATACCAAAGAGCTTACAATCTAAAATCAGACAGAAAGGAGCATACAGACATGAAATCATAAGAGCTCTGCTTGATCAGAACAAAGGGCTATCTAGTCCAGCATCCTGTTCTCAAACAGCTGTGAGAAGATAGCTGGGATTGGTGTATTGACTGATGCTGTCACAAAAGCATGGAAGAATTTCTACTCTGTAGTTGTCAGGGATAAAGGGACATTTGGGGAACTCTTTTCCAGGTGAAATACCGCATTCTACAAACACAGTTTATTTTCTTCTCCTTTCTCAACTATCTCAGTGTCGCCTCTCCTGGGAAGAGAAGCAAGCAAACAGACTTGCAGATATGGGAAGTTTTCCAAAGGTGCTGGTGAAAGTAAAAGGGGAAAAAAAACATCAGAAGAATGATGGAAACAGGCATATTATACAGTACCAAAACATTGGGCCATCTAGCCTAAAGTGGTTCAAAATGAATGGCAGCAGCTGAGTATGGCTGTATACACAAGGCAGTTTATTCCATTTTCACAAAACTTTCCCCTAACTGTTCATTCATATCCTCTAGATGCCTCAAAAATGCCAGTACCATCCCGAAAGCCCTCTAGCCATCACTGATTCCCAAGGTGTCATGGTGTCCCCTCGAGTGGGGAAGGGGGTTGCAGCAGCAAGAAGATGAGGAGGGGGACCATTATCTGAGGAGAAGGGTCAGCCGCCCCCCTCCCCCAATGAAATTCACCCCACAATTGCATACTGATGTAGATTAAAAGGACCTAATTTTCACCTGATGAATGTTAATTTCCACATTATACACAAGCTTTCCCATGATGTAAAAGCCACTTCAGGTACTATAGTGTAATGTAGTGCAAGTCTAGCCCTCATTTCCATATTATTTGCAAATAGATTTTTTCCTGAAGGCAAATACCACAGAAATGAGCACTAAACTGTCATTTGGGTGGCAGAGACTGAACCCTGCAAAACTATGTTCTGCTATTGAGCTGTATCTCTTCCCTAGTACACCTGTCTTGAAAATAATACAATAGTAATAAGAATACAGCATCCCAACCGCTGCAACACCTGTGCATTCATTTCTCCAATATCCCTTCAGTATTTACAGCTTTTGAACATTTTGCGCATGATGTGTTGTAGAAGAGGATTAGTTCATCCTGGCTACAATTCTTTTTTTGTTTTTGTTTTTGTGTTACTCTTAGAAATGTTGCTAATGCAATTAATGCTTTAAAAAAAAAAAAAAGCAGACGGGATCAGTGATTGTGTTTAATTGGGTTTCCACACAGCAGGATTTATATTTCCCAAGGCTAGCCTTACGTGTCTTGTGGTAACAGACTTTCTTTTGTGGATCTCTTTTTCAGAGCTGCCAAGAAACGTTTGTCCCCTGGCAAGCAGCCAGCGCAGATATTAGGCCCATTGTGAGAGGTTGCTCTCTAATGCGGCTGCTTGCTTAGGCGGAGAGGCAAATTGAAAGGTGTTCTCCCAGCACAGCTGCAGTGAATATTACTGCACTTAGCTATTGCAAGTTTGCATAGCATGTTTTGATTAGGGACGGGATGAGCCGTGGAAGGGTCTGAAGTCTGGCTCATTTCTCTATAAGCCAGATTTTATGATGCCTGGAAGTTGATGTCGCCAGAGCTCTTGGTGATACACAAAAGAGGAGATCCTATGCTCACCAGCAGATTGACGAAGGGGAATGTTGCCAAATTCAACATCTCTCTCTAATCCAGCTATAAAGAAGTGATCATGTGGTTTTCAGTTTCTCTCATGAATCATCATAGAAGCTGCCTTCTACCAAGTCAGACCTATGGTCCATAGAATCATGAAATCTTAAGAGTTGAAAGGGGCCCAAGAGTCAACCCCTGCAATGCAGGAATCTCAGCTAAAGCATCCATGAGAGAGAGAGTACACAACCCCTTGAGGGAGTCCATTCCACTGTCAAATAGATCTTACTCTCAGAAAATTATTTCTGATGTTTAGTTGGAATCTCCTTTCTTGTAACTTGAAGCCATTGGTTTGAGACCTGCCCTCCAGAGCAGGAGAAAACAAGCATGTTCCCTCTTCCATGAGACAGCCTTCCAGATATTTGAAGATGGCGATCACATCCCCTTTCAGTCTCCTCTTCCCCAGGCTAAGCATACTCAGCTCCGTCAAGCGTTCCTCGTTAAGGCTTAATTTCCAGACTCTTAATGATCTTGGTTGCCCTCCTCTGCACATGTTCCAGCTTGTCAACATCCTTCTTAAACCATGGAGCTCAGAATTGGACACAGTATTCCAGGTGTGGTCTGACCAAAGGAGAATAGAGTGGTACTCTTACTTCCCTTGATCTGGACACTATACTTCTGTTGAGGCAGCTTCGAATAGTGTTAGCTTTTTTTGCTGCTGCATCACACGGTTGACTCATGTTAAGCTTGTGGTCCACCAAGACTCCTAGATCCTTTTCACTTGTACTGCTAGTAAGCCAGGTGTCCCCCATCCTATATTTGTGCATCTGGTTTTTCCTGCCTAAGTGCAGAAGCTTACTTTTGTCCCTATTGAAATTCATTTTGTTAGCCTGCGCCTACTTCTCCACCTAGTTCAGTCTTATCTACACTGACAGACAGCAGCTTTCCAGAGTCTTCCCCATCCCTACCTGGAGATTTGAACCCCTGGGACTTTCTGCATGCAAAGCAGACTCTACTCCTGAGCTATGGCCTTTCCCCAATCATCTCCAAAACAGAATGGCTGCTCCCCTAACACACATGTACATTCCAATTTAACATGCACAGAGTGACTTCAAGAGGATTTACATGCATGAAATTGGGGGTACAATGCAAAGGGACAAAACAGATTTGTCTTCAAATATGACAACTGTAGTTATATAGGACTGGCTGTAATTTTCTTCATTTTTCTTTCACATTTAAACACACTCCATTAGAACAGGAAGATTATGAATCACATCCTGTCCAGGCTGTAGAACAAGTAGTGTCAGTAATTAAAACCACCATTTTTCTAGCTCAAACAAGAATGCTTTATAGGAAGCATTAAATGTGATTGAATTATTTTATAAATGCATTCATTACATTATAAGTGTCTGCACAGACGCTTCTGCTGCTGGGATTACAACTTACTTAATTGTGGCTTTGCTGAGAAAGGGGCAATGAAGAAAAGGGAGTTTCAGAATGTGGCGTCCCAAAGTATAGAGAGCAAACACAAGGACAAACACTTTCCAATATGAATTGTAACTGGTTGCCCTTGAATATGGCCTGGTACGGGATATGATGGCAAGACTGCTAATTTGGACCAGGCCTTATGAACACATTTGCACTGATCCTTGCCCCCGTCCACTGGGCCTCATTCAAAGTGCTGGCTTTCACCAACCATGGAGGCCTCTCATTCTGAATTACGCAATGTGGCAACAAATGAGAGGCACCTTTCAATAGTAGCCCCCAAACTGGGATGCTTTGCCTACGTTTCCGAGCACAATTCAAAGTGTTGGTGCTGACCTTTAAAGCCCTAAACGGCCTCGGTCCTGTATACCTGAAGGAGCGTCTCCACCCCCATCGTTCAGCCTGGACACTGAGGCCCAGCGCCGAGGGCCTTCTGGCGGTTCCCTCATTGCGAGAAGTGAGGTTACAGGGAACCAGACAGAGGGCCTTGGCGCCCGCCCTGTGGAACACCCTCCCATCAGATGTCAAGGAAATAAGCAGCTATCCTATTTTTAAAAGACATCTGAAGGCAGCCCTGTTTAGGGAAGCTTTTAATATTTAATACTCGACTGGGAGCCTCCCAGAGTGGCTGAGGAGACTCAGCCAGATGGGCGGGGTGTAAATAATAAATTATTATTATTATTATATTGCCTAAAGAGGCTCGCCCAGGGTAATGACCCTTTTCTTTTTCTAGGTCTTTTAACACCGTGTACCCAGGTGGCACTGTGGGTTAAACCACAGAGCCTAGGGCTTGCTGATCAGAAGGTTGGCGGTTCAAATCCCTGCGACTGGGTGTGCTCCCGTTGCTCGGTCCCTGCTCCTGCCAACCTAGCAGTTTGAAAGCACGTCAAAGTGCAATTAGATAAATAGGTACCGCTCTGGCGGGAAGGTAAATGGCGTTTCTGTGTGCTGCTCTGGTTCACCAGAAGCAGCTTTGTCATGCTGGCCACATGACCCAGAAGGTGTCTGCGGACAAACGCCGGCTCCCTCGGCCTATAGAGCGAGATGAGCGCGCATCCCCAGAGTCGGACACGACTGGACCTGATGGTCAGGGGTCCCTTTACCTTTACATATTTTTAACATCAGTTAACCAGTATTAACTTCATCATCTCTTTAAATTGGCGTTAATGGATACTCGCTTGAATAGATGGGCTTTTCCATTTTGATTGGCAGCTAAGAACTGGAACCAGGTCTGATGTGCCTATTTGTTGGCCCTGCAGGGTGGCGAAAGGTGAATTGGGGGCAGGCGGCACTGGACTGCTTTAATGTTAACCTTCCCACTGGATTACAGCTGATGCCCCAGTCCCTCGCTGGCACTGAAGCTTCTTGTAAGTTGTTTTGTTTTCTTTATTAATAAGCTGCATTTGGCTGTTCAAATTCTTGAATCTGTTTTAGTGTGTGTCACCTAGAGGCTTCTGCATGAGATGTCAGACAATTTATCTATGAAAAGAGACAGCTGTAATGCTTATAGGCACCACAGACTATCAGGCCTTCTTGGGGTGGAGATAGCTACATAAAGTTAAACCTGTGTATGTGTGACGAGAAATGATAAACTTTCCTTTTATCTTGGCAAGAGTAAGTGATTTATGGTAAACTTTAATGTACTGACGTGACATACACAATTTGTCACAGATGAAGAGCTTGAACCACTTTCATGTAAACAAATCATAGCTTTTCTTCCTGGTGTCGCTAAAAGGCTGTTTGACACCCTTTGTAAGCAGTAGAGAATCACACTGGATCCCTTATCCAGTTAATCTCACAGCTGGCTTCCCACCGGCAAACCTGCTCCATTATACATTGATTTCAACTTTGAAGCCTCAACTCTCTCATATTTGCCTATTTACCTAATTGACACTGTCTGAGACTCAACTCCATACATAAACAAAGCCTGCAATAAACCCTAGCATATTTCAGTGACCCACGTAAAAAAACCAAACAAAACCAGGGGCTGGAGCAAGAAGGCTAGCCAAGGGTATAGATTATAGCAAGGAAAGCATCATCTGATACCTGTGTCTCCTGTGCCAGAATGTTTTCAGTCAAGTGCTGTTCTTACATTAATTCACTGAGCTGGAATTTTAATGGACTGCAAAAGTCACATGACCAGCAGAAATCCGGAGTTAACAAAACCCATTACTTTAAGTGATGAATGCAGACTGGACTGGAAAAAAGACAAGATTATAAATTTGCTTTACACCCACTGTCCTTGTGTTCGTAGCAAGTGTGAACTTCATGAACCAGAGCAGAAATACCTAAAGAGCAAATCCTTGTAATTCACAGTTGTAATGAAATTATTCTAGTGATAGCCCATCTGTGACTAAGGCTGCAATCCGATGCACAATTACTTGGCAGTAAATGTGGTTGATCTCACGGAGAAGGACTTAATAATTTTTTAGCATTTCAGTAGCACTTTTGAGTGTCCATAGCTCCACATACATTCTGCCAGGAGTCCTTACAACCACCACCACCACCCTATAAGGCATATCCATAGTGAGAAGCCATCCCAACAAATCAGAGAAGCTTCATGGCAAAAAAGGCACTGTCTGCAACAGACAGCTGAACTCCATCTCCCCTTTAAAGTAGCAGAAGACGGCGAGGAATGCAACCACACACCCGCTGCAGGAAACACCTCTTTACCTCAGGTGACCTGGCAGTGGGCCCTATCGATCTTATTGCGATGGAAAGCTCAGTGCTCCATTATCTTTGACCTATGACCAGGTTAGGGGCCTGAACTTTGATCTGTCTAAGATTGCAATGGATTGTTTGACTCCAAGTCCAAAGCAGACTACTGCATCAAATCATTTTTGCCTACATGAAGGATGAGGGCATCAGGAATGGGACTACTGGATGCTAGGTTGTTGTTTTTTACAGCACTCAGGGTGTTATTATGGTTTAAAGGCAGATCAACTAACAACAAAGAACAACAGCAATGTTATTTTTGAGCTTTATTTGGCTGATGCACATATGTGCTCCTGGGCACTGGTAAAGCACTTCATGAAAAGGAACCGATACCAATTCTGAAATACTTCCTTCGGTTTCTGAACTCCAAAACTCCGTGGTCTTCTCACTAGGCTAGGTGGTTCACAGCTAGCTCTCTCACCTGCTCCCAAAGAACATGCAAGAGGGCCGCACTGGGCCATGGCAATGATGGTCTTCTATGTAATTTGTCTATGGCCAGGTAAGACCTATAGGTTGCCCCTTAACTCTTCCCCATGGAAGAGTGGAATGGAAATTTCAGTTCCTTTGTTACGTATATCTAAACCTGCCTAGTTGCAGCAATTACTGACACTAAAATGGGGCCTTCAAGTAGTTCCGTCACCATTTTTTGTCTTTTGAAGAAAATCCCCATGTTTTATTCTGTTGAAATTTTGTGCTTTTAATATATTATGAGCTGCTCTGGGAGAACCTGACCCAAAAGGTGACATACAAATGCTGAAATAAATAAAATTAATGGAATGAGGATAATTTTGGAATTAATTTACATGGTGAAACCTGAAGAAAATTTCTTACGGACTCCTGACATGAAATCTAAGTTGCCTGACATAATAAAGGAGAAATGTGTATGATGGGGGTTGAATAAAAGTAAGATGCAAGCATTACAGTCCATAATAATTGGAGCTTAAATGTATGCTAAATAGGCACCCCCTATAATCAATTGGCCAGCTAATGGTATTTATAGCTACAATGGGGCAGGGAACCACTTGCAAGGGACAGTCAGATAGCACAGATATCCTGGCATTGGTGAACTAACACACACAAATATGATGATTTGTTTCAACTTAACCCAACAAGTGACATTAGATTTTTTGAATTTCAGTTTAGCTGCTTCACATTGTATTTCTCCTTTAAGCTCCTTTGCTCCACAGTGACAATTTTCAGGTCAGTTACACAGTGTTGCTTTGTCTCGAAAAGCTTATGCTGTTAGTCTTTAAGGACCACAAGGCTCTATGATGGTTTTTGCTGCAAAAAACCAACATTGCTACCCCTCTAAAGTGAAGCAGCCCCCATGATATTTTTGTTGAAGGAAGGAACAAGACTAGAATTCAGCATTGCAAGTAGGATCGGGCCCAAAATACAGACAGCTTCAATGAGCAGTGCAATATACTTTGGAACTCCCTGCCTATTGACATCAGGAAGATGCCTGCACTGAACTCTTTTTGACGCCTACTTGTTCAGACAAGCCTATCTAGATGTATAGAAGATATACCCTATATACTCGAGTATAAGCCTAGTTTTTCAGCACATTTTTTGTGCTGAAAAAGCCGCCCTCGGCTTATACTCGAGTGAGGCAGGCAGTGGCTCGTATGAAGCTTTCCCAGGTTTTTTGTGGTAAAATTGGGTGCCTCGGCTTATATTCGGGTCGGCTTATACTTGAGTATATACGGTATGCATTATTATTATTATTTTAGGTACTGTTTAATCATCATAAGTATTTGTTTTTAACTGTTCATAATCTTAAAACTTTATATTTTTGTAAACTGCTTAGAGGTGTTGTGTGTGTTTCTTTTTTCTTTTTACAATTGATGAACAAATAAATAATCTGGGTAGACAAAATGCCGAGGCAAGAATAAGCAGCCATGAAAGGAAACTGAAGGGCCTTCAATTCTTGAATCTCCAAGTCCTGCTCCCCTAGAAGTCTTACTGGAGTGGCCCTCCTGGTGTTCTTGGGACTCCCATCAGCCCCACTTGCATAGCCAGCAGTCAGGGATGATGGGAGTTGTAGTCTAGCAACAGTAGAAAGCAAGGGACAGATGAGATTTGGAACAAGGAGTCAGCAACTCAGCAGACACCAATGCTCAACTCTCATAAAGTCTCTTTTATTCTGAGTATCTCTGCATGCTGAGCCACATTGACGCTAACATGAGAGTTTGGTCTCCACAACTTCGCATCTTCTCAGCAGCTGAGCTCAAAGAAAGCAGCAACCCAGCCCTTTCCTCCATTTTTCACATTCTCTTGCACTTCCAAATAACCCTTTACTTCCGCTCTAAAAGTTAGCATTGGCTGGAGTTCAAACAGAGCAAAAATGGAAATATTCCCCTTACCACCTCTCCCCCCCCCCCCCGTCAAGGTCTTTGGACAAAATGGGGCTGGATAAATGTCACTTTTTATTGCAGATGACGTACGTGTGTGTGAAAGAGAGAGATAGAGAGGAGAGAGCTGTCATAGTGACATGGTTAGTGGCTTCCTTTCACAAGTCAGGACTGTAAAGTGAAAGAGGGCAAGAGATTATAGTGCTTGTTCTGACCAAATTCATCAAGTCTGTCCAACCCCATCAAATGCGAAAGCACTGGAAGGCCATTGACATGGAGCCCAAGAGCTCTTTGGCAAAAATATAGCGGCGGCCAAACACAAGCTTGCGCCCTCTATGATCTCTACTGTTAAATGCATCTGTCGCGCATATCATGGGCAATATGCATTAAGAATTATTTGCCTGCTTCTCCACTAAGTTAAAAAAAAAAATCCTTTTACCTGCCTCCACTTTCCACTTGTCCATCAGCTTGGCAAAGAGCTTTCCACTTCAGTTCCAATCACCTAAATGCAATGGCAGCCTACCCAGGAAGTCTATTTAGGATGGAGAATCATATAGTGTGGCTTGATTTTAATTATACAAAACCCTGCTCTCCGCGGGAAGGGAAGCTTGATTCTGAAGGAGTCTCTCTCAGCATATTACCCATTAGTAGAATGACTCTACATACTCCTGCACTATTGTTCAATGTATTTTAGGAGTCAAAAGTGCACTACATACCTAATTTTTCAAAAGCAACCCATGATTTGGGGTGCTCAATAGAAGAGAAGCATTAAGGCAGCAGTTTCCCCAAAGTATAGGGATCCATCCATAGAAAAACAACAACAAGGCTTTCTTTTAGTAGCTGGGTTTAGATGGTACCCACCCCCAGAGGAGCCAGTGAGGCAATTGAGCATACTTCAGAAGATTTATTTAGAGACTGTAAAATTACATAGTTACGCAGCACTCTCGAGACGCTGCACAGTTCTCTCAATATGCTTTTAAACAACTACTGATTTTCATCAATGATATATTTTTAAGTCTTATTGCTTACTTTAATTTTCTTTTAAAAAACTTTTTTCTATTCACGGAAAAACCTTAGTTGAGCTTCATCCCCAATGCTGGAGATTCATTTACTTGACAAATTTTTAGCTTCATTTCCCCGACTAAATACATTTGCATGAAACGCCACCACACTGCTGAGCAGGAAAAACATTTTCTAAGATTAGTGTTGTCCCACGGCACACATTTGAAAATATAGATATATATGGTGGCGCTGTGGTTTAAACCACTGTGCCGCTTGGACTTGCCGATCGGAAGGTCAGCTGTTCAAGGCCCCGCGACGGGGTGAGCTCTCGTTGTTCGGTCCCAGCTCCTGCCAACCTAGCAGTTCGAAAGCACGTCAAAGTGCAAGTAGATAAATAGATACCTCTCCGGCGGGAAGGTAAACGGTGTTTCCGTGCGCTGCTCTGGTTTGCCAGAAGCGGCTTACTTATGCTGGCCACATGACCCGGAAAAACTATTTGCGGACAAACACCGGCTCCCTCGGCCTGTAAAGCGAGATGAGTGCACAACCCCAGAGTCATTAGCAACTGGACTTAACTGTCAGAGGTCCCTTTACCTTTACCTTAAAGCTCTACAACTCCACAAATTATGCTATGCTTTAATTGTGTGATTGTACATCCCTTGGTTGGGTATCCAAGGGGTCATAGGATGGATTGGATTTACAGCTGTGATGTCAGAGAGGGCCAAATTTGGCATAAGGTGATTCAAGGAATCCTAAGAAAAATGGGAAACTGTCATATACTGAGTTGGACTGTCTGTTCTGACACCTTAGGATTTCTGCCTTAGTTAAGAGATTCTACTTCTAAAAACATCTCCTCACATTTGCTCTGCAAACCTTGTTTTCTGCACTTTAAATTTCGCTTCAAGTTCTGAACACTATTCAGTTGTCTAGTAGAACAATATGAGGATATTTTAATAATCTCTCTGACCCCACACATTTCTACTTTTAAGAGACAATAAATAAATAAATCCTGACTTGACTAACAAGATAACTCTATTGGCCACTCCAAAGCATCATAGCTGTATAAGAAATGAAAAATAGAGGCAATGTTTTTGACTGAATCCACGTGAAGTCAAGTGACCCACAGGCATGCTTCACTGCAGTCAACAGCAGTTTTATGGACACATTGTAAATGTCAGGCTACGCCTTTTTTAATAATAAAAAAGACACTATAATACTGTTTCCTTGTAACCAGGACAGAAAATCTTTTGGTAAAAGTAAAAACATTTATTGGTTTTGACATTAAAAAAAAACCTTGCTCTGTGGGGTAGAGATGCTGTACTCCAAATACCGGAAGAAACGTGAAGTCTCGAGGGTTATGTTCAGTAACTCTTGGTTCAAAAGCAGATGCGGCAGGTGCATTATTTAAGAGCTTGTCAAATATGATCTTCTACAGCACATTTCTTCAAGCTTCAACTCTCCCACTGATTGTGAAGGGGGCACACTGCGGAAAATGTGGGACTTCGTCTCTACTCTCTTTTCAGTACTGGCCCAAACCATATTACACACATAACCATGATTCATTACATAATGAGCAACCCATTGGAATCTTAGTCACATGACCTTGTCACATGACAACTAATCCACAACCTCCAAAGGGATGGGCTCTGATCTGACCCTCTGCACCCTGTGATGTGTTGCAGACTTAATGTAACATAGGGAGCGCAATCAAGGTAATATACCGTGTGCTATCCTTGCAGAAGGCAATCAGTCACTGTTTGTTACTTGTGAATCAGAGGCCTGGATTTAACTGGATTTTGCTTTTCAAAGCATCCCAGTTAACAGAATATAAGAAATGAAGTACACCTCAAACAAGGACATATGTGAGCTGATACAGCAATAATCAGATCCAGCATCTGAACAATGACAAAGGATGTTCACAAGAGAAGGCCATCCAAAGCAGAGCAGCCTCATGGATGCTCGGAATAAAGCAGCTTGAAGGATTGCTTTATGGTCAAGGCTTTAAATTCAGCTATCATTGGCTAATGGCAGCAACAAGGCAAGATGGGACAACTATCACATAACTATCATTGAGAGCTGATTAGCACATCCCTTAAGTGTGCAGCTTTCTGTCCATTCTGATCACAAGTCAGCACTGAAGAGTGCAAATGCACAGAGATGGTAAGAGCATGCTACCAAGATCATCCTGCCATTGAATGTGCCACCTTAAACAGCCCTAGAACAGTCTGACCAGTTGCAAAGTGAATTAGAGCACTCATACAAATCACTTTACCCCAAGCAAGCTTCAATCTAGGCTGTCAACCCAGATTTTTTTTTTTAAAGTTCCCCACACATGTGATCATGTCAATTAAACATAATGCCATCGAACCAAAGGAAAGAGGATTGCATTCTGCTCGATACAAACTTGTATCAGAGTTCCTGCCACTAGGGAGGAGAGAAAGGGGGAGGGATTGTACTTTGGATGTGGAACATTACCTGCTTCCATGCCCTATCGGCAAAATTACAATTAAGAGATAGAAAGGAAGGGTGGATTTACACCACAAACCTCTATCCATTTTATACAACTGGTTTCACTGTCGTGCCTTCCCGCAAACGATGACAAATGTACAGAATTGTTAATTTGGTGAGAATGCTGAGAATTTTCTAATAGACACTTCTAACTCCCTCTTACAAAACTGCAATTCCTAATTTTCCCCGGGGAATGACTATTAAACACTTTAAGTCCGCAGTATAGAAACTGAAAAAGGGCACATAAATGGGAGCTGAATCCTGCAATGCTCATGAAGTTGGCAAAAACTGCATTTCATAAATGGGAAAGCAGACACACATGGACGAGAAGTTCTTTCTAACACACACATTGTTCATGGTGTAAGCTTAAAAAGCTTTTGTGCATGTCGGTTGGGCTCATTTTTGTCACACATACAGGGAGGGAAATTAGAAAAACCACATCTTACAAGTTACTTATGTTTAATGCTTAAAAGTTTGAATGCACAAACGATAATCTACCATTATAGAAGTACTTGTGGTCAAGACAATGCATTAGAACTATGTACAATGACACAGTTTAGTATCAAAATCTTTCTACACTGTAGAGTATTACGAAACTGTTAATGACATCAAACACTGAGCACTTAACACAATTATTATCATTTTTTTGCTACCACATTTGGAACTTCAATGAACAGTCCATTTCAACTTGCAGCATTAACCCATTTCTAGTATGAAATTAAGTAAATTTCTACTTACACAATAAAGATTTATCTACACAGTTCTTTTGATTTTGATCCATAGCAGCAAAGGCACTGTACATCAGCAGATCCACAGACTTAAAAGATTTTTTTTTAAGCATTCAAAAAAAAAAAAAGTCACAGGTCATAGTTTAACAGCAACAACAACAACATAAAAAGATAACACAATGTTTCTGGCACAATGGCTCAGCCTGCGTCCATTTCAGGGACGTTCAACTAAGACTTGGGTAAAACTGGCGGTAAATAACGCAAGTCCTTCTCCCGAGTGAAAATCCATTCTGTTCCGCACTTCAGAATGAGTGCTCTTCTAAATCCTACCTCTGAGGTCCTCGCTTTTATAGTTTGTACACTTGTAGAATCCTTTCCCTTCTCAGTGCCATTTCCAATGAATATATCAAATATTTTTCTGTAATCTTTGTAACTGCAGAATTGCCCAAAGACTCACATCTCCCCTTTCAAAGAAATGTGGCAAAAATGTCCAGAAGGGATGAAGGTCATTCTTTGAGACACATTATTGTACTTCTCTCTGAAACATACAAAAGAGAAGTGATATTCATCATTTTGGGCAACACACTGCACTTGTTTCAAAAGAACAACAACATACACAGCACTGTTACAAAACACTGTAAAATGTCAGATTAATATAGCAATTCTATTTTGGGCATATTTTTTGGATACCCTCGTCATACGTCACTTGAACTTGCCATTGATAAATTAGAGTTACTGAATGAGCCCCAAAATACAGTAGCTGCAGCAGGCGAGACCCCACTGTGTGTAGCCTCTTGAGATTAAACCAACACCCATTTGAGATCAGAAGTGGCAATAATATAACCCAGTTTTGATATACAACTAACAATTTCTTTTTCTTTTTTCCTTTCAAATTTCCAATCAGCATGTTTGTCCGTATAAAATTCCAAGACAGCCAGAAAAACTTAGGCTTGATTATGTCTAGATTGACCTGGGTCTGGAGAAGCATCTAGACTATGCTTGGTGAGGGGGCACCTTGATCATTTTGTGTCTGGCTCTGACTTGCCTCTGGACCTGCTATGCCTCCACACAGGCGCAAGGTTTGCATAAGGCCTATGCATATAAAATCAAAGGAGCACAGCACCAACTTTCCTGCATAGAGGGAAATAAGCCATGCGCCATGATCTGAAATTGGCCTTCTTCCCTAATCCATAGTCAACATGGATCAGTTTATCTGGATTTGGACTGGGAGGGACAACTGCAATCTGTTAAAAACAGAAGTGAAAGTTTCCAGTCTCCTCAAAGCCATACCAGAGGTGGAGAGGGAGGGAGAACAATCAAGCCCTCAGGGCTGCAATGATAAATCCTAGTTTAGTTATTGTGCAAATTGGACCATTGTCTGGAAAATGGGAGCTGGGCCACCATTGTTTGTTTTAACATATAGCGGACCTTTCAAATATCAAGGCCATCCATGGCAGTCTGGCAAGGCCAAAGGCGAGGCAAGTCAGGCGAGATCCTGTGCAGTCCCTGTTTTCTTAGACTTTCATCTGAACCAGTTTATCACCTCTTATAATAAATTATGCATTATTTATTAAACAATAGAGTTTAATGAAGCCCTCATTTGAGATCAGAATTGGTGCAGATGTGTACACTCAGTATTAAATGGTAAATTCCCATTCTTTCCCCAATAATCTCATCCCACAATACAAACAATACAAACATTGAGAATGCAACATACCTTTAAATCCAAGGCAGAAGCAGACTACTTTATTTAGTCAGTTCCTTGTTAAAAAGATTTTCTTTAAACAAAATAAATACATTACAGCTATGATACATAATTGAAAGAGTCAGTTCCCTGTTAGGTATGCTTATTCCATCTTCTTCCAAGTAGATAGCTGGAGATTTGGTATTACAAGTCCTTAATGGGTGCCTGATATTAAATAGCAAGTCTGGTGGGGAAAGTCCACAATTGTGATGAACGGTTTCTGTCCTCACTTTGGGAAGGAGAGAGAGAAAAAGAGAGAGAAGAAAAATATACAGCAAAGTGCTACAAGGAGGAGTACAGTTTTCATTCAGATTTGTCTCTAATAAATAACTTCATAGACTGTAGCCTTCTTGTCCCCAGAACCGGTAACAATGTATTTGTCATCCACAGAGATATCACAGCTAAGCACAGAAGATGACTCTTTGGACTGAAAAAAAGAAAAGAGAGAGAAAGAGAGTTAACCACCCTTTGCACACAAAAATGCAATATTAAACTCTTCCCTTCAAACAAGACTTTTTCAGAATGGTCTAGCCATTTTTGCTTCCTTCCTAATGTCTTTTTTGTGTGTGTTTCTGCATCCTTAAACTTAAGTTCAGTAAACTCTGCAGACCTGAGACATTGATCATGTTATTGTTTACATGAACCGTCCTCTAGAGATTAAAACCAAAATAAGTCAAGAACCTACTTTGTTACACAGCACACAATTAATTCCTTCAGTAGTTAATCGGGAAACAGAAGCAGCTAATGTGTTGTCATCAAGTTAACCAACAGGCTAAAAATTAGCCCCAAAGCAAGCAATTTGGGAAGGAATGTGCAGAACTTCATGAATTGTATTTAACATATACTCCCACAGCACAAAAATTAGCCATAGACTTGTACAATGTGCAAGCTTGTCTTACATGTATTCAGGACATCGTGTTGCCTGACAGGGGCGTCTTATCCATAGAGGCTAGTGGCGCAGGGTGCCAGAGCGCCAAGTTCTGGAGGGCGCCAGGGAAGAGGCGGAGGCTGGACGTGGGACCTCCCGGCATCAGCTCGCCGCCCTTGCCCGCCTCCGCCATGCAGGACCGCGCCTGGAGCCTCCGCCTGCTGTGGCCACCATGGCACGAAGCGGCCAGCTGAGCTGAGAGCAGCCGCGTCCAGCCTCTGCCTCTTCCCCGCCGGAGGAGCTGGCCTCCAGCAGCTGCCCACCTCCTCCAGCCCCACAAAGCTGGGCGTGTCGCCAGCAGCGCCGTCCTCCCTAAAAAAGGCCGGCAACTCTGGGAAAGGGGGGGGGCGCCGGTGGGATCTTTGCACCACGGTGCCGGATATGCTTAAGATGGCCCTGTTACCCGATCACTATTTTGCTGACTGGTTGTGAAAAATAGCCTTTGTGGCAAATGAAGGCATGCCATGCCAAAATGGCAAAGAAAGGCAAACTGGGTATGTAAGGAGAACACTGAAAGAAACATGGAGAACTCCCAAAGTCTGCAGCAGAAAAGAAATGGGAAAAGGGTGGTAAAATGTCTATGCAAAGGGAGGTTGCTGAATGTTCCCTGACAAAAGCTCTACAAGGTCCTACGGCTGCCCAGTGTGGCTCTTGCAGAGGCCATTGCCAAGGTATGCCCACTGGATTACATGAGTTTACATCTGGCTTTCTTATTGCTTCCTCTAACTTGTTCAAAGTTTGATGGGTATTTCCCACATTATTATTTTTTGGCATCAAAGATCACATTCTTCAAATATTATTATTAATAAAAGTATGTGTTTGTCCACATCCCAAAAGATAGTTCATCATCATCCTAAACAAAAACTGTCGGGCTAGTTTTTGTAAATTTTATGAACAGGACACAGGAGAAAAGTTTAGTAACTTTACTACTCTTGGCTGGTGATTTTAAAGTTAGAATGGTGAACAGAGTAAATTTAAAGCTCAGTAATCAATGTACTTGTCAAGTTCTTTCATAAAGATCATCAAAGGATAAATATTACAACACTGCTAGTTGCAAATTCAGTCAACAGTGGCAAACAGCAGAAAAATGGACACTTCCTAACGCAAACTACAGGCCATCTATTACTTCTCACAGACCTGCTTTGCAAGCAGAAAATCACATGTTCAATCCCTACCATCTCCAGGTAGGGCTGGGAGAGACTCAGTGGTTGAAACCCTGGAAAGCTATTGCCAATCCATGTAGACAATACTGAACTAGACAAACCATTGGTCTGACTCAGCATAAGGCTGCTTCGTATGTGGTTAACACCTCTGATTTTTACCTGGAATATGCTGGCTCCATAAGGTGTTCTCCAAGCATTCAGAAGGTTGTCTTTTCCAGTGCTTACAAACCATTTGCCTGAAATCATATTTTAAAAGAATTAGAAGCAGTTTTCCAAGTGATTAATCTGCACATCAACAAAATCTATTCTCCTCTCCCCTTCCCACCCACTCTTTATCCCTGGTTGAAACAATGATCGGCAAATGACAAAAAAATCAACCATACATGTACAATGAAATATCTGCTATTTGATTCTCCCTTCTTGGTTTTTACGGGAAGCAGGTTCGGAAGACGGCGCCACGGTATACTGAACTGCTTACCGCAGTGAGCGAACTTCAGGGATAACACGCAACTCTCATGAAGATGAAGTTGATACTTGTCTGGTTTTGTGACATGCAGCACTTCAACATTGCTGTTCTCCATTCCTACTGCCAGCCATTCTCCAGTTGGGCAATAACCCAGTGAGAAGATCTGCAATTAAAATAGTACACACGTTGGTGCTTAATGAAAGCTTTACACACCTGTCTTGGTGATGGAATTTATTGCTGTTGGAAAGATAATTTGGTCTAACACAGTTTTTTATTTTTAAAAGAGATGCTAATCAAGCTACAGCACTAGTTCAAGAGACAGCAGCTCATATAAACAAAACTCAATTAACTATGTAACTTACAGCACTAATTGAGACCTACACCTTAATTCTGAGATGGGCTGAAATAATATTTTCATACAGGTTATCTTGGAATAAGATCTACAGATAGCTGATCATCTGCAGGAGCCCAACTCACACCAATTAAAGGATGCAAAAGCCAAAGGAAAAGATTCTTCTGTGGCTGTTCTTCAAGCCTGCTTTAAGAACCTTGATTTTTAAAATATAAAAACAACACAGACTGCTTTTGACATGTCATGAATTCTTCAGGGGAGTACCTGTGATGTGAAGTCATGTTGCTGTAGCTGCCTGCCTTCTCTTAGGTCCCAGGATCTCACTGTATTGTCCAGGCCTCCTGTCCAGAGCTTAGTGCCATCATTTGAAATATCAATACAACTGGCTCCATCTGTGTGGCCCTGGAATTGCCTGGAGGTGTCAAAATAAGGCAAAAGTGCCATCACTTTCAAAAGAAGTATGAATTGAGGCAGGAATTTCACACATACACACACAATTTAAAATTTTGGATGTATCCTGAAAACAAATGACATGATCCATGTTTCTGCACCAAGGTAATGTGAGAAAGCACCAGATCCACAATTTGTGCTCTTTAGTCAGTGGAGATAGATGTGATCTGCGATATGATGGTGGTTGGTGAGGAAACCATTAAAAAAACTATGCAGTTTCAAGAAAATCCGTTTTAAAAGATCCAACATATGTACACCTTCTCTCTCTCTCTCTCTCTGGCAACCCAATCACTGCATTTCCTGTACCCCCCTCTCCTCCTTTTCCCCCTCTACCACTCAGCCTTTCTGACCTCATGTGCTGATCTGAGCTGTGAAAAGCACATATAGCTAAAAGAAAAGAAGTGGAAGGAGTGCTGCTCTGTACTTTCTGTACTTCTAGAAGCAGAGCAGGAGAGTAATCATCATCGCCACCTCATCACAAAGACAGCAGTAAGTTTGCAGTGGGCTCAAAATATTTCACTGGCAGCTGGGGAAGTCCTTAACAGCACCATTTCACCCATAGGTTCCTCAAAGGCGAATCCAGACTCAGAAGAAACATTTAGTTTTACTAAACTGATGGCTAATATGCTACATTAAGTCTATTTTTAAACTTTTGCTCTTATGTCTGAAGAAGATTTTTACACAGCTTATAAGATCACACTTCTAGTATTCTAGTATTCTGAATGTTCTTTGATACAATAAAATGAATCACATCCAATAAAATGAATCACATCTGCCTCAACTCCCCCCCACCCCACCCCAAAAAGATTCTCCCAACAGACTTAATAAGACTGGGTCTACTGTGATTTTTGGGATCAAACAGCTTGTCAGTATCAAGAAAGGACATTCAGCAGCTCAATATATACATGCCATGTCCCCTATCTATGACATTGTGCTAAAACTATCTTTTCGAAGAACACCAACATTATCAGAGTAGCTTCAACACAGAACATGATTATTAGCTGAGGACAACCCATGTTTTCCATGTATATTATTACCCTTCAGATTTTGCATAGGCTATTAGTTTTTGTTTAGCCTTCTTTTCCACTGGAGATAACAGCAAACCAGTGTATCTCAAAGAATTCCCAGCTTGGAAGTACTTAAACTCTCATCCGTATTTAATTAGGGTTATTGCCTTCCCTGCCCTCAGATCTCAGGAGCAAAATGAATTCATTTTTAAAAATAAAAATAAAAATCAATTTTTCCACCCAAGCCCCAAAGGACTCATAATGAGCCAATGAAGAAGAAACAAAGGAAAAAAAGAAAGTATAGGAATTAACATGACTGGTACTTTCTGACAGCCACTCAAAATCAAGTATACATGTTCACACAATCTAATTGCAGAGACTACAAACACCAGGGTCTTTTATTCAGCCATTAATGCATATACATAATTTTGATAGGAAGCTGTTTTAAACAGAATCAGACCATTTCCCCATCTAGCTCAGTATGGTCTGACTGGAAGTAGTTTTCTGGGATTTCAAGACAGGTCTCTTCCCCAACCCTGAGCTACAGCCCTTGTTTCCGCTTTGTCTGCACAAAAATAACAAATTACCAGGCCACTTGAGCCATACTGTGTATTTTAATACTAATATTCTTATTCTTTCCAGCACCAATCAAAAATCCAATTCTAACCTCTGGACTACACACACACACACACACACACACACACAGAGAGAGAGAGAGAGAGAGAGAGAGAGAGAGAGAGAGAGTCTGCAATGGCTGCTGCTTCACAGGTAGCAACTGCCTAGAAATGTCTTCTTTGATAGAATGGGGAAACACCTGGCAGACTGGGAAGTGGAAGGCTGAAATAGGCCCTAGGACTCTTCCCATCCAAATAATCCAGCATAAAAGGTAATAATTCATGATTCTGGAAGCCTAATGTGCAAACAACTATTGACCTTTCATGTTTATGGCTGCTTCATTTGCTACAGCTCCAACAACATGACCCCCCCCCCAGTGCAAACACAGAGTATGGTGAACACATTTAGTGTTGGCTTGACAATCCGGCATAAGCTGACCTACCTGACCAGAGTTTGATTGTGCAGATCCCAGACTGCAATGTTCCCATCGCTACAGCAGGAGAAGCAGACCTTGGAATCAGGGCTGATTGCCAGAGCATAGCAGGCAGGAGCAGAGGACGTCAACTCTGCTTTTATACGCGGAGTTGGAGCTGCCAGGTCCCAAATGGATAACGTGCTGGCTTCCCCGCCAACAATCAGGGTGCGGCCGTCGGGGAGCAATCTGCAGGAGCGGATGTAGTTATCTCTGTTCTGTAGAGACAGAAGCCATCAAGAGATTACTCATGAGGAAAGGAAAACAGCATTAACACGAGAGCAGGAATCCATAAAAGTATTGTATTCCCTCTTGGTTTTAATGAGCCATTTATACTTATGACAATGATAAAGTGGATTAATGCCAGAAAATTACACGACATTAGGGAAGTACTTAAACTTGATCTACAAAATTCAGCAGTGAGAGATATTTAATCTTAATTAGTATCAAAACGCACATGCAGGCCTGCGCCCAGCCCCAAACAGTTCAGAGCTTGCGAGCCTTTTGAGTGCTTATGGAAGCCTACTTTTTTTTGAGGAAGTTTGTGTTTCTGTTATTTTAACCCCTTGGAGGAGACTAACGTCACTCTCAGCAGACAGTGACTTTATAAAATCTACCACCGCTGCCAAGAAATAAGAAAAATCAAGAAACAAAGCCCCGGCAAGTACTTTCAGTATTGTAATGTTTCACTACCAACTGATAGTTGGTAGTAATAGTAGCAATACAGGGGAAGAAAGTATCAGGTCAAGAATGGGAAAAAGATAACGAACCAAAAGCTAGAACAACAATGCTTCTCAAAGATTTATTTATCATCTTCTTCTTTCATTTATATTCTGGCTCTCTTCCATCATGGAGTCCAAGGTGTGTTTACACAGTTCCCCTGAAGGTCTACCATCTAGCTTCAGCAAGTTGATGGCCTCATGTGCCATCAGACCAAGGTTTAAATCTTAACTCTGACTAGTATGGCTAAGGAAGCCATTACCCTTCAAGCCTCAGCATTCCTATCCCCAATGGGAATAAAGACATACAGGTTTTTGCAAAGATTGTCGAGATAATCTAGTCCAGTTCACACATCGTGCTTAACCAAAGTGAATGGTTCACCATGAATGCAGAGATTGCTCCCACTTTACTTTTCCTCATCTAGCCAGCAGGAGCAACAAGCAAGGATCCCTAACTTGGTGTTGTGTCTCAACCAGGGACTGCATTTCTCTCTCACTTTTTTGGTTCAAATAAACCATGCTTGTAATCCTAGAACAAAAGTTGCTTAACAAAACAGTTGTTTGTTTGGAGCAAAACAAAACCAAGATCTCAGTTCAGATGCAACACTGGATTGTGGTTTGTTGCTCCCACTGGTAAGAGGAAAGGAACAAATTGGAGCCTTCTGTGTGTTCACGGTAAGCTATTAACTATGGTTTATTTCAGCTTACATAAAATCAATTAAAACATACAATCAATTAAAACAAGACGGTTCCTGCCTACAGACTTGCAATCTAAAAGACAACTCAGAAGGGAAAAAAGACATGAAGAAATGGAGGGAAAGCAAACTCAAGTGTCAGTTAAGTAGTAGTTCTTATAAAGACCTGCTGGGATGGAAACAGCTCAGGGGCAGGAGGTGCCTGACAGAGCTAGCATTTCAATGTGTGTGATCTTTGATCAGAAAAAGGAGCTTTATAAATAGTATCATAATAATCACACACAACTACACCAATGAATGCTCATAACTAGATATGAGTATGTAGATGACTGTTGCACCTTTCCTCCCATCAGCTTAAAAAGTGGCTATATGATTATTCAGATGTCAGGATAATGTAGAGAGAGAGAGATCATGAGGACCTCTAGTTCAGAGAAGCATACTTCATGAGGCAGTAGTAGGTTGTCAACAAACCAGCTAAGTTCACCAAAACCTAGGTAAAGGTAGCCTCACTGAAGTTAAGAACATAACACAAACCTGTCTGATCAGGTCAAAAACCTCTTTATTCCAGAATCCTGTTCTCACAGTGCCCAAGCAGCTGTTTATGGGAAGCCTTGCAAAAAGGACAGGAGCACACCACCACGCTCCTTACTTGTACTCCTGAGCAGCTGAGATTCAGAGCATATGCCTTCTAGCACTCAGCTTTATCCTCCATGAATTTGTAAAATGGAATAGAATTATCACAAAATGCTGTTAAGTCCAAATGCTCCTCAATAATGACAACTTTGGTAAAATGCTAGCCTGCCGTTAAGCCAATGCATGAAGACAATTTTTGGACTGTTTAAATCATGGGTAGGCAAACTAAGGCCTGGGGGCCAGATCCGGCCCAATCGGCTTCTAAATCTGGCCAGCGTGTTTTTACATGAGTAGAATGTGTCCTTTTATTTAAAATGCATCTTTGGGTTATTTGTGGGGCATAGGAATTCTTTCATTTTTTCCTTCAAAATATAGTCTGCCCCCCCACAAGGTGTGAGGGACAGTGGACCGTTCCCCTGCTGAAAACGTTTTCTGAACCTTGGTTTAAATTATCAGTTACAATAATTGTTTTTAAATTGACTTTAAAAAGTCCCAATTAATCAAGGCAATAAATATATTTTTTTATTATTTTAATTCAAGTGTTTATAGGTGTTATTGTGTGTATCATCTAAAAAAAACAAAATATGCTTCTTGCTTCACAATTATTGCTTTTACTCAGATGCAAATTCATGTTAACCTAATAAAATTATGAACTAGGTGATCACCTAGTTCATAATTTTATTAGGTTAACATGAATTTGCATCTGAGTAAATACTAACATCATGATTAGCCAGTTAAAATTTCTTTAACTGGATTGCAGCCACAATAAATGTCACTTTTAACAAATGCAGGTAATAATTTGAAAAATATCTAATGATTATGTTTTTTCATGGTTAAGCACCCAAAACTAAAGAATTATCCTCTATAGAAAACACACAGCCTAAATTTAGAGATACACAAACTATGTAGCTTGCACAGAAACCTCTATTAAAAGTTGACAGGTTCC
Organism: Darevskia mixta; assembly: GCA_034641385.1. Taxonomy (NCBI): domain Eukaryota; kingdom Metazoa; phylum Chordata; class Lepidosauria; order Squamata; family Lacertidae; genus Darevskia; species Darevskia mixta. The sequence goes on from JAWWNH010000088.1 coordinate 3,583,127, forward strand.
TTTGAAATTCAATTAAATCCCAGAGTTTAAAATATGTGATTGATGAATTAAGCAGTTGGCAAAATTACTGGGTTTTAGTACTACTTAAACTACATGCAGAAACATCAAAGTGGATGACTAATTTACAGATGCCCCAACCACCCAACAATGGCCTCTATGCCTCCATGGCCACCTCACCACTGCCAGCACCAACTCTCTAAAGACTCTTTGACTGCCATTACTCACCAGGCAATCCAGCTGAGAGACAGGGCTCTTGTTCCCTGGATGACTGATATCCCAGACCTTGACACATCCTTTCCCGCCAGTGTACACATGCCTTGTGGGGTTGCTGATAGTAACTGCACATACCACTTCCCCGTGGTTCAGGGTGTTAATCTGCCGAGCATGACGTGGGATTCCTGGCCCAATGAGGGCATCAGGAGGAAAAGGTACAGGCTGCATTTGGCCATCTGCACTTACATGAAATGAGTATGCCCTAGGGAAAGAAGAAGAAGAAGAGAGAAAACATGTTTCAATGAGCCACACGTGTGGTATGCACAAGACAAAAGGTTTGCATAGATGCAGAACATCTCTCTTAACTTAGAAAAAAAGATCCAGGCTAACGCACAATTTTTGAAAAATAGCTTAACATAGTTGGGCTTATCTCATTCTAGCCCCCTTGCAATATTTTTTCTTGGGCACAAATACCAAGGGGTTCATATATATTTTTCTTCAGAAAGAATTGCCAAAATGGCAGGCCAATAAATGCTGAGCCAACATGGCAAACAGTACATCTCGCCAGGAACAACATGTTATATGACTGCCAGTTACACCACCTGTGAATAACCTATCAACAACTTCATCTCAAAAGCTCTGCTAGGGAGAGCGCTCCACTGCTCAAAACAGCTTTGTTCTAAGATGCGACGTGCTGGAGCGCTTCTGTCATTGCTCACAACTTTATTGAAGGCGCAGCTAGAGTACATTATATTGAAATATATGGCTAATGGAAGGGGTGGGGGAGGCTAGCAGATTCATGGAGGGAGTGCGCAAATGGAAAACTCACACAGGCCACTGAAAATGGATCACAAATCTTTCCTGAAGAAGAAATTCTGCTGCCTTATTTGCTGTAGCTTTATTGTAAGACATACTGGCATGTGAGGCAGCATAAGCTTTTTAAAATGTTTTTCTTACATGTAGTATTTATGGCTTAGAAAGTGCAAAAAATAAACTGACCGTTTTTTTTTAAAAAAAAAAAAACCACAAATAAACATGTGAAAAATGACTACTTATCATCAAGAGCTCTGCCACTTTTTGCTTTTTGCTTGCAAAAGGGGATTGTAATGCCGCAAATATATGCACAAATGAATGCCCTGGGATCACTGTGTCTATTTTCAGTTCATTGAAGAGGAATGTGAGTGAAAACTCAGTATTAATTATATAATTCTTTCATGCCCAGCTCCCAGTGAACCAAGCTTCTTAGAATAGGTCACCTTTTCTGGTCAGTTCCATCAAGGATGCATTTGTACATTACAATACCATAATTCTTTTTAGTATTTTCAATCAAACAGAACGTTTTGCTGTTTCTTTCTCTGCAAAGTGCTGTTTATGGAATCCAGTAAGTCTGCAATTGATTGCAGGGCTTCTTTTGTGCACAAAGGAATTATTTTTAAAACGGAGAGGCAGAACACTGAAGACATGCACACTAGAGAGCCCTTCGCAATTTGCATTTCTGTGCCAAGTTGAGCTACTGTGGTCCAGCACGTCCCATTGCAGAAGGATAACCCCTACCCCATGGCCTCTTTTATCCACAGCATTCGATACCCTTGGCGCATATTCACCTATGGGAAAAACTGCCAAATAGGCTTTTAAGATTAAAAGGAGGATTAACCACCCTCTGCCACGCATCGAATTCAGTATCACAGAGGAAGCAAAAGGAACAAAAGCTTAATAATATGATTGAGTTTGTACGTTTAACACTCACGGTTTTCCTCCTGGGATGCCTGTCAGATTGGGAGGGATGCCTGGGACTCGCATATGATGATGTGGATCAAAACCAACCTGAAGTTTTCCCACAAACAGAACAAAGAAAGTTCAAAGCGTTAATGGGAAATGATAGAATTCTAGCCATCAGTTTTAAATCTCAGGGGCTCACATACATTTCTTTAGAAGAGTCCTCCCTAAGGTTTAAGAACATAAGAAGAATCCCTGCTGGAGTAAGCAGAGGACTCTTATTCCCAAACCCTGTTTCCAGCCATGGCCAGACATCTGCCATTCCCACCAGGTGATATTCAGAGGTATACTGCCTTTAAACATGGAGGCTCAGGCCTCTCCTGGTTTATTTTGCTTCTCTAGAGCAGCCTACCTCCCTTTTTGTGCCTCGATTGAAAACAAACCCCTTCCACTCAGGAGCACAATGAGCATGGGATACAAACCAGGAAGAAAGAAACTTACCACTGGAGATCTCCCATACGCTGCTGCGGCGGCGGCAGCAGCTGCGGCTGCACTCATTTGAGGAGAGATGTTATGGAGACCTGCATAGGCAGCACCAGGGCTGGTCAGCTCCCCATTCATCCCAGCGTGGGGCACTATTCCAAACGGGGTAGGGTAAGGACAAGGTACTGCCATGGGCGTTCTTAGGCCTGAAGCTACAAAACATAGAAGTGGGGGGGGGGACAGGTGACACCAATGTTTAAACAGCTGTACCGGCTGCCCATCTGCTACTGAGCCTGGAAGTTCTTGTACTGCTTTCCAAAGCCCTGAAGAACTTGGGTCCAAGATACCTGAGGGACTACCTGAACCCTTATATCCCAGCATCTTTGGTCATTCCCAGAGGCTCATGGCATCTTAGAACTGTAGAGCTGTAAGGGACCCTGAGGGTCATCTAGCCCAATGCCCTGCAATCTTTTTGCCCAATGTCTGAACCCATTAACCTGCTCTACCGACTGAGATACAATGAGAAAGCAATACTTTAGTGTCATTGGCCCAGTCCTGTGGAACACTGCCAATAAATTCAGTGGGAGCCTTCTGTGCCCACTATTAAACACCTGCTGAAAACCTTTCCATTGTGCCAGGCCTATGTAAGCAAATGAGAGTACACCCCACAATGGTCTATTGATGTCTGTTTATTATTTCTGCTTGCTTTTAACTTGTTTTTTTTAACTTTTATAATGTCATTTCTTGGTTTTATATTATTGTAAACTGCTGTGATATGTTTTTATGCTACAGTGTTACGTAAATATTTTTATAAATGAACAAACAAATAAATAAATGTCATTTCTGCACAGGTGAATAATCTCAAACATAAAACTGAAGGCAAATTTTGACTGATCACTTGTAAAGTCCAAAGTGCTTCATTGTCTTGACCTTTGCTGCTGTACCATGAGATGAGCTGCTTACGGTGAGGGCAGGTGTGGAATCTGAACCCAGATCTAAACTCAGTCACTTTACTGCCGAGAGTGCAAAGTAGCAACATGATCTTTTTAAAAAAGGAAGGCAGCCCCTCCTTCAAGTGGTCTACGAACCTAATGGGTCGACTCCTGGTGGCTTCCCAGGCACAGGCCTCAATCCTGGTGTAGAATTACTGCCGGGAGTTGGAGCGTCAGTCCGTGGAGTGGGGGTACTCGATTTAGACACTGGGGTAGTGGACTTCTCATTCTAATGTGGAAAGAGACAGGTAGATTATTTACATTTTCAGCAAAAGACAATCGACAAAAGCACAATCTAGAATGGGTTGACTTGTGTGGTTTCTCTTTCAGTTTTTAATCTGCTCTTACTGGCATCTAAGGGTGCAATCATCCAGCTACAGCTTGTGCAAAAACAACAGCGAATGCAACTTGCAGAAGTTCATTTCAGTGGGCTCTACATAGGCAGACTTCCCAGCAGTCTGTATTACAAAAAATGTGCATATGGTACTTGCTTGCTGTAATTAGCATTAAAAGCCAGTCTCGTTTGGATCATTAAGGTGTTTCCAGGAAAGGTAAAGGGCAGACATTAAGTGGTGTTATTTTTAGGCCCTCCTACTTATATAATCATTTATTTAGTTACAGTACATATCGCTTTGGAAGCACTAAGTCATCCCCCCACAGACAGAAATATGAAGCTGAGGAACCGTAACTTCTAAGATAGGTGCCCAGTGTTGGGATGGAAAAGGATTTTAAGTCAGCTATTATATTTCCAGTCTCCACATTTATAGGATGGATCAGACAATGGTATGTTCCTTCTCTGTCCCAAAATGTGCATAACTGAATGAAGGGATCTGACATTTATTGGATCCCACTGCCAACACTCATTCAACAAAGTGTAAAAACCCCTATTATCAAATTACAATACCATCATGCAGTGAATACTTTAAAACAGGGGTTACCAATGGGGTGCCTGCACATTCAGATATGCCCATGGGAGCCTTCCTTGGTGCCCACAGGGTCCTGTGGATCACCCCGATAAAAGTAGGTTTAAAAGTAGCATTATATTGTAGTCAACAGACTTGGCTGCAGTGTGTCTGGTGCCCAAGACAGTTCCTCTGCTTTGCAAATGTGCCAACGAACCCAAAAGGGATGGCGACCAAACTGCAAAACCTAGTTCAGTCTGTCTGAATTATTTATTTAAGGAATTTCTATCTTGCTTTTTGCCACGTCTTAAAACAGCTTACAAGGGGGGAAAAATATGAAGTACAAAATTTACAACATTGGCTAAACATCAAAGAGTAAAACATCAGAACAGCATTTCTGCAGCACTCAGACAAAAAGAAGTCAAGGAGTACGGGTGGAGGAGTCTGAATCTGGTTGTCTGAATCTACCTTTCTGCAAGGCATCAGTGACATATGCAATGTTCAATGGTTATTCAGCCCAGAACTTAATGTAATATAATGTCTCATGGAGGAGGTGAGGATGAGACATGGTGCTTGCCTAAGTCCTTCCTCCCCTCCCTTTGTACTGTAACATAGGGACAGGGGGGCAAATATGCATATACCCTGTTTCAGGCCACTAGTCACATGCCAACTCCTTATTCTGCCTGGGATTTTGCACAACCAATTTTGCACTAAGGGCTACTACTAAATTTGCCTCCAATTCTCTGCACCTTCTAGACAATAGTGTGAGAAGAGCAAGAACAGTCTTTCCGAGAAAAATGTGAGCAAGGCATAGCATTTTCTTCTCTCTCTCTCTCTCTCTCTCTCTCTCTCTCTCTCTCACACACACACACACACACACACACACACACACAGTGCATATATGTGCCTATGTATGTACAAACACAGAAACACATTATTCTGGCTTTGCAAGCAGCCCTTTTCTGAATTATGACTTGTTATGCAAGTCAAGAAAGGCTCTTGTAAATGACAGATTACTTTTTAGATAGAAAATGATTGTAGTTGAACATAGCCCAGTAATACAAATAAAGCCAAGAAGCAAATCACGTCCAAGTAGAAAGCTGAATTTACTGTAAACTGCCATAGAAAAAAAATATTCAAAGAACCCCTGTGTGCTCTTATTTATCCACAGAATGGCAAGCTTCCTGGCATGAAAAAAATATATCACAATAAAGGCATATACATCATTTTCAGACACTGCTAGCAGAACAAACCCTCTCTATCACCTAAAAAGAGCCTGGGTTTCAATGTGCTTTTTTTTAAAGTAGAAATGCACTGAAGGCAGTTTTGTATCAAGATGCGCAACTGGGGCACATCTCATTATTTCCCCCTCTCTATTTAGGCACCCAGCAGTGCACACAGGGATACGAGCATGGGCATAGATTGTATAGTCACTTACAAGGCTAAGTTCTTTGGATTTGGAGGAAGGAGTGCTGCTGGAAGATGCTATTGAGGCTGGGCTAATTGGTGCATCTTTCTTGAGTAGACGGGTCTTGTCCAAGCCATTTTCCCTTGGAGAATGTGCTGGGCTTCCTCGTGGTGATGAAGGATCCTGAAAACAAACTGTAATTATAATCAGGGCATCCTCTTTGCTGTAGGTTGGATGAGCTACATATGTCCCCTTTGACTACTGCCTTTGGCAGAAATGGCCAAAGAAAGATACTTCCAGCCCAGAGGACATGGCAGTGATGATGCTTTCCTGTTGGGTCTGATGAAGAGAAGAAATTTATCCTTTCCTTTTCAAAACAGAAGCAGAGCAAAACAAAAACAAATTCCTAAGTATTCAAGAAGCAAGCCCAATAAATGATGGTAGCAAAAGTGATACTGCACATACCTCATTGGAAACATCAACCACTAAGTTGTCGTCACTCTTTTCACCATCACTGTCCTGCAGTGAAGAAGAATGAGTAAGTATTCTATAGGTCTGTAACTTCTTGCACAACTGATATGTTTTTTTATTCAAATACTAAGTAGTTAAATTAGGGGCTCACAATTAGGGGTGTTGTCAGAATTCCATAAAGGCAAGTTTGTAAAAGCACATCCCCCTCCCCCCCCCTTTACGAGGAAGTGGCTGTACGGCTCTGCTCATAGTCTACTGCCTATGGCACCATCTGCCATCTCTGCAACTGCAGCCCATCTCCCTTCCCTGGTTCCTGAAGGGCCCTTACAGATGATCTAGAACAGAAGATATGGCACAGCTGCCTTCACTGGGAACACATGCCCAAGCATGCCTCAGCACATTCTTTCACTGAGGAGCTGGAGCCATCTCTGCCCTATTGCCCTTCTCGGGGTATGAGAAGGAAGCAGCAGTAGATGCGGAAGCCTTGGTGCATTCGGAAATGTTCAAAATACAGGCGGTTTTACTCACGTAGCGAGTTGCTATTTCTTTTTCTTCTGTTTTCTGTTTTTTGCTTTCAGAGGAGTAGTCTGTTGAGTTTCTGTGCTTCTCAGAGGCTCTGAAACTGGCTGATGGAGACACAGATGAGCTCTGAAAGAGAGAAAAGAGAAGGAAAGGTGACTGAAAGTGTTTATATCTCATCCTTGAGAAGATCACCAACAACTAATGCTCTATCTCCACAAACAGGGTCTCATGTTTCCTTCCTCAACAAATAGATGCAAGCTGTTCTGCTCCTGGCACAGTACTAGAGCAGCACATGAACTACTTGGAAATAATCTAGCCATGTCAAGCATTGGGCTGTGTGGAACACTTGCAAAATAACCCCATATCTACTTCATGAGACAGCAGGCTGCAACAGATCTTGTGAACAGGGTCTTGTGAATGGGGAACAGCGCCAGGTGACCTTTCCAAACACCAGGTCCCTCCCAGAGGACCTAATCTTTGATAAGCACTTTACTATCCTGATGGAGGGAAGCAGAAAACAGGGGCGATTACTCTCAAATTGGTAAGTTTGCTGGTAGCTACACCAGTGTGCCACTTGAAACAGCAGGCTGGGGTTAGCACTGCATGAGCAGGTCTTCTTGCTAGTACATCTGCTGTCATTTCACATTGAAAACACGGGAGAATAAGCCTTCTTGCCATCTCAATGGTGCAGGAAAGTTAGTACCTCATAATGAAAGGTAGAAGTGGAGTCCTAATAAAGGGAACACAGCCTGTAATCCCAGTGTTTGCTATGACTTCAAGCAAGCAAGCAGCCCTCTAGTAAGAATTTTATTTTGTTAAGTCACACAAAATCCAGATCAGACAAAAAAAAGGGGGGGGGGAACGGACGACGACTCTGAACTATTTTACTTAAAAAGAAAACTATGCCTTCAACGTTAATGCTTCTTTTAATGTGTAAGAATGTTGGGTATTCTTTCCTATGACACTGTAATCTCAAATGATCATCTTGGTACCCTGATGCTTAACACACGTGAAGAAAGCTCTGCAGAAATCACTACAACTTGCTTAGCAGTTAAAGACAGACAGGATAAGGGGACAGCTGAGTTTGGATGATGAAGGAAGTTGATTTTATACATGTTTTACCTAAACAGCCTCAGGGCGTTATTCATTTATATACTCACACACCAAGTGCTTGGTTTTATTTCCCAGAGTGAAGAAGAATATCATGTGTGAACACCTATTGCATATTAAAAACAGAAGGCTAATGTTGCACTCTTTTGCCCAAGGAAAACATAAGCTGTATACAGAAGCTGTGGTTCTGATCCCAAGCATTCTACGGTCATTTGTGTGTTACTGCTATGCTACAGGAGCAGTTTCTTAACTGCCCGGTCCCATGCTGCATCAGCAATGTATGCAAATAGAAAATACGTGGGTAGGGCCAGAGAAAGTAACCACACCAGAAAGAAACACACAAATCTGGTCTAATCTTGCAGATCAGGATCTATGCATCCCATTCTCACACCAGGTTTCTTTGGCCCAACAAAAATGCCCCTAGTTACCCTATGATGCAATACACAGGGATCTAGTTAGGGATCTAATGAAAGATTCACGGTATGTTGGAAAGGGGGCTGGGATCAGTATAAAGAAGTTGTTAACTACCTCTCATCTCTAAGGAGCAATATTTAGGGTTCAGTGGCAGATCCTTTCCCCTTTCCCCTAATACTACTAGAAACCTAGAGCTTTTCCCACAGCTTTATGCAAATACCCTTATGCATGTCTTTAAAATACCCCTGCTCCATTTAATTTCATTCCACAAATGAAGAGAGGGCAGATTATAATTTGAATTCAATTTACTATGACTCATCTCTCTCTCTCTCTCTCTCTCTCTTAAAGTAATTGGCTGCAATAAGGAGAAAACTAATTGCTGAATGACAATTAGAATGATGGCTAAAGAGGGAGGAGTAAACCATGGTACTGATTTAAACGAAAGTATTTATTTTCATAAATTTGAAACCACATGGTTTCAATTTTTCTCAATCTAGTTAGCCTCAGTGCTACAAATACCCTTTTAATCTTTGATTCTGGTGCTTAATAATGTTATAATTTAGAGCACCCTAGAAGCATGATAAAGCAGCTAATTAAGGCTAGCTCTTTAAAGGATGATCCACACATTGGGACAATGTATACTGCCTAGCATCTGTCTATACATGACCTTAAAAATGGTCCATACACACACTTGCAAATATTGACCCCATGTTATGGAAGTCCAAACCTAATCCCAATTTTAGAGTGTAACATAAATACAGGGTTTTAGAGAAAGTGAACCACCGCAAACCTACAGCATAAACTACTTTAGTAGTCACTCTGTCTCCCCAGGAAAGTGCTAGTCTTGGATGGAATTGGCGGCTGCAGATCTCTTAATCATTGGCACCAGCACAAAACCAGTGGAAGCCGCGGCCGTTTTAAATGCGGCTTTCTCGAATTCCGAAGGTTTTTTCGACGTACGAATGCGTTCTCCAACGCATTCCTATGGGGACTTGAGTTACGATTTTTTCAACTTACGAGGAATCCGTCGGAACGGATTACCTTCGTACCGGTAAGTCGAGGGTCCACTGTATTTGAAATATTGTAAAATTTATACCCACTAAATGTGTGATTGTACATATTATGACTTTGCAGTTATGGAATCCAGAGTAGTTATTAAGAAAAAAAGATGTTTAACTTTGTTATTTATAATTATAATTTAAGGAAAATCAAATAAAATTTGAAACAAAATGTAAGTATCAAATCAGGAGGATCTTTAGAACAAAATATGGACACTGGAAGCTAGATCAGTCTCTATATACTGATTCAGAGGTTTTTCTATTTGAAAAATAGATGAAATTGATGGGCGGGGTACAAATAATAAATTATTATTATTATATTATTATTATTATTATTATTATTATTATTATTATTATTATTTATTTGACATAACTAAGACATCTTTAACGTAACTTGATAGCACAGCCCCCCACCCCCCTGTGGATATGCTGCTATGCCTGCCTGCGTCCATATAACATGGTGTCTCATGTTGGAACGCTTGGAATATCATTCAGGTGACACAAGGCCCCCCAGGCCTCAGTTGGGTGGTATGCTAAGCACACTCTTTAGAAGAATCACGTGGATGGAAGCTTTACACACAGCCCCCGGTTGGAATGGAATTGGTGTAGAGGTAAAGTGGGGTGCGTGTTGGAAAAACCCAGTAGCAACCAGATGAACATACTGCAGGGAGTTGGCACCATGTTCCTTAATGCAATTGTGGGGTGTCTGTCACTGTTGGAAGCAGATGCCACCTATGGCCTGCCTATCCTAAAATTTACTGATCACAAAGAAGGTGATAGAAACCCTCCTAGAAAGTCATAAATATCTCACCGGCAAGAGGGCAAACATCAGCATGCTGCCTGCCTGCAGTAATTAGTACTTCAAATTACTGCAAACCAAGAATTATTATTACCCTTCCACCCCCAATGTCCACTGAATATTACTTACATTAGCATATGTGGGTCAAAGTGCAATAAGGGAGGAGAAGGCAATACAGCGAAATAAAGCTAGTTAAAGCAAGATTTCCACACTGTTCAACCATTTGGCAAAGCGTCTTAGACAGTTAACCTCAGGCGGACCGGGGGGGGGGGGGAGGAATTCAGGAAAATTAGAGCTGGAAATAATGACTAAGGACAACTGAGAACCCTCCCACGCAAGAAGGCTGAGGACTCAAAATGTGACCATTCCCTCGTGAAACTTTACAACACCAGGTCAATGATGTATTTTGCGTGCAATAATTAAAACATCAATTCCCAACAAAGTGGGGATTATGAGATAATTGACCATCCCGGGGTATTAAACAAACCATAGTAAAAGCCAAGGATGCTCATCGCGATGGTCAATTTTAATATAATTATCTGAATGACATTATTGGTGTTATAAAGTCTGCTCAAAGTACAAATGCAACAATAAAAAATTGATAAAGTATGCATGGCAGGAAAATGACCCCAGAAGAAAAGGCTACTTGGCTGACTATGCACTTTGCTGCCTCTCATTTTCACTCTGAAGATATTCTAGGAACTGCCGCACAAGAGGATTCTGGGCCATTTGGGTATAATCATTCAGCATATGCAAAGCCACATGCTTAAGAGTCTAGATAGCAACAAAGAAAAAAGTGTGATATGTTAATGTATTTTAGTGTTTGTTGGAAGCCGCCCAGAGTGGCTGGGGAGACCCGGCCAGATGGGCGGGGTACAAATAAATTATTATTATTATTATTATTATTATTATTATTATTATTATTATTATAAATAAGTTCAAACTGAATGTCCCTTTTATCCTTGCAGCATGTCGTCATAGAATCAGAGTTGGAAGGGATCCCGAAGGTCCTCTAGATCAACCCCCCCAAGCACTGCAGGACTCTCCACTGGATCATACAGGAGAGATCACTATCCAACCTCTGCTTAAAAACCTCCAAGGAAGGAGACGGTCAAACAGCTCTTACTGTCAGAAAGTTCTTCCTGATGTTTAGTCGAAATCTCCTTTCTTGTAACTTGAATCCATTGGTTTAGGTCCTAGCCTCCAGAGCACAATCTTCCACAAGACTTCCCGAATAAGCCTAGGCCTGCTTACTCAGAAGTAAATCTCACTTTCTCCAATGGAACAGACCTCCTAGTGTGCTTAAGAGTGCAGGTTTTGGGTTCTCTTCAGAGAAAGTAGACACATTTAAGCCTCTGTTAATTCAATCAGACTTGTAGGAAAGTTCTATGCATGTTTACTTTGAAGTAACTCATATTACATTCAATTGTGCTTAATCTCAGGAAAGTGTTGCAGGACTGTAGCTTTACATAGTACTTGTGTAGAAATCTCATTGATTTCAATGAGGCTTTAAGATTGCCTTCTCTGGATTGCAGCCTTTTGGCTGGATTGTGCATTTTGGTACCAAAAACTACCAATGCATTTTACAAAATTCAAATACAAATCACTTTGTCTCACATTGGCTCTGTAAGATAATTGGTGTGATATTAGTAATGCAAGGGTTCAATCATTACTTTTAATGAAAATTATGATTTAAACAGGCAGTGTTTGATGTTTATATGCCATTTTACCCGCTAATTAATTTCACTAATTGCTGATTAAATGAAGTTAATTAACAGAAAACAGTGTCCTATATAATATAGCAGAATACAAATGTTTAGTTCTGGTAGTTAACAATAGAAGTAAAATAATTTTTGAAAAAAATATATAAAGTTCCTTTTTCTTTTGATTGGAAGTCTACATAAAGCAAATCACTGACAAAATGGCAATATTACACAATGGGAGGGAATCCCAAGGATCCGTGGTATTTCTGCTATATCAAGAAAGGATGCTCTATGCCTAGATTAGCCCATATAATCTGGATGATTAATTGATGGATTAAATGTACACCTGTACCCTCATCCACTGGGATCTCCATGGCTGTCTCTGTTCTGTGGAACAGCCTCTTTGCTGAGGCACAACAGGAACCCACTAGCTCTACTTCCAGAAACAACTGAAGATATTTTGTTTCAACAAGCTTATCCAGTTGGATGAAATGGTCTCTGCCTTAGATGTTCATTTTGTATTGGTTTTTAAACCAAGGAGGGGGTTGTACTGTTCTTTTTATGGGATGTTACCTTGAGGCATATGTAACAGGAGATTCACAAATTATTATTACTTAATATTATTTTATTAGTAATTGAATAGTTAAAGCATAGAGGGTGGAAGCATAGAGGGTCAAATCCAACACTGTGCTGTGTTTAACGTTCCATCTGCACAAGCATATCAACTTGCCAGATGGATCAGTTCCTCCCTTCCGCCTGCATGCCGTTCTGGGGGTTCACACGACCCCTTGAGAGCCAATTGTGGGAGTACATGGGATGCAGGGAGGGAGGAAAGCCCCACTGCACAAGCAGAAGCCCTTGCATAGGTCTTCTAACGATGGGGTTTCTTAGGCCCCAGGAAAAGAGAGAAAAGGGGTGAGAGGAATCAGCAGAAGCCGAATGCATCTTAGGAGACATTAAACAGTGGGAGGGAGCCTGTGGCCCTCCAGATTTGTCCGGACTCAGATTCCAGCTCCATCAGCTGCAGCCAGCATGGCTGATAGTCAGGGAGTCTGGAGTCCAACGCCATTTGAAGAACTGCAGGTTCTGTATCGCTGCCTTAAATTTAATAGAAGTCTATAGCCTTATTTACTCAGTCACCCTTAGAACAACTTGCCCTCAGAAGCACATCAGCAGCTCTCACTTAAAACAAACAAACCCTGGCTATCAATTTATCGCCAGACATGAGATACCAGGCTACGCAGGCCATTTTGTTTACCCATAAACAGCAAACTGAACTAATTAGACTATTCTTACCTAAAACAAAGCAGAGTGCTATGAAAAGGAAAACCGAAAGCGTAAATGCTTAATCATAGTTGTAATGCTGGCGATATATAAACATTTAACTAATTTGGAGGGTCTTGCTAAGCTGTCTGCAGGTTCGCTTCAATGTGTGCAGTTAAACACACACACAAACACACACAGCATTTGTACAGACAGATCAGGTTACACAATGGAAGTCAAAAGTACCAGCCAATTTTGCAGCATAATTCTGTCAGCATGGGCTGCTGATTCTCTGGCCCCTCCTGATTCACAAGTGCACAAAGGCGAGCTTAACAGGTGTTTAAAGCAACAGCAAGGGCAGCTACCTTGCGCTACACAGGTGGAAGTTTAAAATTAATCCTTTAACATACAGCTTCCTCTGCAATCATTGACTAAGGGGATCTAACACAGGTGAGGCCTAGCTGCTACTGTACCTACAAGGGTCAATGGAGGGTGAAAGTAACCAACCATGCTGAAGTACAGTCAGTGAAAGAAAATGAAGAGCACAGCAGCAACGCTTAGGGGAAAGATCACTGGAATAGCATCATGGGAAGGCTGATAAAAATAAAGGCACGGGGCATGATAAAAGGCATTTCTTAGTAGGAAGATGAATACAGACAGAGAAAATAAATGTATAGACTCTTCCGTTTCTTGGCAATGAAGGAAGTATTCGTTCCAGACAGACAATACCAAAGATTGCTTAGAATTAAAAATGCAGTACAATATTGCACACACAGGTCTCCATGAAAGCATGAAAGCAGCTGTATTGCAGCAAGAGAAGTTTAGGATAAATATACAACCCATAAACCATGGCTTCTTAAAGAAGGAAGACCCTTAGAGGTGGTGGTGGTGATGTAAGAGTGTGACTTCTAGGAAGGAAAATGATCAAGCACAAAAGAGGGTCCTGGCATTTCTGAAAGTCTTAGCAGGTACATAGAATGAACATGTTTGTGAATGTATAGAATCATAGAATTGTAGAGCTGAAAGGGGCCCCCAGGGTCATATCAATGCAGGAATCTCAGTGAAGGCATCAAAGACAGATCCAACCTCTGCTTTAAAAGCTTCAATGAGGGACAGTCCACAACCTCCATGCAGATCTGCCTTCTTGTATCACACGTTCTCGAGTTGTTTCAAAGCAAGTTAGCATGAACCTACCTAGGCATGGGTTCCATTTGCTTGTGTTGAGAGTATGTTGCGGCTTCCACAAGCGAAGGCAATCTTAAGAGTTGCAAAGGGGCATGCAGAAATAGGAACATGGAAAGGTCTTTTGACCACCCAATGTTGTCTGCTTTGACTGGCAGCATTTCTCCAGGGTGCAATGAATGGCATTCCATTATCAGCCAACTGCTGATCCTTTTAACTGGATGTGTTGGGAGTTGAAACTGGGACTCTCTGTATGCAATACATGTGCTCTTCTACCCCCAAAGTTATTATCTCTTCCCCAGGTCTGTCTGCATTGCATTGGATTTTAGCAAACCATAGCAAATGGCCAGAATTCCAGCCTTTTGCGTTACTGTGCTAAAAACAGAATGTGAGCAGAGTTCTCCATGCCACTTCACCCATCAGACAACTAACCACTTCTCTTCATGGCAATGAAGGCTTGCCATGGGAAAGTGCCATGGGATGGGAATGCAAAGGGACCTAAACTGCCTCTCTGAATACATTCAGCGGATGTACCAAGAGAGCACTTAAAGAGGTTGAAGAATGGAAATATTGTGGACTCACTTCTCTTCAAACAATTTTTTTTAATGTTTGTGTTACATTTCAAACTACTGTTCTAGGAATATAAAAAATAGTAAGCAGAATATTGATGGGGCTGAAATTTTCTATCTAGTCTTGGTTTTGGTGACCAATTTTGAACCAGCTATGGGCATCTTCTTTATTTTCTGGTGGATATTGCCCCACAACTATTGAGAGAGAAAAGTTAATATTCTAGACTCACAGATGATAAACTGAGGTTGACAGAGACTGAGAGCTCACGACTGAGCTGGGATGCATCTTTATGTTTTCAGATAAACACTGAACATTTGGGCGCAAGAGACACACTGGATAAACAAAAAAAAAAGTTATAAAGTTTACGTTGGGATGAAATCAGAATTTATATTAGCATTTGAAAGGGAAAAACCAGGCAGAGTAGCTAGTCTGATTTAATTATTCCAGAAAAAAGGACTTGGACTGTGGAGGGGATAGTAGCAATGGCACAGAAGGGAGATGGGAGTGAAGTCTTGTATCTGCAAGAACAAACAGGGACAACTACAGAAGAACTTTCCTTTTTAAAAAACCTCATTGCAGAGAAGTTTGGAAACTCTTTCAGTGGTCATTTTGCAAGGTGTTTTGGCAACTGGCACCTATTTTAATGTAATGGAGGTACAGAACATCTTTCAGGAGAAAAAACACAAGGTGTAGAGGTTGTGACCATCTTGAGTTTTCAAGTGATGGCTTTGTTCATTGCAACATGTATCATGTGGTGTTTTTTTTTGGGGGGTGTCAAGTCTCCTGCTCTCCACCTCAGTGATTCCATGATAGCTTGGTGCGTATCCTACTCATGACATAAGAGTAACACTTATATGACATTTACATGGCACATAGTGAACTGTCCACCAGAGCAATTTGTACAGAAGTCAGAATGGCTGTTTTGTGGGACCAATCCAGCCCCTTTTCCCTCTATGGTTTTAAAGTACTAGCATGGAGGCAGTCAGTCAGTCTACATTGACATATTTGTAAAGGGCAGACAGCACACTGCTAATAATGCTAGACAGGAAATGAATCTCTGGAACAGTTTTTTTTTAATAGCAACTATAGTTGGCAATAGAGTCATTTTTTATGACACATCTCACAAGGCTGTCTAGAGCAGGCATGACCAAACTACAACTCCCATCATCCCTAGCTAACAGGACCAGTGGTAAGGGATGATGGTAATTGTAGTCCCAAAACATGCCTGGTCTAGAGCAACCACCACACACGGCAACCTTACACCTCACTCCTCAAGGCCAGTAGTTATGTGTGAGTGTAACACAACTGAAAGCAAGACTTTAACCCCTCCCCACCAAAAAACATAGTCAAGTTCCCAAGAATGTGAGAAGCGTAACATTTCGATTAGGTTTACGACCAGGGTGCTTTCATAGGATGCCCAAACCAATCCCTATAAATTGTAACAATGTAAACTTTTGTTTGTTTACTTGGAAATAAGTGCCTTTGTATTCAGTGGAACTTACTCCTCAATAAGTGTGTTTGGATTGCAGCTTAAAAGAAGTAAAGGACAATAATACAAAAAAAAGGTGAATAAACAAAGCCAAAGCTAAACGTTTGCTACATATTTTAGTAGCCCCCTAGTGGGCCTGACTATGAGCTGCTTAGAAGCTGCAAGGGGGGAAAATCAGTCAAAGCAGAAATTAAGAAAGGCTGACTTGTCTTACTAAAACATTTACTAAAGCTGCAATCTTATCTACCCTGAAGTGGGTGTAAGTCTCATTGAACTCCGTGGAACTTCCTTCACAGTCCCCATGCACAGGATTAGGCTGTAAAAATGCCTATTCAGAACCAACTGTATTCATGCAAAGGACAATATAAACAACCATTATCTACTTCCTTGTTTCTAATTTCTGCTAATGTGGCATGAGGTCATGCCCTGTCTGTAGATCCCCAGAACATTGAGAGAGAGAAGGTCACTAGGGCTGCAGTGCAGAGGTTATTGCAGCAAAACAAAGCCAATGGAAATTCTCTTTCAGGTCAGTAATTTAAAGGGATAGGCTCAATCATGAGACCAAATATGTATTATGCAACAAGGATCACCAAACTCTATCGTATAAACCACACCTGAGCATAGCTGAACCCTACCACATTTTATGCTTTTCAACTGGCAGTTGTTCTCATGCGTCTTGTAAGAGACTGGGATAGAGAATTGTTGTTTCCAATAGCAAATGACCCTCAGAAACCCCCTCAAGTATTCACAGATACGCCACAGAGCTATGGGTGGGTGGAACACTACTGCTCTCAGGGCTTGCTAAGTCAAATGCTGTCTCCCAAATGCCCCTGACCCAGTTGTACAGCCATGTTGGCTTCCTGAGATTCCGGGAAACTAAGGGTAATGAAGTGGACTGGAATGTAAATGGGAGAAGATTCATAATGAATATGACTCAGCACAGGTAAGAACACACTGCTGGTCTTTCCTGTGGCAGCAACAAAGAAATCTCCGCCATCATTTTATCTGCTCAATTTCATCCAACAGAGCAATTTCATGTGGTGAAAGGCATAGACTAGAGAAGGCAAGACCTGTAACTCTTGAAGACCTGCTGTGATGAGTTGGCTAGACATCCTCGGAGAAGGGGGCTTTGCAGAGGGTGCAGCTTCTACCTTCGAAGAACCAGCATATCATTTCCCTTGCTGGGCAGGGATACAAGCCAACAGAATCTAAGAAGAATGGTGAATTTACCTCTGGCTGGGAGGTTACAGGCCAAGGCAGAGAGAAAGACTACCAGTGTGAGGCTGTTGCACTTCCAGAACCAATTCTGGAAACCACACTGGACCTGCCCAGAGAAAGAGAAAGACAACTCCCAGCTTCTGTTTGCATTTCTTTTGGCTCACTCCTTATTAAAGCAGAGGAGCTACTCTGTGAATGGGGCTGAAAAGCACCTCCATCACATTCTGAGGACACAGTAAGGGTCTCTATGATTCAGTCCCTACACACCATCAATGCAGGAGGAGATTCTGGCAATATGGTCCATTTTGACTGGCCTATAGTACATTGGTTCCCCCTCTCCCCATTGTTGTTTTGTGTCTGTTCTAACCACTTTTAGTACATTCAGATATACATTTTAATGCTTTATTTTTCAACGTCACCTTGTATTTAACCTAACAGTTAGTTGATATCCTGTACTTTTTAACTCTAATACAACCTGTTTTCAGTATTTTTTTTTTACAATTCCACCAAATGTACAAGTAATTGGTTCTTAAAACCTGACATCTCCTAACAATTATATGTTGAATTTACAGATATTCTCTTTGAATTATGTGCAGTTGACAGAAATTTACTTGTATAGCTTGCAGTTGATACTACCGGTACTGATCTTTGAGGATAGTTTTCAAATCTTTCACAGGGAAGGGGAAGCTTATTTTCAAAGGGTGCCAAGCCTCATACCTACTATAAAATATGCTAGAGATTTGCAACATATGCCTCCTTATTTGTAAATACGGGTAATGGTGGCACTTTTAACGTAGCTTTAGAAATGTTGATTGAAAGAAAAAAGGAGGTTTATCACTTGGCATTGCCCATATGCGGAGTGTGGCAGTGGCAATGAAATCTATTGGACCAGTTCCACCTGGAAACCACAGGTGGGGAAGAGTGCTCCATAATTTATAACCCTGCATATCCCATTTGCAAAGGAACTCAATACCGGTATTAAAATATCCATTTTGCCTTTTTTAAAAGTCATGATTTCCTACACCTACAATTTTTGCAGCTCTGTCAACAGCTCTTGCCTTTTTCTCTTTCTATTCTTGGTAGGAGAAAGAGTGCTCACTCAGTTAAATTTTTAGATGTTAAAAGCATGATCAAGCCTGCCTGGCTAGAAATGTTTTAATGTCAGCAACGAGTGGCCAATAAATTTTTAATTCAAACTAGAACA
Source organism: Darevskia mixta (assembly GCA_034641385.1). Taxonomy (NCBI): domain Eukaryota; kingdom Metazoa; phylum Chordata; class Lepidosauria; order Squamata; family Lacertidae; genus Darevskia; species Darevskia mixta. Next base: position 3,601,844 of record JAWWNH010000088.1, read on the forward strand.
GCTGAAAAACAGGTTTCGTTGTCTAGTGCTCTCCCACATTCTGCCAACGTGTTAAGCGTGATAACTGTTATTCAAACATGCAACCTTCTGTTTTATTCTTCAGATACATTGAGAAGTCTCTATTTTGGGGGGCGGGGTAAGTACTTCCTTCATAATAGAATCCATATTTCATTTTTGTTAAAAACAAACTACTGTAATCCCTCCAAAACAGTGTTCTGGCATGCACTCCTAAATTCACCAGACTCAACTCAGCTGTTAGAATCACTTTCAGGGAAAGGGGATATAATATATTATCATTATAGCTGTATGGAATGAGCCAAGCTTTTTTTTCTTTCTTGGCTCCATTCCTAACATTTTCATGCTGAAATTTATCTATTTTAAAAAATATCATTTGAAAGGTTTCTGAACACTATACATGTTCAAGCTCTTCATTTTAAATGGTTCAGAAATGAAATGATATAAAGAGAAGGGGGGAGATGCTTCTGTTCTCTAATCTAACATTAAGTACCATTTTAAGGAACAACAGGCATGTTTCCAAACAAACTATTGCAGTGTACAAATTACCCAGCAGGGACGGAGATAACAATGTCTCTGGTGTGGGTTTAGATCTTTGCAAAAGCTAACATTTCATCAAGGTTGTCTAGGAAACCACATCCTTAGATATCTATCTTCAAATGTGAGCAGTATGTATCCTAGTTTGGGATGCTTCTGGAGATGCTACTACAATGGCAATTCAAGGGTGATTACTATTTATGAGGCAAGGCCCGACTCCCCCTTTTAAATACCAGGAGACAGTGGCCTTGATCAGGAGTTATGCTTCTTAAGGAGTCACTGCTAAGACTGCTCTTGACTGTACGTCAAGGAAGAAACAAACTTGAACTCGAGTCCATGTGACCCTCTGCAGATAAAAAGCTATTGCAACTTGCCATTCAAATCTACCAAATTCTAGGAGTCAGAGTCCAACCACTTTCCACCCCTCTCTATACATTAGCAAGAGCACAGATAAAACCCTTGCATCTGTCTTGGGCCCGTTGTTGTTCAACACCTTTATAAATAACTTGGATGAAGGAATTGAGGGGGTTACTCATCCAATTTGCAAATGACACCAAACTTGGAGGGGTAGCTAATGCTGCAGAAGACAGAATTGGGATTCAAGACGACCTTAGCAGACTGAAGAACTGGGCAAAAAGTAACAAAATGAATTTCAACAGGGACAAGTGTATGGTTCTGCACTTAGGTGGGAGGAACCAGCTGCACAAATATAAGATGGGAGACACCTGGTTTGCCAGTAGTACATGTGAAAAGGATCTTGGGGTCTTGGTGGACCACAAGCTTAACATGAGTCAACAGTGTGATGCAGCAGCAAAAAAGCTAATGGTATTCTAGGCTGCATCAACAGAAGTATAGTGTCCTGATCAAGGAAAGTCATGGTACCACTCTAGTCTGCCTTAGTCAGACCACACCTTGAGTACTGTGTCCCGTTCTGGGCACCACAATTTAAGAAGGATATTGAAAAGTTGAGGGTGATGAAGTGACAGGGACAACCAAGATGATCAAGTGTCTGGAAACTAAGCCTTATGAGGAACGGTTGAGGGAGTTGGGTATGCTTAGCTTGGTAAAGAGGAGACTGAGAGGAGATATGATAGCCATTTTCCATTATCTTAAGGGCTGTCACATGGAAGATGGAACAAGCTTGCTTTCTCTGGCTCCGGAAGATAGGACTGAAACCAACAGATTCAAGTTACAAGGAAGGAGATTCCAATTAAACATCAGAAAGAACGTTCTGATGGTCAGAGCTATTCAACAGTGGAACAGATTCCCTTAGAAGGTGGTGGACTCTCCTTCACTGGACGTGTTTAGTTAAGATTCCTGCATTGTAGGGGGTTGGAGTAGATGACCCTTGGGGTCCCTTCCAACTCTACAATTCTATGGTGCTTTGATCTCAGAGAAAGACCTCCTTTACTGGAAATATGTCTCCCTAAGGAGATTTGCTCCTTTGTCACACTATTCACACCACCCTACTGATTTTCCTAAGAATTGCCACTCTGAGCTTTTTCCATAACTCCCAGAAGGAAAACCCAACTAATCCTGCAGGGGGTTTGTACCAGTCCCCTCTGACTTTGCAAAGCATAGGAGGAAAGGAAGAGGGAGAATTAAAATCCCATCCTCCTTTCGGAAGGCTAAATGAAACTGTCTTTGCAGGAGGACAGCCGCTTCCTCATGCTCAGTCATTCACAGTCACACTATGCTGTCCAGTAACCTGCATTGATAATTCCTCATGAATAAAAATTCCAGCATTATCATCCACAGCTATGTTGTTGACATGGTTTTCTGCTATTTCACTAAAAAATACCATTAATTTTCTGGCTCCACAACAGCTGAGCTACTCCCCATTTGAATATACAAAAGAGCATTTTGTTTAAACCAAATTAAAAGCGTTCCAGTAAATGACTTCAATTTTGCTGGCTATACCATTCTGGTGGATACTAGTCTAATCCTGCACCTCCCATTTCTCTCCAATCCTCCATCTCCTGCACTTTCCCAACTCCCCCTCCTCTCTCTTAAATGCTTAACCCTTGCCTGCCACAAACCAGATTCTCCCGGAAGGGCAACAAGTCAGAGCAGGAACTCCATCAAAGTAACACACATATAGTTCAGAAGTGGAAGAAGCAGTTCTTCTTTGCTTTGTTAACACCTTTGTTTGCAAACAGCAATTGAAGGGGGGGGAGAGAGAGAGAGAGAGACAGACAGAGAGAGAGAGCAGGGAAAAGAGTAGTCAAACATCCTAGGCACCTTCTAGACACTTTCCCATCCAGATTAAGTGCCGACAGCCCTCATTTCAGTCAGCCTGTAAACCTCCATGTCTGCCAAGCCCTCCTGGCACCTCACCACTTTATTTGTTCCCATTTGTATCTAATGCTTTTGTCAACAGTTCAACACAAGGCAAAGCAAACAACCCACTACAAACACGGAGGGTAACAGCAACAAGCAGCGAATCCTTCACAATTATCCAACCCCAGCTGCTCAAGGCCTGTCCAGGCCGCTTTCATTTACAACAATGTCAACAAAAGGCTGAAACCCAATAACTAGGGGTGGGTCAATACTACCACTGTAAAACCCTCTGGAGGAGGAAACGCTCCTCTCCCGCTTTACTGCTTCAGCAAACATGCAGAATAATTCAGCCAGATAGACGAGGGCTTGTCTAATCATTTGTCGTGCATGAATTATTCAAGGCTCGTCACATAAACTGCTTAAAGGAAGGCTCCTCAAATATTTCAGAGGAAGTGCCAGCTATCCAATTTGTTAAACGGAAGGCGCATTAGGCAAATCCTGACACAGAGGACAGAAGTAAACTTAGGCCCTTACTTTTTAAAAAACCACAACCTAATGCCATAGCTTATAATTGATTCTACACCCCCCCCCCAAAAAAAGGCTTCTTGCACCATCACAAGAGAAAGGGGAGGGGGGTTGGTATGCACTACTTTGATAAATAACGTTTATGACAGCCCATGCCTCTGTGGTTACATTTGCACACCAGAGTTTGATGAGAACACACACAGTGAAGTCTTTCATATCCATGTTAATCTGCAGGAGTGGATGGTTAGCCAGAGCCAATGTGATGAAGGGGTACAGTATAAAAGTTTGGAGGGTCCGGATGTAGGAAAGGCAGGTTCAAACCTCCACTCCTCCTGGAAGCTCACAAGATAGCCCATCAATATTAACATAAGGGGTGGTAATCAACTAAGTTCTACTCAGAGTAAAGCTATTAAAATTAATGAACCACCTATTCACATTCACTAATTTCAGCGGGTTTACTCTTAATAAAACTTAGTTGAATACTGCGCCCAAGGTGAGGCAACCACGAGATTATTGCAGAGCCTAATTGGATTGTATAACTCAAACCAGCTTTATAACTCATTGTTTGAATGCGGCACGCTTTGAAACTGATAACAGTTAATGTTAAACCACAATTCCCAGTTTTCAGGAAACAACCAAGCAAAATATTCCAAAGTCTTCCTTTAAACCAAGTGGTGGTGGTGGGAGGAGGAGGAGGAGGAAGAGGAAGTTCACAGAGTCTGGGAGGTGTTTAGGCTCATTCACTAGTGCTAAATCATGACATAGCAATACATGTGAATGCTCTCTCACAGTATCTTTTGGCACTTTCATAAGGTAATTTTTATGCCAAGCAGCTCTAAGGACTAAAAATTGGGGCTCTAAACCTAAGCACATTTGTTATGAGAGTAGCCAAAGGCAGGAAAAGTGGACTTGGTATTGGTTGGCCATCTACCAACTGATCACGTATCACCATCACAGCTCCCCCCCCCACACCTGTGAATAGATGATTCCCCTCCCCCGTATAATTTAACCTGTAGCTATAATAATAAAATACTTTTTCATTTTGTTGCAGGGAAAATAAACAATTGTGAATCGCAAAATAGTTTGATGTTGGGCATCACAATTTGGGTGTGAACACAGGAATGAAGATGCTTTTTAAGAGTTCATGTCATAAAGCAGTAACGGAACTCCAACAAAGAAGCACTGGTAACAAAGGCATTATGGATAGATGCAATTTATTTCTTATCCTTCCCGTGTCCAAATGCTAATTATGGGCAAGGACTGAGGACTGGCATGGTGCACCCTATCCCCCTTCAAACAACCACAGATTTCAGCAATTGCTGGATTGTCCATGTGCCTCCTGCTCTCTTTCTTACACACACACACACACACACACACACACAGTCCATCTCATACTCAAAACTTGTACCTTATTTTAGGGACACACACAGCTTGCTAAAAAAATGGAAGTGGGAAATATTATGCATTCACTTCATCTCAGAACATTTCCTTGTTAGTGCAGGCAGCTTCAACCTGATGGACTATCCTGGCTGTAAACTTCTATACATGCACTAATTGTAGTCTACCTTTGGAAAGAGGTTGTCTGGTATGTTACAGAAACATAATCAAATACTTCTGAAGTAAAAACTCCCACGGAATTTTGTTTTTTAGTAGTACTTAAATTTAAAATTGTATATTCTAAAAATCTCCTGCCAGTTTTTAAAAAGTCAGAGCAACTTTTTAGTCAATTAATAGGTTTTAGATCAATTAATCCAATCAATTTATTAAATGATGTATTCCTATTTCATTGTGTTTGTGTTGTGCACACTGAACATGCCATAACTGCCTTTCAATTAATTTGATCCCTAGTGACTCTGGAAAAGAAATAACGCAAATAAAATTTTCTGATTAAGTTTGAAATGAGTGCTTGATATAACCTTGGTCAATGTTGGCATCCATCTGTCTTGAGAGACTGAAGTGACATCCCTGGTGTACAAGCCTAGGCAATGTGTATGGAGGTCCTGGGTTGCCCGGACAACAAGATCTGCCTCTCAGCCTCCTTGATGTTGTCCAAAGCAAAGCAGAGAAATACATTTGGCACCAGCTTGGCTGTGGAAATTGCTGGAAGGAGGCACACAAAGGACTCCACTCCAGATTTGTGTAGGGTTTATTCCCTAGCTTTTTCTTCTCCCAAAGATATCCCACAAGGCAGCAGATATTTAGGATCAGAGTTATCCTTCTCCTAGACGGGCTACCCTCCCCAGTTAATGAGCCCCATCTGCCCCTCACTTCCCTCTACAGCAGTGCTTCCCAACCAGGGGCTATATGGGGGCCCCCAGGTGAAAAATGCATAAATGGGGGCCACAGCATGAGACTAGGGGGCCAAAGAGGGAAGTGAGAAGTGTAGATGGATGGATGGATGGATGGATGGATAAGATAGATAGATAGATAGATAGATAGATAGATAGATAGATAGATGATAGATAGATAGATAGATAGATATAGGTTATTAATTCTGATTGGCTGGCTATCTGCTTAGCCAATCACAAATGGATAAGGGGGTGGCCCGCCAGGGTCTAATGCTCCTTTCTGTCACATGAGTTTTCTTGGAGCAGTCCTGGTTTGTTTCTGGAGGGAGAGGGCAATTGCTGAGCAGTAGAGCCCACGGTCCAGAACCCCCAGGTCAGGTAAGGGCAGTGGTGGGGTGGCAATGGGTAGGGTTGGGCGAGCCAGAGCTGCTTGTTGCCAGTGCTGGACCTGGTGGCAGCCTGGGACTGACTCTGCAAGGTGCAGGGTGAAATCCTAGCCAAGCAGGGTCGTCTGGTGCTGCTACTGACTTGCATCTAATAAATAATTGTCTACTCAGAAGAAAGTGGCACTGAGTTCAGTGGGCCTTACTCCCAGGTAAGAAGGGGGCTATAGTGCTTTATCTAGGCAGCCAGTGCTCCTCCAAATGGCAAGATCCTTTTTCACCAGGTCAGTGAGGACCACTTGCTTTTAAAAATTCTCCCATATACAGTGGTACCTCAGGTTACAGACGCTTCAGGTTACAGACTCTGCTAAGCCAGAAATAGTACCTCGGGTTAAGAACTTTGCTTCAGGATGAGAACAGAAATCGCACGGCAGCGGGAGGCCCCATTAGCTAAAGTGGTACTTCGGGTTAAGAAGACCTCCAGAACGAATTAAGTTCTTAACCCAAGGTACCACTGTACTCATTTAGGCACAGAAAAATCACACCATTTACCAATCAGCTTATAGTTACAGTATCTTACTCCTGCTTGTGGAATAGACCTAGCTAATTTTAATATATCATTTAATACAGGGGTCAGCAAACTTTTTCAGCAGGGGGCCGGGTCCACTGTCCCTCAAACCTTGTGGGGGGCCGGGCTATATTTTGGAGGGGGGGAAATGAACGAATTCCTATGCCCCACAAATAAACCAGAGATGCATTTTAAATAAAAGGACACATTCTACTCATGTAAAAACACGCTGATTCCTGGACTGTCCACAGGCCAGATTCGGAAGGCGTTTGTGCCAGATTCGGCCCCCGGGCCTTAGTTTGCCTACCCCTGATTTAATATATCATTTAAGAGTTACTCAGTTGTGGTTAAAAGCTTTGAAGCAAAATATATAGCAAAAGTTTATATCCCATGCTTCACAATGCACTTTGATTTTTTTTTAAAAAAAAAGGATTTTCACCTTTTATATGTATGCTATTGCATCTGTAATGGCAAACCTAGATGTTTAAGTGAGACACATATGGGATAACCTCTTCCCATCACATCTTCAGTTCAGAGAAAGCAAAGAAGTGATGGTTTGCAAAGGTTTTATAAATTTTTGCCTTCCCATATCATAGGCAGGCATGCCCCCTCCAAACTGTACATCTTGCCCTTCCAAATTCAACACTCTGATATTTTCTAACAATATCCAGTCTCTTATCCAACATAAACATGATGCCTCAAAGTAGATTTGGAAGTCCGGTAGAGCGTTGCCTCCTCTTTCTTTTATACCAATCATGACTTTACGTTTTATTGTAGGCTTCCTTCCCTGCCAGATAAACCTTAATATAGTTTTCTGCCACTGTTTGAAGCATCGAGTATTGTTAATTATTGGGATATTTTGAAATAAGAATGACATTTTTGGAAAGATACTCCTTTTAATAGTCGAAATCCTGCCCAGTTAACGTCTTATCTGAAGCAATAAATTATTGTCCTAGTTCCATTTATGTGAAACATTTCCATTCTGGATTTTTTTTTTAAATCTTAAGGTGGCTAATTTTAGGTTAAAAACAAATAAAACTATAACTAATAATAATAATAATAATAATAATAATAATAAAAACATTCTCCAGTAATTATAAAAACAATTCCGTGCAGAGGGATAAGTCACAAATCAATGTAGGAGCTTCAAAGCATTATGCCCAAAGCCCTACAAAATAAGACACACCAAAAATCACTTGTCTCCATGGTTTAAACTGTGGGGGGCAGTTGAATCAGAAGCTGCAACTATCAACTTGTGTTTGTTAACTCCTTCCACTGTGCACAATGTAATTCCACCCCGCACCACCATGGCAGAATTACTCCCTGGTCTACAATATGGGGTTTTTCCTCCATCTACTATAAGTGACTTATATTACCTTAGGCAGCGGTGTCCAAACTTTTTTCAAAGAGGGCCAGATTTGATGAAGTGATGGGCTGTGAGGGCCAACCAAAGTTGTTTACCTTTTTTTTACGATTTAAGTTGTTGAGCTTTTTTTTATGATTTTACCCCAAAGTTGTGGAGTTTAGGATTGAAGTTGTTGAGGTTTTTTAGGATTTTACCCCAGGAAATAAACTGCCACAGGGGCAGAATTAAACCGACCGGCACGCCAGATTAGGCCCCTGAAACGGACTTTGGACATGCCTGCCTTAGAGTTAGGGTTTGGGCAAATTTTTCAACCCCTGGTCCCCAAATATTTATTCCTTAAATGTAGCCCCTATAGTCTTTGAACTTTAGTTTTCAGACGTGAAAACTAACAAAGCCTGAAATCCTAACTAGACTTCATAGGGAGCAAGCCCCATGGAACACAATGCGACGGACGTCTAAGCAAATTTGCCTAAGATTTCACTGCATGGGCACAAATCCTAGTGTTGCTGCAACCCCTCCCCCTCCATTTATTAAGCAAATAAAAAGAATATTTGCGCAAATATGCTGCTAACCTCTCAAGAGATACAGAAAAGCCAGGAGGTACGGCTTCAATCAGCCAGAGTATTTGAAAACAAATGGTTCCGGGCTGACTGGATATAATATGCTTCACTTAAAAGCACCTCAGTATTCTTTGATAAGCTCATAGCTCAAAAAGAAGTAGAAATATGGAGCAATCTGTTGCCCTCTTAATGCAATTAGCAGATTAAAGCAGTATTTCACTTCATTAAGATACTGACTGCACGCAGCATTAACTGATTATATGACGTACACAGTGTTCCCCCTACAGTCCTCTCAGAGACACAGTGGAAAACAACAAGGGTAAGCCAAGCAGTTTACAAGTGAGCATCTGGTATTGACATTAGGAGCTGAACACAAAATCTACGCTGTAGTGTGCCCAAGGGGTACAGGGAAAGAAGCACTACATATCAACACTCAGGCTCATCTGAGAAGCTAACTGCTGGCTGGTGTTCGCATGCTTTGTAATAATTAAGTGTCACACTCCAAATTTCAGCAGCACCAGAATCATACCCATCTCCACTATTTCAGCTCCCAAATAAAATAAAAAAAACCTATGTCTGAAAATTATAATGGTACCATAGAACTGGATCACCCCTCTTCCGTGTTTACATCCGGATTTGCTCTAAACCATTTTCCTTCCTTCCCTAACCCAATAAGAGCCAAGCAGGGGAGTGGTAAGGTCCAGTAAACTGCAGTATAAACACAAGCGATTATTTCAATTTTCTCCTCAGATTATGCTTTCGTGGCAGACCAATAAACCCAATAATGCCTAGATTTACTAGAAAATTTTTTATTCATTTCCCCAATGCAGCAGAAAGTAAGCTAATAACGTCCCACCGAGAGGGCTGTCAGACTAAATCCCTCAACTACTGAAAGCACTGCCTGGATAAATCTCACTTCACTTTCCATTCTGCCAACCACTTAGGGCAGGGCCCAGGGGAACTCTTCAGCTTATCCCTCCTCACGCAATGTCACAAGCGCAAGCCAGAGTGGCCCAATCAGTGCCAAGAAAAGAACAAACTTAAAAAAGATTAATTCACAGATGTTCATGCATTTCACATACACTGTGCCCTATGGCCCGTTGCTAGGGCAACAGGAGACCACCAGTGTGCGCTTTATTGGCTTTATGAAGTGTGTCTCGGGGACTATAGTCCGAGAAATGCAGCATGATAATAGCGAGGCTTTTCAGGAGGCTTGTTTTGTGTTTATCCACATTTAACCCTCAGAGTATTATTAAGCACATTGCTATGCACAGCCATGGCACCCCCACCACACACAGATATCAACAGGGTGGGAAAGATGCTCAGCTTCCAGATCTGAGATATGCATTTCCTGAGGTTAGCCTCAGATAGGCCTGTGGTAAAATTCGGCTGCAAGCTATTTTTTAAAAACCTCTCCGGCATGTTTACAAGAATCGTGAAGCAACAGTTTCCCTACCAGTATGATATTTATATACAGGACTGGGCACTCGCCTCCTAATTCTCTAGGAGAAAAATAATGCCTCTGATTTAAACCAGGTAATAATTAGTCCAAAATAAGACGACTTTTCGCCAAGCTTCTTCAGCCTTTGCCGTCATATAGCAGGGAGGAAATTTTGGTTCCTGCGACACTGAACCATTTAACAGAGGCTTAGAGAACAAATCACACAAATAACCTGGCTCAATGCATTTATTCAGAAGCTTTCTACTCTTCCTCCATCATACTTTTGAGTTCAACACCTCAGCGTTTGTTCACGCTCAACAGGCCAGCCAACGCTTAAGATAAAGAGGTTTTGTCTGTTCCCTTCCTTCTTTGAGGGGCTGAGGGTTAAAATCACAAATGTCACAAATCGTAGAGTAGCAGCACATATCAAGTGTTAATCCAGGAAAAAGAGGGGGGCAGAGAAAAAGAGAGGGCGAGCAGAATAGATCAATAGAAGTAACGGCTTACATTCAGATTCACAGGAGAAATAACATGCAGAGACAATCATTTCCTGGGAAAGCTAAAGCCTAATGAGAATTTACTCTGTCTCTTTTCTTCAGACAACCAGCCCTTTTGTGGCAGGGGCTTCCTGACTGACAGGAACCCAGGGCCCCTTAATAGGATTTCCATATTATTTCTAACACCTGCCTAGAAGTTATTTGTTTACATTGAAGGAGGCAAGATTCTCAAATCAGACATCTGCTTCTAGTTCAGGCATATCTTAGGAAGCCATCTAGAAAGCAGCTTTGTTACCATGGTGACATTTTTATTTTCTTCCCTTAGTTGGCCGAAAAAAACATTAGCATTTCCTATTTTATTTTGTTCTTCAAAAGGCCAAATGTATCTTAAGAAAACATAGAACTTCAAACATTGCTATATGCAATGGGTCATCCAAGATGTATTTGTTTTATCTAATTAAATGAATCAGTTATGAAAAGGTGAAAAGGAAGTAGCTTAAATTTATTATCAGATTTTTCCATTTCCCACTACTTCTTATCTTTAAAAAAAACATATTTATGATTAATATATCAATTTTCCAAAACAATACCAATATTAAAATTAAACCTTCTTACATTAATCAAAGTCAGTGTTTTACCTGGCATTATCTTAACAAACACTTGGCATTTATTTACAGTGAGCACACATACACACAAACTTTTCTGAAAGCTTAAAAGTATGGGGTATCTGCAGTATGAAATTTGACAGCATCATAAAAACATTTTTGGAATAGTGTTTGTCATAGGACTAGAAATATGCAGAAGGCTATCAAGTCCTCTCTCTTAGACACACAGATCCATCTACTCATTATCTACTTTAATGAAGTGGTAAATATTGAAAAGTCTTAAGACGCTGGCAATTTTAAGAACTGCTGTTAAATGTTGTGCAGCCATGTATCTGGAAGCCAGTGCCACAGAAGAATATTCCAGGGTGTTAGGGGACTATAACATTTATATTTTCCAAAACATTTTAAGCAGCTAAAATTGTTGCCCTAGTGCCACAGCTTCTTGTTCTGCCCATTTTCACAAGGAATAGAAGCAGAATTGGCAATTAGTTAAATATTGCGGACCCCCTTTTTTTTTCAAAAGCTAAGTCATCGGCCCCCTACTTTTGAGAATTTTGTTATCTCTATGGTGGTTTTTGTTATGTGAATGGTGCCATGGACACCCAGGGTGGGTTACCCTCCACCCCTGCAGATCATCAATTGGGAACCACTGGTACTTTAGTTGATCTCAGCAACACAGATCTCCTGAATAGACGATGGAAATGTTACATTAACGACCAGATTTTAGTGATGGAACACATCTCCAGGCAGTGCAGGGAAACTTTTTCAGCAGGGGGCCGGTCAACTGTCCCTCAGACCTTGTGGGGGGCCGGACTATACTGTATTTTGAAGGGGGGAAATGAATGAATTCCTATGCCCCACAAATAAACCAGAGATGCATTTTAAATAAAAGCACACATTCTACTCATGGAAAAACACACTGATTCCTGGACCGTCCGGGGGGGGCGGATTGAGAAGGCGATTGGGCTGGATCCGGCCCCCGGACCTTAGTTTGCCGACCCATGCCCTAGAGGAACACTGCCATTGCAAGCAACTCCCCATTTACACAGGGGTTGCGTTCCAAGGCAGCTGCAAGTATTGAGATGGACCAATTAGCGTGTTTCAGTGTAAGTAGCTTCCTACATTCTTCCTAGAATATTAACAGTTTCCGGACTCATTGGGAAGATGGATGACCAAGCCTATTTTCAGCTACTGCAGCACCATTTACAAGAGTAGAGTGATAGTTGCAGTAGGGACCAGGAAGACAGTTTAAATATATATTCAGGCACGAAGCAAGCCAGGTTTGCTTGAGAAAGTCACAATACCTACCGGTAATCTAACCTATCTCACATGATAGTTGTGCTTTCTTAAATAAAATTAAAAAATAAACTTGTATATGTCATTTTGAATTCCTTAGTTATGCAGTTATACAACTGTGATAAATACATGCATAAATTAGTAGCATAAGGCCCTTTGTTTAAATACATTATCACAGAGTTCCTTAAATATGTAGGTTTCAGACTGCACAAATGTATTACAGATTTCAAAACTATTTATAATTAAATTCAAGCATTTACCAGAAAAAGCATGCAAGACTGTGAGACTTTTTTTGAGGTTCAGCTTTGGTGACGTTTGATTAGCACTTTCTACTTGCGATAATACTAGAATTTATTTGAACTTTAAATACAAGCCTGCTATTTTTGAGCCATTTCTGTTAACTATTAATAAAGTGTAGAACTTCTTAATATCATCATATAAAAGCTAATTGTCATAGTAAAACTATATGACAGCTTGGGAAATCTCAAAGCACATAATTCAGTTATTTATTATTCTCCATTTTCTCTGAACTGTATTAGGGATTGATAAGACTGATAAGACACGGGTGGCGCTGTGGTCTAAACCACAGAGCCTTGGGCTTGCCAATCGGAAGGTCGGCGGTATGAATCCCTGCGACGGGGTGAGCTCCCGTTCTTCGGTCCCAGGTCATGCCCACCTAGCAGTTCAAAAGCACGTCAAGTACAAGTAGATAAATAGGTACCGCACCAGCAGGAAGGTAAATGGCGTTTCCGTGCACTGCTCTGGTTCGCCAGAAGCGGCTTAGTCATGCTGGCCACATGACCCAGAAGCTGTCTGCAGACAAACGTCCTTGGCCTATAGAGCAAGATGAGTGCGCAACCCCAGAGTCGTCCGTGACTGGACCTAATGGTCAGAGGTACCTTTACCTTTAAGACTGAATTGCAGGATAAGTGGACTGGACAAGACCGTGTCCATTTTTACAAACACCACCACCACTTGGACTTCACTCAACAAATTATCTAGTTTTCACTAATTTGGTAAACTTATGTCTGGGCCATATTACTTCAAAATGCAGATAAGGGCTCACATGACGGAATGCTTCTCTATACAAAAATAAACATATTTATGCCCATAGAAAGCTAGCATGTCAGGGAGTCAATTAGACTAGTTCTCTATTACATCCAACAGTCGAGTCATAGGTTTACTCTACATCAAACACCACGTTCTGTTTCCAGTAACTCATTAAACATTGGAACCTATAACCCATGTTGCTGATTTTACCTTGATTTTATTCCGCTTTGGATTTTTTTGTTTTTGCCTCATCTTAATATTTAGACTTTAAAGGTGGTATCAAGCTACTTAAGTCCACTGCTTTCAGTGGGTCCACTCTGAGTATCACTTAGTTGTATATCACCCTAGAATTTAATCATATTATTTGTAAACCACCTAGATAACTTCCTATTATCGGGTGGTATATAAATAGTTAAAAATAAATAAGTCCATAAGATTTTTGCCTTCTGGGAGGCTAGAACATCTGGAGAAAGAAAATTCACATTTCTCTAAATCATTAATCAGTCAGAGATTTAGTAAAGTAGGCATCAGAGGATTTTGTCTGAAGTGTCTTTATAGGGGCTCTCCTTACAAGCATAAAGCAATTCTTCAGCAGGCAAAGCTGGGAGAAGATACAGTACTAGATAAGACTGCTTCTAGCACTGAAATATGGACACACACGTCTATATCTATAGCCACACACACAGGACACTGAGAGATGGAAAATCTAATTTTTGCAACAAGAATACACGCTGTTATTCTCAAATGACTGTTCTATGCTGAATTAAAAAGCACAAGATGACTTCATTAGAAAGGAAACACTGAGTGTGGGAGAAAAATGTAGAAATCTAAGAAGAGTTTACTGCATCAGGCAGGGAGAAGTCCTCTTCTGAAGGCATTTACCAGAATATCAGGTTAACGATGCAATTTAAATACGTATATGTATAGTCGCAAAATGTTCATGACCCAACAACAATATAGGGTATTATGAAGAACAATGCAAAATCAGCCACTTAAGACACACCAAGACAACAAACAGGGCCTTGCTAATTAATATTTGCTTTGCTCCAGCAGTCACTGGATGAGATTGCAAACAAGCAAGCCTGTCTCACCCAATCACATCATCCATCCACTCATGTTTCACCACCTGAGGACCGGCTCTGCCCCACAGATATTTATTCATCTGCTCCACAATTGCAACACATTTTCTGGAATTGCAGCACCTGTTACATTCCCCACAGCTTACACGTCCAAAGCCAGGTATCAATTAATACTGCACAAATTGCTGTACTGCCAGACCAACAAAATTTTCTCGTCATGCTACAATGCGGTGACCTTCCTCCCTTCTCCAAAAAATAATAGAAAATAAAATAAAATACCAAGCGTCTCCAGGGAATACACCCTTGTGAAACAAAGGAAAACTCACATTGCATCTCTTTATAAATGTTATCCTGAAGAAGCTAATCGAAACTCATGTCAACCTCTTGGAGTGGAAATAGGTAGTTGCTGCTTTCAAAGTCCTGCTGTTGAGATTTGGAATATTACCCCTGCCTCAGTCCCGCGTGAGTCTTGGTAGCAAGGAAGGTGGGGTGACCCTCAACTCACCATGCAAACCGAGTCTACAGATCCAGAGAGTGGGGAGAGGGAAGAGTTGTGAAGCGCTGGCCTTGTAATAAATCATCAGTCTCAAGGCTTGTTCACACATTCAGTAAGTCAGAGCTTGGCATGAGCTGATAATTTTTTTAAAAAAAATCCTGATAAAATGAGTGGCATTCAATGTACATCTCCTTCAGCAACGTGTTGTGCTTTTTTATGAAAGCAAACCGGGTGCTCTCTCAATACAAAAGTGCTACAATGCTATATATAGGTAAAGGTAAAGGGACCCCTGACCATTAGGTGTAGTCGTGTCCGACTCTGGGGTTGCGGCGATCATCTCGCTTTACTGGCCAAGGGAGCCAGCGTACAGCTTCCGGGTCATGTGGCCAGCATGACAAAGCCGCTTCTGGCGAACCAGAGCAGCACACGGAAATGCCGTTTACCTTCCTGCCAGAGCGGTACCGATTTATCTACTTGCACTTTGACGTGCTTTCGAACTGCTAGGTTGGCAGGAGCTGGGAACAAGCGATGGGAGCTCACTCCGTTGCGGGGATTCGAACCGCTGACCTTCTGATCGGCAAGCCCTAGGTTCTGTGGTTTAGACCACAGCGCCACCCGCGTCCCTATGCTATATATAGTGCTATAGTAATTGGAAAAAATCAACACACATCAACCAAGAACCAAATGTGTACATGTATATAACTTTCCAATTTTTACATAATAACTAACAAGGTTCTCTGCTACAGGTGTCTCTCCTTATTCTTTTGTATCTACAGTGGCCTTAAAAATGCTGCTTTCAAAAGTAATTTTTCTATTACAACTTAACATTACATTGCCGTTAAGTCCACAGACACTTTACTAAAACTGCTGAATTTGCTACAATTTATTCCCTCGCTACAAAGCTACCACAACCCACATCACAGAGAGAAGTCTTAAGAGGATGTCTACTCTCACCTCACTATGAGACTTGCCAGTGAGCAAGCAAAAGGCACCTATAAGCAAAATTCCCCATTTTCACTGGCATAAGAAGTCAATATTACAGGAAATTAAAGACAGACTGCCTGCACCTCTCAGTCTGGTAAATTCTTCCTTATTTCCCTTATTTTGATCATCACCACTGCAAATGGTTTCTATCATTTAAAAAACAAAAACAAAACAGAACTATTCCCTATGTTGGAAAATGCAACTCAGAACTACCCATTGTTAGCAGAGTCACTTAAATAACGCAGACGGAGTTGAGGAGAGAGAAAAGAAATCCTGATAGCACTTTAGTGAGCAAGATGAACCAGTGTATAGGTTAAGGAGAAAGAAACAGAGCTTTTGTCTTCCTTCCTTAAGGCCTTGTACATCGTTGGTAAACATTCAACCAAACATACAGAGGAAAAAGTCACTGAAAACTACACAGCCAATCAGCGCATGTGTTACTTCAGCAAAGATCATGCCGTTCTGCCCGGCTGCTAAGCAATATCTCCACCTATCCCTCTTTATTAGTAGACTTTAATACTAACAGAATTAACCATTAAGCTGTACACAGAATGATCTCTGGTGTTTCATGTCAAACATTCGGCCCAGCATACCTGAAGGAGTATCTCTGCTGCTGCATTTCAAATAGCCTCGGCCCTGTGGAACACCCTCCCATCAGATGTCAAGGAGATAAAGAACTACACAACTTTTAGAAGACATCTGAAGAAGTTTTTAATTGGGAAGTTTTTAATGTTTGGCATTATATTATGTTTTTATATTTTGCTGGAAGGCGCCCAGAGTGGCTGGGGAAACCCAGTCAGATGAGCAGGGTATAAGTAATAACATTATTATTATTCATGACATTAAAGGTCTGTGGGAAGCACAGCAAATCAATTGCTACTTGTGGCATGTCAGTATAGAAGTGGCAGACTGCTCGTTTGCTGTCCACAACAATGTTGTGAACGGTCCCATATTATCTACACTAAACTTTAAAAAGTATAAAGAATACAGAAAAATAAAGATTTTCCATAGTTGCACTCATAATCACATGAAAGGGGCTCTAGGCATTCAAAGGCTAGTGGGAACAACTAAGGCCACAAAGCTCCTTTGCTTTCCAACCATGTGTTAGTTTCTGCATTTGAAAAAACAAACCAAAATCATTATGCTTAGCTCTCTGTAAGTAATAATTCATGGGGTTCAAAAACACATAGGTTTCAACACATAATGCCTGGATATGGGGAGTTGAGTTGAGAAAGTTGTGGGAGTCTGAGTGATATATGCCTGAAGGGGGCTGTTCCAACAGTGAATTCTGTGCATATTTATTCAGAATTAGGGTTCCTATATTTTGAAGGGCAAAAAAGAGGACACATTTGCCGACTTCTACTTTTAACTATGGATCGCTATGACGGCTCTTATTTTACATATTCATGAAAAAGAGGACATATCCCAGGAAAAAGAGGACATATGGCAACCTCCTGTTCGCCATGTCCAATGGGCTTACAACCCTAGTTCAGTGTGCTTAGGATTCCAGCCTAAATTACTATTACTCATTTGGTTAGCCAGCACTTTAAAAGAAACATGTAATTTCAGCGAGCAACATAAAGCAGATTACTCAAGGGCTATTTAAGTTCATTTGTTGTGGTCTGCAGTTGCATCTTCATTATTCCAAAGGGTCTGAACATGTGTAAATTGTTTTTCTTCTACACATCTGTGCAAAGAAATGCTGTACCCCTTTCTCACTGATGCTCTTTACTTCTGGCCTGAGGCCTTCATGCATTGATCTAGTTCTCTAAATTTTGTGAACCCTTTACGGAATGGTGGTCACATCTTTTCAAAAAATATGGGAATAAAAATACAATTGGACATATTTCTTTCCTGTTCACACCAGCGAGTAGGCTACCTTAATTATCTCATTCTTACAGCAACACCTAAATTTACATTTTATGAGCTATTCTAAAATCTGCCCTGCTTAATAATCTGTATCTTCAAGAAAACACTTGAAAGCGTCTCTCACAATTAAACCCAGCCACAACCTTGTATAAATCAAACTTTTGCTACCATATCAAAACGTTACACTGGGGCTGCATAACATTGCCCACATCCTCATTACATGCTACACTAATTACTACCAGCAGATTCAGAATTTTCTGCACATTAGAGGCTTTTAGAGGAGCTATAAAAAATTTCAGGCACCATTAATTTAAATTTGTATTGAAATTTCCTTTTGACAGATGGCCAAAAATTACTTATTATTTAGAGCACCAGAGCTGCCTGTTTGCACATTAGAAGAGGAAAGGGAAAAATTAAAAGCAAGGAGGAAATTTATGTCACGTTCATTACCTGTTAAATGTTAAGGAGCATTATCTTGCATGAATAAATTATTTCATACAAGCACACAGTCTCCAGCTGCTGGCAACTGGCACGTTCTGGCTGATAAAAACCATCTCAAGTCACACAGTAGACAATCATAAAAAGCCTCTCTTAACCAGGAGCCACTTAAGAGAGGGCAGATCAATAGAACAAGCAACTAACTGCTACTCTGGGCATCACGGATCACATTAAGGAAATTAGCAAACTATTTCACCTTGCAAAGCTGGCAACAAGCCCTAGATGCTGACATAATCCAACTTGCAATTTGATGGCTGTACAAGACAAACATTTATTTATAGCTATCACTGTCTAATAAATCAGTGCAAAAGGAGTTGCACCCTTGCATGCTGTCATTCCAGATGTCTACCTAATGGCTTAGAAAAAAAGTAACCCCGAATTAATTGCAGGTGAATTAGTCACATCTACTGAACAATGACACACCTCATTGGTTAATCTCTATTGCCCTTTCTTCATTTTTGAGCAACGCTGGCCATCCTGCAATATCGTTTACACACATTCATGGTTCACACAGGATTTGTTAACATGCCATTCATCAGTTTACGACTCAGATCCAAATCCCTGTCTAACCATAAATTCTCAGTGTTAAATTGCTGGAAGACTTTGTTATAAAGAGATGAATAAGTTAAATAACATAAAAGCAACCAACAAACAATGAAGTGTTCATATGAAGGGGTAAAGTAAAAGCAGTAATATTTAAAAAAAAATTACTTAAAAGCTTTGGGTAATAATGCAATCTTTCACAAATTATGGAAAACTCATGGAGATAGCCATGACTACCAGTATTTACACTCTAAACCACTAGTATACAGGCCCAATTTACTTTTATTTTCCTAAATCACATGCAGCCTTCCAGCCATAAGCTGTATCATAAACTGCCTGATATTTGCTTGGGCAACCCTTTTGGTTTTGCAGTTCCAAGAAAGCAGCAGAAATGGGAGGTTTGCTTCTGCAAGGCCACCATACATGGCTGAAGACTGCAACGCTTGGAAAGATCACAAGTTGCTCCCATGCATTCCGTTTAGGTTCGTGTAGAGAGAAAAACTAGCGGAGCCATACTGCTAGTTGAATGAAAATTGGCTGCAAATACAGGAGAAACACATATAGTCTTCATTGTATATTTCTGCTTTTCAGCTTATGCCTCGCCTTTCCCCCCACTGAAGCAGATCTGAAAATCAGTGTACAATCGGTGTATATTAAAGCCAACTTAAAAACATAAGGAACACACACACACATGAAGATCACAACAGAAATATGCAAAGCAGAAACAGTAATGCAAGCATAGAAAGCCTTCAGCCATGACACCTCACCACTACATCTCTCCAGTGGAGCTGATCTCTGCTTGCATTCTTCCTTTGCATCCCCTGTTTGAATCCAAGCCACGCCTTCAAAGGAAGAAGGGGAAGCATCAGGAGTACACTCTAAGTGTGTGCTCCTGATTCGGTCCTTTCACGTCAAGTCTTCTGGCATCATACAGGGATGTCAGGTGGGTGACTGGCTGGGGAGTGACCTTGCCTACCTCCAACAATGGCATGCAGCTGAGGGTGGGAGCCATCAGGGATGGGAGCAGCTTAGGATGCAGCCCACCAGTTGGGTCTTATTCCCAACCCATGATTTACAGAGACTCTGTTGGAGACATAAATTTAAAGGGAACCCAGGGTTTTATGAGAAAGGGCAAAATCAAATTCATTATGGACCAACTGTTCTGGATTACATTTTTTTATTGTACTGTTATAGTTCAAATAAGAAAAATAACAAAATGGATTGTTTTATTGGGGACTGGGTTTTTTTGGATGAACTTATTTTAACTGTTAACAAGTAAATTGGTTGGGTATTTTAGGGCAGAAAGGTGGGATACATATATGGCTTCCTTCCTTTCTTTTTGAGGGGTAAGTTTTTAGGACTTATTATTTGGGAAACTGAACCATGTGTAAACTGATTTAATGCTGGCTTCTTCAGTCTGCAGAAAGACAGTTATTCTGCCACTGCTGCACACACTGAAAATTATTGCAGATGGAAAACTGACAGTTCTTGTCAGTTTGCAGCTGTTAAGAACCCTGAGGGTAACTGTGAAAGTGACAAGAACAAGGTCAAATTCACTCTGTTGCAACATGACAAAGCTGTGAACAGCACCAGCAGAGGACTGGGATAGGGTTCAGACTGCAGACCTCTCCCATTTCAGGAAAGAGAAAAAAATAGTTGTTAACATGAAGCCATTTCCTCCACTCTCCAAGGTGGACTTCATACATGCAGGTTTACACTTTCCTGTTATTTTAATGCTAAATTGCATCTGCACCAATGATGTATATCTGGATATCACGTCTAAGAACACATCAGGATCAACTCTGTTTTTAGTAGCATCTTATGCATGTATTGTTAGGAACATTGCACTTGGGAGTGTGTCTCTGTGCACGTCAGAATAAAACTGGCTATGAAATGAACATAGGAAAAAGCTTTAGAGTCATTAACTGCAAACCTGAAGTCACTCTGGCACTTCACTGTCATCACTGGAGACAAAAGGCTTCGAGTATGAAACACTTCCAATTGCTCAAGATTGTTTTTGCATAAAACCTTAAGTCCTATATACTGTAGATCAGAGGTGAGGAACCTGTGGTCTTCAAAATGCTGTTGGATTACAACACCCGCTGTCTCTCGCCACTGGCTATGTTGGCTGGAGCTGATGGTTTCCATAGGTTTCCCACCCCTGCTTTAGAAAGTGCCTTCTTGCTTACATGCTTCATGGTCAACTGAAAGTATGCATCAACTGCAAACAATGTGCAAAAAAAGCACACAACTGCTTCCAGGTTTAAGGCACCTTTTCTCTTGAACAGGGTGGGAATTTAATGAAGCCTGAGCATCTTCGGAAAGCACTGTGAGATCTTTTTTGGAGAATGAACACAGCATAACTTTAGTGTTGTGCTGATGTTCCTGATCTTACTTCCATCTGAGGTGAGTGGAAACAGAGAGCATGGTGAAGGTTGTGCTTTTTCTCTCTGTGGTGGTGCTGTCCCTGTGGAACTCCTCTCCACAGTAGGGATGGAGAAAAGTAGCACTTCAGCCTGGAACCACAGCCTTCTATTTGGGGTGTGAAAACATTCCTGGAGCATGCCCAGGTATGGTTTCTTTTTAGCAGGTTCTGGGTCAGGAGTCAACTAATTTTGGATGGCTAGCCAAAACCTTATGGTTGCCAGGACATACTCCTATCCCATGCAATCTCCATCCAGCTTGAAGCCATTGAGAAGTGGAGGTATTCTGGCTTTCCCTATAAGCACCTGCCAAGCTCTTGGAGCTTCAACTGATATGCCTCCACCTTGAATACGGAGTGTTTTGGTACTCTGCTTGAGCACAGCAGGCTTCCATTCATATTTGGGCTAGGAAAGAGGCAAGGGATCATCTGCCACTGCCACTCCTGCAGCTCTAGTGTTGTGAGAAATCCTCAGGCTAGTCATAGTCAGCAGGATGTTGACTGTTACTGGCCTACAACTCCCATCATCCATGACCAACTGCCATGCAGGTTGAGGCTGATGGGAGCTAGAGTCCAACAGCAGCTATATGGCACGGCTATTGGCTACTCCTGTACCAGAGGATGGCAGAGCAGTTTCTATGGTGAAGATGCCAGCCTTGTTCCAACCCCCTTCTAGAAATACATGAGAAGCTCATGAATAGGGAATACATGCATTTCATACGCATCCAGAAATGTTCTGGAGTGGAATCATGAGGTACTGACAAACCTTATGCTGTGGGAGTTGGCTGGTTCACTGATGACTTTTAGAAAATTAATTTATACACTTTTTTGTTTAGAATAGCTTTTAATTTACTTTCTGGCTGAAGACTATTATTTTAATTTGATTTTTCTACTATTATCAATTGAATCTGTTTAGTACTGTGTCATACAAGCAGCCATTAAACTGTTTTTGGCTAGTTGGCATAATTTTTGTTATACAAAACAATAAAAATACAAAGCATATTCTATTCTGGGCTATTAGATCAGCTCTAACATTCTATTTTACATAGCATACCAACTTAGAACCTGGGTTGGAGAATGCTATTAGAAAGACATCTGTCTTAGTTTCTGCTTGACAACAGATTAGCGCTCACATTTAGGATGCTTTTCATACCCAAAGATCTGAAAGGCCATGCTTCGGTACAGCTAATTTGTGTTAAAATATCAAAAAGCCTCTAGGCACCAACACTAATTCCAGTGAAAATATTCATTACTAGGCTCAAAATTATGGGAGTCACTCCAGACAACCATTTAACAGATGGGAGACAAGCCCATAGTGAATTCTCTCTCTGCTACAGAGCTGCACATTAGAACGAAGGTCCTCTTGGGATTTAGGAGTTGGGGAAGCAGGAAGGATCCCTTGTGTGTAGTCTCCCCTGCAACCCAAAACCTCTCAAAAGAGCCAGCATGCATCAATTCATTCATCCTGAAAACTTCCTGATAAGAAGAGTAGGATGTATTTCTCAGGAATCAGCCAACAAGCAAAGCACACATAAATAGTTCTCACAGCCGCTACTGATCGTTATCGTGTGACCGTTTGAAGTTGTCTTTATATGTAGCACCTTTGGAACAGCTGACCCAAGACTCTGATAATCAATATAGATTATATCTAGCTACAATCACAACACCTCCTATGCTTTACTTCAACTACAATAAAAAGTACTGCATTTCTTTTAAGCTAATCCTTCCAATTGTGAAATGGAGTCTTACCTTTATGGAGTCTCTATCTTCATGCACAACAGCAGCACCAACATGGCCAAGAGAGACAAGGGGGAGGGAGAAAGAGAGACATGTTAGCTTACATAAAAATATGCATCTCTTTACCCTCCCTCCAAACCTAATCCCTACTAAAATAAATAAATAACACACATAAAATCTAATCTGTGCAGTTTCTTATTGACACCTGTATTGTACAACTAATTTTATAAACTGAATTTATCATCTGAATATATTGGCTTACCGACACTTTCTAGCAATAAATATTATAGCAATAATGTAGGAATCTACAGTACAAGATATAGCTAAATATTTGCTTTTCAAAGAGAAGAGATAGGTGCAAAGTACACTGTATTCAATCCTTATCTCTTAACATTATGGCCCACAGCAAATTTCTTAAGTCCAACAAGAGTACACTTCCAACACTGCCATCCATACACCATCCAAATCAAGGGTTATACACAGAATATTATTTTTATTTACCCAAACATAATGCTTTACCTCTGGCTTTATAGCCCTCCCTCTCCCTCCTACTATGTACACACAGTGAGACTGAATATTTCCACTTTAGAACTAACCACTATTCCCTGGGATATTCAAACTCATGGAGCTGTGGCTTGTTGTTTTATTAGTTAACACCAAAGAGAATCAAGTTAACTCTTCTAACAAGAATCAGAACTAATAGTTGATTTAGACAGTTCTAAATCAAATGCTGACGCCTTTAGCCTCCTTGTGCAAAGGAGATGTGTGCAAGCCCAAGGCTGATGCAGGCTTGTTCTTGCAATGCTATACCATGGTTTAGCAATATAACTGAACCAGGCCAGTGCTATCAGCAGATCACAAAATCAAAGTGTTGGAAGGGAACTTGGAGGTCATGTGCTCTAAACCCCTGCTCAGATGCGGGATTTGCGATGCAGGATGCAACTATAGCATCCTGGGCAATGACAGTCCATCCTCTCCTTAAATACGTCCTGCAAACGCAAACCTTCCACTACCTCCTGAGGGAATCCCTTCCACTGCTGAACAGCTCTTATCGGGAGGTTTCACCTAACATTTATCAGAAATCTCCTTCCCTGCAATTTCCATCCAATGGTTCTATGTTGCTCCCTGTTTTTCTAGAGGACAGAATTCTGCTCCATCGTCTGAAAGCCACCTGACTCATGCTGCCTTACAGAATTTTTGGCATCCACCTGTCTCGAGAAACAATGGAATGCACCTCCGGAGGTGAAGTCAAACTGCTGTGTTAGCAGCACTGAAGTGACCTCCCTGGGGTGCTAAATAAATAGATCTCTGCCTCCAAGAAGCTGAGAGTATGAAAATAATAGAGAGATGGGCAAAAGAAGGGTAGGGAGGGAATAATGTCGGCAAATGCAGTTACATGTGCTTCGGGATTGGTTACAGTAGGGAATAAATTTTAGGAGACAAGCCAAAGGGCATATGGAAAATGTGGGTTCTGAGTAAGGCTTTCAAGGAAAGGAGAAAAGAGGCATGCCACCATGTACATGTTCCATGGAGGGGATTCTATGAATAGGTGACAGGAAAACAGAATGAGTTCAATTCTTTAAGGCTGCCGAACCATCCGTTGAGTTCCAAGATGACTCTTGCCCTTGCATGCTCAGCAAACTATTTGTTACCCACTCCCCCCTCTCCATGAAGAGGCAGGCTGTATATTTAAAAAAGGCAAACTTCTTTCCCGGAGGCCAGTGAAGCATCTCCTACCTCTTTGGTGGTCGTTATCATGATGCTTCTTTTCATCTTTGATCGGGAGATGGGACTGACCCCCAAGGGCACTCGACAAGGCTAAAAGGCCAGCGCTGCTGCCAATGGGTGGGATGGTTGGTGGTTGCAATCCTGAAGGGTGTGGAGTGAGAGGCACTGGGAGACCGTGTCCATGTGACAAATGCTGGGCCTGGAGTTGCTGCTGCTGTGAAAAATTAAACACAGATATTGAATTCGTTCCAGGAAAGAGAGATTTAAATACAGTTAACTGTGCACTGGACTGCGCTCATGTATCTTCAAGGGCTG
Organism: Darevskia mixta; assembly: GCA_034641385.1. Taxonomy (NCBI): domain Eukaryota; kingdom Metazoa; phylum Chordata; class Lepidosauria; order Squamata; family Lacertidae; genus Darevskia; species Darevskia mixta. The sequence continues at coordinate 3,626,926 of JAWWNH010000088.1, forward strand.
TCAACCAGTCAATGGCCTTGCTTCGCAAAAAATAATTAAAGACAGTACAGCATCTTGGTGCAGGTGGAGACATTTGATAAATGAAATTGGCTGAAATGCACAATTGTTTACTGCAAGAGTAGCCAACGCACCGCCCTCCGATATGCTGTTGGGACTCCCAATTCCTATCATCTCCAGCCAGCACGTCCAATGGCCAGGGATGGTGGGAAATGTAGTCCATTAAACATCTAGAGTGGCACTACATCCTATAATGTCTGGAAAATTAGGGGGTAGGACAGTGATGAAGGCTGCACATCATCAACTTTATTAAGCTATTTTTAAACTGCAGTGTTGGAAAGAACAAAACCAAAATGATAAGCCTGGCCTTTCAAGAGCAGCTCGTCCAGGAGCAGGAACACACATATATACACATGTCTAATCAAAACACACAAGTTAACAATGAAAGCAGCAATAAAGTTTTGCGCACGCACCAAAAAAAGGAGAAAATTGAGAAAATTAGTGTTAAACAGTTCTCCTAGAGCTGCTGCGCAGCGTGCAGTGAGAGTTAATTTGAAAGAGGAAACCTGAATTAACAATCCAGAAAAGGAAACTGGTTGCAGCCACCGTTTTAAGTCCTTTAAGTGTCCTCAGCGGTACTTGAGCAAATTACTAAAGAAAATCTAATGTAGCAAAGCTTGGGTCCTCCTGTAGGCTTGCTCAATAATGCTGAAATAATTGGGCACTCTGTGCACGTTTAGTGATGCTCGAATGAAAAGCTAGAGGCCTGCCCTTGTACTCTTCTCTAGCTGCTGACTCTGTGTTGTGACAGGTTTATTTGAGTGGGACTGTGATGCATGCACCAGTAACTGCGCTGACAAGAGTTTAAAGTCATTTTTACCAGTACACTGGCAACACATAGAGAAAGCCCTTGAGAGGTTAGAATTGGAGTGCTTGACCTCAGCCAAGGCTGCATCAAGCTTTCTACTATACTAACCATTGTGGGGTAGATGGTTTGTTGATGCTGCTGAGTGAGAATCGGGGGGGGGGGGGGCGAGGGGCGGGATACAGTGGTAGAGGGAAGAAATGTGTCATGCTCAATCTACCCTAACAGAGAACTGCTTCAGTTCACACTTGCCCAGACAATAGCCCCCACCCCCTGCCCCCACCCCTTTACTTACGATTCACAAAATGACTCTGAAATCAGCTTTCACAAACCATGCTCTTTAAGCAAACACTGTGTGTGTGTGTGTGTGTGTGTGTGTGTGTGTGTGTTTGTGTTCAAGCCCTTAAGAAAGCTTACAAAAGGGCAGGAACAACTTGCCTTACCACCTCCAAAAATCAGAAACAAAAAACCCCATCAAAGCTCCAAGACTTACCCCTGCCTATTATGTAAATGGGCAACACTGTACTATGTGCAAATCTTATTACCTTTCAATCAAATTTATCATTTGAAAAAGGTATATATTAAGCTACCGTCCACTCCATCCCACCCCCGCCATTTCACCCTGGATTTAAATCAGATGTACAACCGGTTGCGTCAGCTATCTTATTGTAACTTTTGGTTCTAAACCTTTGGAACAATTATCCTAGTTTGACTTCTGCTCAGACTAAAACTAGTACTTTAGCCACAGAAGGAGTGCTGTGACAAAGTTGCAAACCTACGCCAACAGTTCCTGTTCAAGCTGAAATTAATACTGAGGCCACATCAGTGTCACAGGGTGAACATGTCAAAATAAAGATGTTTCTTTGAGAAGTGTGATCCAATCAACTGTCCTACAAGAAATATGCAAAATAACTAAGCAAGTATTAGAAGTCACCCCGGAACTGCTCCTTTTGAACATCTTCCAAGATGATAATGCCCACTCATATTATGACCCACCTACTTGTAGCAGCCAGAAGCATCATAGCCAGACGAACATAGACCAGTGGTACCAAATCATATGGGAAACAGCCTTACTAGAAAAGCTAACCAATAAACTGAAACTAAGAGGGGGACAAATAGAAGAGGACACCTTTGTCCCGGTATGGCTCCCCTTTATCACATACACAGCCCATCAACACAACACCAAGAATCCACCAACAGCATACGAATCAATATGGCTTACTTGACCAAACAATCCCTCCCCCCTCCCAAATGCAAACAAACCTCACTGCAGCCACCCACAGACAACCAACCATCCCTCTCAATACCAAGGAAATATACCGGTAATAAGTGAAGAGAAAGAGAACCTACCCAGTTGACGCTGACACAAAACCCCACACGTACACTATGGAAAAGAATATGTTTCACCACCCCCTTCTCTTCTTCCCCAACCTTATACTGTATACAACACTAATGTCTCATATCAAATTTAACTGATCTGTAGAAAAGACTCCGCAACCTGGAAAAAGAGACAATGCACATGCTTTTCTAAACCAATAAAATCTTTAATAAAAATTATATATATTTTTTTAAAAAAATATGATCCAATAATTCTGTCCCATCGTGCTGTCAGCTGTGCCTCCCCTTTGACATTGGCAACAAGGGAAGCACAAGGCTCTTGATCACAGCCTTCCAAGGCAAATACAACTTCCAGTGTGTGCAGTTGAAAACACGGCAGGACAAAGATCTATTCTTTCTGGCTTTATTATTTGTCTCCTCAATCTACCAAGGATACCTCAGATAATCTAAGAATTACATTTCCCATAATGCCCAAATGCCTTGGATTCATCACATTCAGAAGGAGGGTCACTGCATCCTGCACCCAGGCTCTCAACCTGTGTGTAGTAGTATCCTCTCCTCCTGTCCTGCACACAGTCTGTAAAAAGGGAAGGGAGATAGTGGGCAGGGAGTCTTACTACAGTTGAGATGCAGAGGCTCGTCTAGACAGGCAACTGTTCTGGAAAGGCACCCAGTGGGTTCTAGAGGCCTCATTCTTTCTCAGAGAAATCTGGGGAAAGAACCAGATTCATTTATGATTGGATCATTAGCAATCACCAACTTTTAAAAGGAAATGCAACACTGACTTGAATTATATAATCAATGCTATCCTACCTTCCAACTATCTGGCTAGCTAATACAAATTAAGCAAATAGTGTCATCAAGGCAAATATACTCTGTAATGGTATATGGCATCATAAATTGGGCAGAGCCCTTTGGGCACTACTATTTCTCCACAAACTTATACCAACCGTTATCTTAAAGGTATTCAAATAATATCCAGTCAATGAACATATATATGTGAGCTCTTGAGCATGGGATAGCAATATATATCCTTTATTATTTAATTGTAATTTAGAAGGCAAGTGAAATTAAGGGAGTCATTTTTTAATTGTTTTTCTGGAATCAAATATCCTAATCAAGATTTTTGAGCTGAGGACCAGTTCTCACTTCATATTTTGTAACCTGAAAGGAACGCCCAAGCTTTTCCTTAAAACTAATCATATGAATGTAGGTTTTGAAAACCTCAGAAACATGAGCCCAATCTTTCAGAATGTTTTTAAAAAGCATGTAGAATTGCTCTCTCTCTCTCTCTCTCTCTCTCTCTCTCTCTCTCTCTCTGACAGCACTTGACCAGAAACTCAGGTAATTTATTAATAAATATCTATGGCATTTTATGTAATTGGTATTAATCTCCAGGTACATAATACAAAATGAGAATCAACCTGACTTGGTGTGTTTTAAAGGGGAAGTGGGGGAACATGGAGGGAGTAAAAAAAGTTTACCATTGATTTCATTACCATTTCCTAACTAAGATATGAAATATTGATGGCAAGCTTAAATCTCCCAACTACATATCTAAAAAGGATCAAATTAAAAGCACAATGTGCTTATAAACCATGGACAAATTAGCTTCTAATGTTCTCTTGTTAGAGTCAGCACATTCAGAAGCCTATTTTCCTGGAAAGGATTCAGGTTTCTACTGGATATCATCCAAGCAGTGCCATGCCAGAGTAATCTAGTGCTTTTCCCCTTATAGACCCTGAAAGCTCATTGCCATTATCCAAACAGCCCTAACATCCTCCTCCAACCCAGAGACATTTCTAATGTTAACTGACAAATTAATCTCTCAAAGACCTCACTTTATATCTCAGCCCACATGCATGCTGTATGTATATCCTTTCAACGCTGCCTGGAAAATAGAGGCAACATCCAATTAAAATATTCTCATTAGTATTACTATTCAAGTCACACTGCATACAAAAACAGCTACCAAGTGGGGGAAATAGAATTAGAGGAGAAAGAGAAATAAGCAACCTAGAAAGTTACAAAACCTAGAAAGGGAAAAAATAAATTATAAAATATCAAGCACTTTGACATAGAAATCCTTAATATTAAATTAACAGAAAATTAGCAGCCAAGATCCATTTCACTCACCCCAAAACCCTGCTCCTCTCTCTCACACACACACCCTTAAAAATCATATTCCTTATAACATGAGCTGGTATGTTGAATATACAGGGTTAGCACACACAGACAAACAACTACTCCTGCCTCCCATGCTAGTATTGACCTCTTGGACTTTATCATTGAATAAGAAATGTAAGAGGAAAAGTCAGTAGCATGTCTCCTTTCAGGAAAAAAAGTATGCTGAGAACATTAGCAAGAGGGAGAAATCACAGGTTTATAAGGTAGCCATTGACGTTGAACAAGACATAATGGGTTTCATATGATGCTGGCTATAACCTCCCCTCCTCCAATGCAGACTGGATTTTACTTGTTATCCATTAAGATTTTGTCTTCCTTAAAGATAGAACACACTTTTGGAGCCAGCAGGAAAAATCCATCACTCATGTGAGGACTTGCCATGGCTTGGATTCCAGGGGACATGTGTCCTGTATTGGAAGGGCTAAATATGTCCATCAGCTGTTAACAACTGGACAGCAGACTGAGCAAGCACACCAGTCACATGGCCACAATCTTCCCCACTGTGGTGAGATGTATTGTACTTCTATTTAGAGTATGGTAATTACATAATTTTACATCTCTGTGTCTAAATTAGCATGGTGCAAAGGACAACTGACCAAACTACCCAAGATATGAGAACAACACATCTATTTTCACTTCAATGGCTCTCAAGATGTGGGTAAATTAAGAGCTCCTGCAACGCCTACACTCACCTTAAAGTAACTAGGGTGTGCCTGTATGTATTGACTAGGAAAGGAAATTAACTTATCGGATGCATCTTCCCACTTGCAACAACGAACCAACTAAGCAGTCTGCCATTTTCCCCAGACAGTTTTGCTTCCCTTCACATATCCCTTGCCAACCTTCAAAATGGCCAAGGGGTTGAATAATCCTGTGCCCACTTTTTCTTTTAGTATTTCTGCATTTTAAACGTCAGGCTTTGCAATATTCGTCAGACCAAAACCACCCACCCTACTGGTTGGTTGCAGGATTACTTTGCCCTCCTATAACCAAGTTTAGCTTCCAACAAGAATAAAAACGAATAAAACGAATGTATACAATAAAACAAACAAACGGTAAAATGTACAAAAGCAGCGGCAAAAACAAAGGCAACGAGTGAGAAAGGCCTGGAAAAATAATAAAGATCTTTCCTGGTGGGTGGAATTTCATCAAAGCAGGTATTATATTGTTCATTTAGACTACCTTTGAAATGCAGCAAAACACACCCCAATATGAGAAGACCTGGAACTGTCTTGCTTGGGAAAATGGCCGATAACCAGAATTCTTCTGAATTAGCATCACTATGTGCAGAGCCTATACATAAGTCTTATTCCTAGTAATATAACTTTAATTTTGGCAAGACTGAAGCAGAGGATGAAGGGGGGAAACCCTCCATGACAAGTTCTACAATCCACCAAGAATTTATTAAGCCTATTTAGGCAGTGTACTAAGCTACTGCACCAAGTGAAATTTTCATAATTTAATTTAAAATCTCCAAATAGGATAGTATAATACCCAACTGCAGACACTTTGAGCCATGCCACTGCACCTGTTCCATACTGTGATTAAGTAAGATATGGCATATTTCAGCGTTTCCTAAAACATGAAACAAAAGACAACATGAAACAGACACACCATTATGTCAACCCCTTCTTCTGCCATCCCGCCATAACAATCTGTATACAGTATACAGCAGGTGGCCAATTTGTTTTACAGCCTTTAAGCTCCAAGCACAGCTTAATATAGGCAGAGCCTTTGATCAAACAATAAAAAGCCAGAAAAATAAGTGATTGCTGCACAGAGGTCACAGTCTATTACTAATTTATACAACACCCTCCCCGGCTCTCAGAGGTTGGCAGCTCTGAACACGCACACATTCGGCGGGAATGACTTTACTAAACAAACTGAAATTGTAACCATCCATAATTTACAGAGAAAAGGCGACTTTCCCCTCCCTGTGCATTAAATCAAAACGCTCAGAATCAACGGGGACAGTCAAATCCTCTTCCCTGTGTAGATTCAGGAGGAGACACTCTTAGCTGGCATAAATCAAGGTACTCAGTGGAGCTGCGCCAAATTATGCCATCCCAAAGCCTAGCCCTTATTTCTTAACCTTTGTTTCAGATCAAAGACCCAAAGAGTAAACTCATTTGAAAGGCAAAAAGCAGCCCCTTCACACAGTCAGAAATTCCTCCTTGCGTTAGGCACCAGTGCAAAAATGCATTAGCATTTAGCAGCATGAGCCACGGACCAGTGGCGCCGTGGGGATAATAGCATGCACCGATGCTAAGTTTTTATTAGAACTTGTATGCACTTATCTGTACCCACATGGCTATCCAGAGATTTCCACTTCCCTCTCAAGCCCCAAATATCTCAGAAAACATAGAAAGGAGGTGGCACGTTAAATACTAATCAGAAGAATAAACATTATATTACAAAAAGCTTTAACCAATGTGCTGCCCACTTTTTAAAAATAATAAAGAAAAATATTGGAAAATGAGGAATGCAGAGACATTTCAATCTCAAACACAGAATGGATTCTTTTTACATCAACAGCATTAATGAGAAAAAAAATTAAATCTACTAATTATATGCAATATAAAAGGTTTATTATTCTAAAGCTTGCCATTCACTTTTAACACATTTCTAATTTTCCAGTGCAAGTAATATAATTGTATTAATAAAACAAAATGCTTAAAGGTTAGACCAGACTGTTTTAAAAATTATACACATAAATGTATACTATATATGTATGTACCGGTATGTATGTATGCATGAGAGAAACAGTACAGGCAAAATCATTTAAATCATTTCCTTAGTAATACAAGTAATATTTAAATAGATTTAATAGTACTGCTCCAAACCAGTGAATTATGAGTTTAAAACCTATTAAAATGTAATGTTTTTTTTCCCTGAGCTGAGGGGAGAGAGATTTAAATCCACTGAATTTTAATATTTCAGCTTGAGCTGCAGGAGGTAGAGAAAGTCCAAATGAACTATTCCATCAGCACCATTCAAGCATGAACATTTTAATCAGTTTTACTTCCTTGGAGTTCTCTAACACAGTTTACGCTGTCATTCTGAAAGCACTTAACACAGAGAGTGTGAAAAACCACCAAGGCTTGTTATTGCCTTCACAATTGATAGCAAATAATTTTGCAGGCTTCCTATCATTAAAGTGTCACTGCTAAAAATTGAGGTTCAGCACTTCTTGTGCTAAATTGTATTTTTTGGAACATCGCAGCATACCTGGTTCTTACATTTTTGCTACATTTCCCTCTGTGATAAACAAGCACAAGTGCAAGGCTCCACTTGTATGCAACATAAATAGGGGTATGTGGCAACGGTGTGCGGTATGCACACACATAAATGTATGTGTATATGTATATTTCAATGTATTTTAGTGTTTGTTGGAGGCTGCCCAGAGTGGCTGGGGGGACCCGGTCAGATGGGCGGGGTACAAATAATAAATTATTATTATTATTATTATTATTATTATTATTATTATTATTATATGTATATGAGGATACACAAACACATTTAAAGACAAATGATCACTACCTCCAGAACTGAGGGAGGGGGAGAACTGAACAGCCATCAATTTATTTAAGTTCCATGTTCTTACTCCCCTTTTAAAAAGTGTGGCAATTACTAGTCCAGTGGATTTCTGCTAGCCCTGCCCCCCCCCAAGCGTTTTGTCTACATAATAATTAAAAATGAAATCCTTATGTCAAAACGGAAATTATTTATTACAAAATTTTGTTGGTACCTTTGATTGTTGACATCACAATCAATTCTAAATGTCATTATGGAGCCACCATCAGATTTATTTCCTGCTTTACATACATTTCAGCACAAGACTGTAATTAATGGTCAGCTGCTGTTGCTCACATGCAGTAAATTAAACCTTGTATGTTAAACCTCTATCCATCTGCCATGGATGCTTTCGCTGAGATTCCTGCATTGCAGGGGGTTGGAATAGATGACCGTTGGGACCCCTTCCAATTTTATGATTCTAAGTAAACTACAGCCATTCAATTTCAGCTGGGGTCATCTATACTAACTGCTTACCACAGTGGCTGGGATCCAGAGAGATATTTTATTTTGTAACACTTGTCCGCTTTCAGCAACAGATCCCAATGTCCTCTCCCAAACTGCTTTTGAAACACCCTAACTTCAAAAGCAGTTTACAATGTGAAATAGGGAGCTGATGGACAGTTGCCATTTTTGAAATACAGTTCGGTAGTTCTTTGATCCAGGTCAATATGTACAAATAGTTTTTAAATTGTTTCCCTCTTACTTCCATATTCTTCTCTGCCCATCTCTATGACTCTAAATCAGGGGTCAGCAAACTTTTTCCAGCTGCCTTCACGATTTGCCGCCTGCCTCATTCGCCGAAGGGCTGGCGGCGGTGGCGCGAAACGGGCTTCCTCCCCACCTGGAGAAAGAAAGCGCTGTGCTTACCTTCCCAGGGGCCGCCGCCGCTTCTCGTGAAGCAGGTAGGCAGAGCGAGCTCGTCCACTCCGCTCTCTTGCCCACAGCAACACCAGGGTGGCGGCAACGGGAGGAAGAGGCCGAGCGGCAGCGGCTCTGCCAATCAAACGCCACGCCTAATTTACCCCAGCGCGGCGTGGGGACGTCTCTGCCAATCAAATGCCGCTGAGGTAAACCAGGCGCGGCGTTTAATTGGCAGAGCTGCCGCCGCTCGGCCTCTTCCTCCCATCGCCATCGCTGGGAGTCTCGTCTTCGCGGCAGGTTCCGGCTTTGCGGCGTGGGCCAGATTTAGGACCAGGTGGGCCTGATCTGGCCCAGGGGCCAGTTTGCCGGCCCCTGCTCTAAATCCCTTTCTTCCCCTATCCATCTCTCATTCTAATGATACATTAATTAGGGTTTAACATTGTGTTTTTTAAGATGCTGCCCCTGCCTCCTTGAGGGGGTACAGCAAACAACTTCTCACCCTGTCTTCTCCTTTCCATTCCCAGTTTATATTATTATAATCATCATTAAGGTCAGTGCTATCAATACTACTGATGATGATAGATATCAATCTTTTACCTCACCTTTTCATGTTCTTCAACAACTTCTCTCTGGTCCTTTGCCCTCAGAGAAGAAAGACCCCTTCCTTCTCTCCCCCTGCCAGACTTCTCTGCCTCCTGACTCCCTTTACTCGGGAGTTGATGGCCCTGGCCCTGGTCCCCTGAAGAAGCCCCAGCCCTCAGGCTGGAGAAACATGACACAAACAGAAGGAGATCTTCCTCTTGCAGAAGGCTATCTTGGGATACTCAAGGTAGACTCTAACCCATTTTATGTAAAAGTATTCCAGAAAAAAGGAAAGAGTCATAGACTAATAGCATTTAGCTCCACAGAGAACTCCAGCCAAAACATTTCAGTGAAGAGCAGTAGTTCTGGAGGGGGCAATAAATGTTTCTATACGTGTAGCTTGGAATAAAAACTCTGGAATGTGAACAGTGACAAAGTAGTTTCGTCTCAAATGGGTTCTGTTATAATTATAATAGTGAAGTTTCCCCCAGAAATCCTTCTCTCCACCCCCTTTCATTTCCCCTGAAAAACAAATTTTAAGAAGGATGGCTAATATTTAACTTGTGACAATCTGTCAGTAATTTTCAATGGAACATGACCTGTGAAAGAAGTCATTATAAGTGTTTCATTCCATTAAACACAACTAGTTTACTGTCAAGAGAACAACCCGTCTCTCCGTGTTTCAAGTTCACTTCAGCATTCCACATTTAAATGGCATGGATCAGTGGTTTGGTTCATTTACCAATGAAGGAAGAATATTGCAAAGTTAACAAGGTGTTTCATTAGGTTTCACAAAATCCTAGCATCAAGGTATGAAGGATCTACAACGTACTACAAATACATGTTCACAAAATACTGAACTACATCACAGAATTCCTTTAGATCAATCCTTGATTACCCCATATACCTCCCATGTATATTTTATTCTACAAAAAAACTGCAATTTCTTTCACTCACATTTCTAAGTATGTATGTGTATCATTCACACCCTGCCTTTTTCTACTGAGATATACTCCAAGATAGTGAACCTCTTGAGCAACCCCAAAATATGGATATTAATGAAGCACTATTATTTTGTATACAGGGATATTTTTTTTAAAAAAAAGTGATGAAAATGGCTGAGGGTGGGCACATGGGAGAAGAATGAGTCCCCCCCCCCCAGCCCTCTGAATGTCCAAATTCAGTTAAAACAGCCACCTAGCAAGGATAAACTCTCCTACCTGCTCAGTGAAATTAAACACCTTTTGCAAGACAATGTTATTCTCATATTTCTTCATTTAAATAGGTATAACCACGTAGGGTATCTAAATTAGTTTGAAAGGCTGTAGCTCCAGCTGGTAGCAAGCAGCCAGAGGGGAAAATTCATTTGATGCAGTTGGAAGTTCACAGTAGCACGGTGAAATTAAAAGGAAGATTTTCACTGAAACTCCACACAACAGTTAAAAAATGAAATAAAACAAAAACTACACACCCTGGACTGCAAGATGCATGTCCATCAACTAAAACAATGATGGGTGGTTTTTAAAAATGTCTAACAGTCAGAGTAAAAGGAAGGCTCACACTCTCATAACTTTACATAAAAAGCACTTACATTAAAGAAAAAAATCAGACCTTTTGCAATTTATTTTATTCAAAGAATATTTAGATAGCAGTAGTTTTATTAGGTAATGAAAACTAATTGGGAAATTATTCATCTTCTAGTCTCCCCACTGGAGCGTAAAAGACACATAACAAATGTTATTCATGATTCGACACAACCTACTCTGTCTGATTCATCTCCTCCTTTCTAAGGGGCACTTCAGAGGAAATAAAGGTTACTCTTTCCCATTTATATTTTTTAATTGACTGCTGGTATTTTCTTGTGGTCAGAGGGATAGGAAAGAACACTCAAAATAGCCTATTAAGAAAAACAAGCTACAATCAGACCACGCTCTACACTACTGTCAGCCAGGATCAGAGTGGCCCTACTTCCTTGTTAAAAGATAGAAGCATAAATGAAGGAATATCTTCACTACAGATTGATTATTCCGCAACCCTTATCCACATCTTCACTCAGCAATTTGAATTTTAATGAAAGTAAATGGAATAATTAGCATTTCAAAGCGTGTTTGATACAGTGCATTTTTAAAGGGAGACTTTTATGTATATTCTATACACAAAAGGGAAAAAAGCATTTGCGAGTGGGCAGAAAAAGGAGAAGCACACTGGTAAGGTCTTCATTAGAATAACTTAAACAATTGCTTGAACTAACTGAATAATTACAGGTGTGAATCATGGGGCCATTAGTGATTTTTCCTCACCTTTATTTTATATGGTACTTCTGAACAACCAACTGTTTTATCATCAGTCTTTAGAAGTGAATCATAAAAAGTTTCCCCCTCCTCCTTTGTTTAAAGGGAGCCCATTAAATGTTGCTACTGTGTGCCCAATGTTTGAAATTCAGGAGGCAGCATTTAACATTTCATATTAAATTTACTGGGACAATATCTTGTCCCAGTTGATGCCAATGAGGAGCCCACCAGTTCTCAAGAAAATAAAAAGCCAACTGAAATGTAATGATAGATGGCCACTACAAGTCATATTACCCAATCCCTTATTCCTAGATAATTCTGCAGAAAAAAAACCAACAACCCACCTTTGCCTTGGAATATGACTTGCGGCTTTCCATAAAACTATGTATGTATTTGGGATGGCAGAAACTTGGAATTAGCTACAAACAAAGGCACTAGTGCAAGTGGAAAGCGATTCCATATGAGCAGATTTTGCTTCTTGTGCCACACTGAATTTGATCTAAAATATCAACCTCGAGCTCTTTGGAGTACAAGGGGCTGGTGGGAAAAATCTCCTCAGCGTGGGCACAGAACCCTGTGTGTGGCACTTTGAGTCCTTGCTACAAAATACAATTATTTCAGATCAAAACAACCCAAATGATATTTGCAAAGAGGCCCCCCAGGCATGCTGGAATTGTTAAAAGGAATCAAAGCAACATGAAAAAACGAGGTGCTCTACCATGGTATAATGGCTGACCAGCCAAAGTAGCCCTTTTAGTTGTCTAACTAAAATAGGGCACATGGGGGGGGGGCCTTTGTTTCCAGGATTCAATCGCACCATTTCTTCTAGAGGTGTTTTAAAAAAAGGTGTGCAAAACAACAAGCAAAAAAAAAAAGTCAGAGTGTACACTATGCAAAGTTAAGACACAATCAGTGTGCAGTTTACTGATCATATTTGGATAGCTTTGAAATGCAACTTGAGGTTTGCACAGATGTTCCTTTAGCCTCTTTCTTCATTCACAGAAGCCATTCTCCACCCTAAGCAATGAGACGTGCATTCAGAAAACAATCAGATCTGATGGTCAATTTTGAAAAGACTTATTTCCTGTGGCTGATGGCTTCTTGTTGTTTTTATGTATTTTAATGTTTAATCAATGTTTACTAATCTTTTAGATATTAATTTTCAACTTGTAAATGACATGACTTAAACACACACACAACCTTTTTTCCCTATTTCTTTACAACCACCTTGAGAACTCTGGCTTGAGAGGTGGGTTGCAAATTTGAAAAATAAGTAAAACCAAATGCATGGTTTGCAGGAGCACGAGATAAAAACTACAGTCGTACCTTGGATCCCGAATGCCTTGGCTCCTGAACGGTGTAAACCCAGAAGTGAGTGTTCTGGTTTGCAAACGTTCTTTGGAACCCAAACGTCCAACGTGGCTTCCAATTGGCTGCAGGAGCTTCCTGCAGCCAATCGGAAGCTGCGCCTTGGTTTGCAAATGTTTTGGAGGTCGAACGGACTTCTAGAACTGATTCCGTTAGACTTCCAAGGTACCACTGTACTGCAAATCCTACGTCTTCGGCATTATCCTAGTTGTTCTTCTAGAATGGCAGCTTCCACATCCTCAAAAGAAGTACATTTCAGATTGTGGAACTTGCTACAGCAGATGTCTCAGTTCACACATTACATCTTGATGCCCGTAGATACTTCCAGTGAGTAAATGAGGAGCTGAAAGTAACATCCACACAAGATCTTAAAATATAAGGCTGGCAAAGCTCTCCACCAGATAGGAGCTTCTTCTGTCAATTTGGTTGTCAGTCTTTTGAGCTTCTGCATATTTAAAAAGAAATGAGTTGGAAAAATGAAAATGAGAAATAGCTACATGGTCAGTAGAATTCTTTTGTTTACCAACTGGCTTGTTACGAAGTTTCAAAAGCACAGTGCATATGCATATATTGTTAGGTGGGCTGCAACAAAGGGGCAGCTTGACCAATTTGCAGAAGCACAGATTAACCAGTGCTTGGATCCACTGCTGTCCAATTTATTTCTGACCAGCTGAGAGAACTAAACTTCACAACAAAAAGCAGAGTTTGGAGGAAAAAAGAAAGAAAGTGAACTAATTTTTAAAAAGACTATGAAAGCTAAAATGGAAAGACCACATACCCCAATGATTGCGTTCAGTTCTGCCATGGTCACTTGCTTGGCACGTTCCACAGCCTGCACCACTTGTTGCTGGTGCTATAAATGAAGATCAGAAACAGAATAAAATTATTTGCTTTCTAGTGAATTAAGCACAGAATTTCCTATTTGCTTCTCTCCTTTAAAAATAAGCTTTTTTTAAAAAAAAAAACCTCTTTAGATTGCATGCAGGCCTGAAATAATATGTGCCTTACAGAGCAAGAATTCTGGGTGGATTTGTAAGATAGCTCGAGGTGAGGGTTTATTTTATCCAGACCAAGTAATTAACTGGAATTCAGCTTTCATCTCTCTGCCCAGAGAGAACTCTCTACTCCAAATGGGCAACAGCAGCATACCAATCTTTGACTTAAGAGGACAGTGCTGTCCTCAACTGCAAGAATTGTTCTCTAGGCATAAGACAGCAAAATGTTGTGAACAAAGTGATGCATTTGAAAAACAAGGAGAGCATTTGGGCACCCGCCCACCAACCACGTTATTTCCTTGTCAGAAAAGCAAACGTTAGTTCTAATTCTCTCTGACTTGTGCACTTGACTGCTTACTTTGATATAAATATACCCCTTAACTTGCTTCAGCTTTAAATTTATTTATTCCAATAAAGGGGTTAATCCAGACTTGAAGCAATTAAATGCGAGAGAGAGGGAGAGAGATGGTAGGGAAAGAGGAGGAGAGCAAGAGAGTAAGCTTAAACACCCTGGCCTTTCATCTGTATGTAAACAAGGCAAAGACAAGCTTGCTAATTTAGGATTACAAGTCTGGAGACAGAAGACACAGGCGTTGGCACATTTTAAAGAAGCTTTGCTATAGGGAAAAATACATGTGGAATCTTTGTTCATATTTCAATCAAAATGTGAAAGCCTTTGGCTGTTTCGATCACCAGAGCCATGATTAAGGCTAAGGCTGAGATTCTAAACATGCTTACACTAGAAAAAAAAGCCATCATGGAACTCTCAGATAAATGTCTGAGGCTTGAACTGAGGTGGGCTGGCTTACCTGTGCTATATCATCACACAGCTTTAACTATCACGACTCCCCTGAGCCTCCAATAAGTCAAAAATGGGTAGTTTTGGGTGAGGGTGCCGATATGTTTTTGGGTTTTTAAATGATATCTCTGGCCCCTCCCAAAGAACCATAATTCTCAGCAGCCCTTGGCTTGGAGCCATGGTAGTTTCAATGCAATTTGTTTCATAAAGATCAGGTAGACTGAACATATTGTTAAAGTCTCAATGCTGTTCAGCTCAGCAGGTTTGAAATTTGCTTGCCCTATAGGAAAGCAGAGTGGTGCACAAAATGGAATCAAAAATGTTCTAGACTGGAGCGCCACAAAGTTTTTCCGTTTAGGGGAAATGACACTCCAATAAGTAAGGTGGAGCTCTAAGGAAAGACAAAGGGCAGGATACTCTAACTCAGGGTTGGCCAACTCCCAAGAGACTGCGATCTACTCACAGAGTTAAAAACTGGCAGTGATCTACCCCCTTTTCGGGGGTTCAGGTCAAAGTTGCTGAGCTTTTTCAGGGAGGAGGTAAAATGTTGAGCTTTTTTTAGAGGAGCCACAGTTGTTCAGCTTCTTTGGGGGGAGGCAATGATCTACCAGCGATCTACCGCAGTCGTCCAGTGATCTACTGGTAGATCACGATCTACCTGTTGGACATGCCTGCTCTAACTGTAGGAACACTGTGCAATGAATTACCAAATAGACGGTCGGTGAATTGATGCAAGAATCAAGATTTTCCTTACTCTAGACCAGAGGTTTTCAACCTTTTTGAGTCCACGGCTCCCTTGACCAACTATATTCTTTCTGTGGCTCCCCTGTGGGGAAACACACTCCGAGTCTCAGGAGCTCAGTTCTCCCCTTCCCTGCCAAGCTGGCAGCCTCTCACCCCTTTTTGGACACCTCCCCTTGTGGAGGGTTCCCTCAGCCTCCTCTCCTCTCCCCTCTCCTTGGGCTCCCTCCCTCCCTCACTTGCTTACTTCGAGGCCACCTCAGTTCCTGGCAACCAGCACCCCCGACTGACCCCAGAGGCACCATTCACCTGAAGAGCTTGTGGCCAGGCCCACTGCAACAAACAGCTGCACAAGCCTCTGGAGACACAGACATTGGAGGACATCAGAGGAGAAAGGGGAGGAAGGGAGGGAGGGAGGGAGGAAGGAAGGAAGGAAGGAAGGAGGGAGGGAGGGAGGGAGGGAGGCTGGTGCTGCCCGTGGCATTCCTGACCACCATTCAAGGCACCCCAGGGTGCCACGGCACACAAGCTGAAAACCACAGCTCTAGACGTAATGATGGAGGACACCAGCATCATACTACCACCACCACCAAAGAAGTATAAACATACTCAAAACTCCCACGCACAGGGCTGTCCTGTTGCTTCTGTGCACAGAGAGAAATCTTACTAGGGTTGCTGAGCATTCAGCTGCTTTAAAAGAAAAGGGGCAACAACTACAAATATGAAGAGCTTTGTGCACTGAGTGCAAAACAGGCAAACAGAGGGCTGCAAAAATCCAAATAAGCAGTAGTTTTAACACTGGGCCTGGTGACTGGCACCAGGTTTGCTGGTGATGCTTCTTGTGTGCTGCTGTTTGCAGGACTTGGCTATTGCCTCCCCTTGTTCTCGGTTTTGTTCCTTTCCTGCCCCCCGCCCCTGACTCTTGCTGGCTTACTCCATTCCCTAACCAAGGTGC
Source organism: Darevskia mixta (assembly GCA_034641385.1). Classification (NCBI taxonomy): domain Eukaryota; kingdom Metazoa; phylum Chordata; class Lepidosauria; order Squamata; family Lacertidae; genus Darevskia; species Darevskia mixta. Next base: position 3,643,481 of record JAWWNH010000088.1, read on the forward strand.
AGGTGGATTAGCAGCAAAAGCAGAGGGGCTGGTCACTGTCTCCTCCCTTCCCTCCTCAAGTCACTCATAAACCAGCTGAGTCCAGTGAGCAGCAGCTGCTAAGTTTGGCTCCAACGACTTGATGACGATCCAAGAGGTGACCTGGGGCATCTAAGAATATGGTGGTGCCTCAAAGGGAGAATGGTGGAGGGCTAGGAATGGTCAAAATTAACCCTCCTCCTCTTCTTTTGTTCTTCCATCTTTTACCCTTCCTTCATATCATAATTTATTCCTGCTCCCTTCCTTTCTCATCAATTCGCCTCTTCACATTCCCCATCCCTTTCTAATCCTGGAATCCTTCTTCTCCCCTCTGCCATTTTCTTCGTTCTTTTCTTTCTTAGAATTCTTCCCCATGTCCTTCTTAGACCCAGATCATTCTCCACCCCAATCCTCTTCCCCACTCCACTACTCCCCCCCCCCCAGGTATGCAGTGGGGCCTTAATTTCTTTCTTCATTGAGTTTCATCTTTTCCAACTTTGCCTTTTTACCTGAACTATAATGGAACCAACTGCTGGCACCCAAGATCACAAAGGCTGTATGTGTAGCATCTAAACCAACTTCTGGGGAAAGCAGACGAGGATTACCAGGGCCTGATGACCAATGCCTGATCTTACTCACACTCACAGAGGATAGGGAATGAACCCCGCCTTCTCCCCAGTCCAAAACTTTGGTTAAACCTGGGATTGGTTTGGACTTTTCACTTGCCTCCCTGCTCCCAACTCTAGGCTCTGAGCTGCATACGAAGGGCAGAGGCACTCAGAAAGCTGCCTAAAGTCATTGGCACCATCTAACTCACTACTGCCTACCGTGACGGCAGCAGCTCTCCAGGGTGATCTATGCGTGTGCTCATGCGCGCCTTCAGCTATTTGAGTGCATGCCCTGTGAGTACTTAATTGGCATAATAGAATCAACAAAATAGAAGGAGGCGACAAACACAACAGGGATCACTTGCTGGGATGAACATGAAAGACCAAAGTTGCTCCTCAAGTACAAACTCAAATACGTGTGGTTGTGGACTTCTCCAGTCTAATTTGAAATGGTGGTGGTGGTGGTGGTGGAAATGGATTAACAGCTAAGTAATTATCAAATCAAAGCACACCGTCCCAGCTCTTGCAGGAAACAGGTTTATTCACAGAATCACTATGGGTAGAAGTTCAAGCCAAAAAAAGCAATACAGTATTAGGGACATATTATGCTACCTGACCAAAATTCTGATGGTGATCTTGAAATGCGAGGAGATATCAGGAAGGTGGAAGAAGGTAGAAAATATAATAATGAATGTCATAAATATATGAGAGTAAAATGTAATTTTGGGCCTTATAGAACTAGACAAATTTCCCTGATGTAGTTATTTATAAGTCTACAAGGAAAGAGGCGACTGTTGATTTAATCACCAGTGGTGCCAAGGAACTGATTCAAGACAAACAATGTTGAGCTACTTAGAAACAGTGACCATAACATTTAAAATGAAATATGTTTAAGTGGAAAATTACTCCAACCCCCCCCCCCAAAAATAAACCCCAAATATGCTTTTCTAGCATCACATTTTGCAAAAAAGTGAAAAGGGAAGTTGAAGAATGAAGCTAGAGGGTCACATACCTTCAACAAGCATGAAACCTAATTTTCAAAACATACACATACCCTTGTAATAGAGGCTTAAATACAGTGTCTATCACAGACTGTATGTGAGTCAAGGAGGCTACAAAATGTAAGACATATAACTTCAAGAAATGGAAGCTTTGTCCCCAAGAACAAAGAGCATAAACTCGGATAAATCAAACCCAAATTCACCAGAAGGCAAGACGGAAGGAAGTCTGAAAAGCAAAATAATTAATAAGAAGGTGTGTGTCCAAGGAACACCAAAGCAGACAAAGATGCTGAAAGAAGTATTTGCATCAATCTCTGCTTGGGAGATCTTGTTGAGATAGAAACTTGCTGGTGGTGGTTTCTTTCTAGCAGTTTGCAGCTGACAAATAAAGGCCACAACAGATGACGTTTGGATTTGATCAGCTTAAAAGTTGCTAATATGGAAGTCCGCAGACAAACCTGATGCCTTCCAGTTGTTGCTGGACTGCAACTCCCATCATCCCTGACCACTGGCCATGCTAGAGTTCAAAATATCTGGTGGTCACCAGGCAAGGAAGGTTCTTGATTGAACACAAACCAGAAGGATGCCACCACTTCACCAAAGGTAAGGGCGCTCAGATGCTTTCGATTCCTTGTTGTAAGCGCTATAGCAGGATTACACATGAATGAGCTCAAGAGAATACATTTTTAAAACTTCCTTCTTAATAAAATCATACGCACACACGACTAAAGTTTCTGAAGCCAGCTAATACCTTTAAATGCAGACTAACGTAAGCGTAGGACAATTCACTCCATCACTCAGAATGAAGTACAAGTGAAGGGATTCTGTCTGTTTGGTTCTACAAAAATGACAACTGGAGTATTTTTTTTGGGGGGGGGGATACAATATATTAGTCAAATACGATAATGCTCATCAGTAATCAGTGCATCGGACAATAGGAAGCTCCACGTGATGCCATTATCAACACCATCCAAATTATCTTTTTGCTAATGTAGGTCAGGCCTATTTTATTTCCCAACATCTGAGAAGAGCCATGAAGCCTTTAAAAATCCTCTTTTCAAATAATTTCCATTTGCTATTCTGCCCAGAAAGCATAAGAAAGGAATGGAGTGCTTCAATATTAAACATTTACTCCTAGGCATTAATACATGTTTCTGTGCACAGTCCTTCCTAGTAAAAAAGGGGGGGGGGCATCCAGATATTCTTTTGCTGTTAAATGTATCTTTATTTCAGTTAATCCTCTTTAGGATGGGCACAGAGTCTGAATTTGCAAATGCTCTGGAGATAACATTTACTTTTAAAAGATTTAGAAAAGTAGGTTTAACCAAAAAAAAAAAAGTCAGTGCCACCCCACAGAGCGCTAGCAGAGCATTAAAAACTCTCTTAGTAGTACACACCAACTGAAAAGAGATTTAAGAACTGGAGGATTTTCTTTATGCTGATGGGAATTGGGGAGGAGGGGTGGGTGGGAAGAGCAGGTCTTAACTACAGTAAGAGGCTTTTTAGCCATTATAAAGGACCGGACAAAGAAACCAAAGACATTGTATTCAAAACTGGGTGGAAGCCAGAGTTTTCTTGAAGCATCTCCTTACTCTACTGCTACATAAAATACCCACGGCTTCTTCCATGGTGTACTGCACTATCACAGCACCACTTCCTCGGAGGGAAACACATTCACACACAAACACACACGAGTTCAGTGGAGGAAAAACATACTTGCTTTTGAATGTCTCGAGATAGCAAGTAAAGTTTTAAATAGATTCAGGCAAATACTACAAGCTCGAGTAATTCAGGTTGGGTAGTAAAAGAGAGAGTATAGTTAACACTGGTGCAGATGACGGGTGGGAGATAGCGGAGGCAATTTCTGTATGAGTGTGCAGAACAGGCATCATAAATAAAATCTGTGTAGATATTACTTCCTATAATCCACTTTGTTAACCCAAGTTTACTGGGAATATATTTCCTTCTATTGCATTATAGCAGGAGTGGCCAATATGGACTCCAACTTCCATCAGTCCAGCCAACCTGAACAATGGTAAGAAATAATGGATGTTATTTCTAACACATTAGCTACATAGGCTTTGGAACAGGATGGGTTCTGTAACTGGCTATACACCATCAGAAAATCCTAAGTAGGAAGAAGGGTAGTACATAATTGTTTTTAGGGTTGCCATATTTCAAAGAGTAGAATTGCTTTTCTTAAAGAAACCCATCCAAATTGTTGAGCTTTTTTAAAGCTTTCGGAGCTATTTCCGCTCCATTTACCATTGCGTTGCCATACATCCAGGTTTCCCCTGACAATGTGCTGATTCGGCAAAATTCCCCCAACGCCATTTTTACACCCAAAAACCAGAATTCTCCTGTCGTATGGCAAGCCTAATACACATAAATAGCCCATTGTTCAGATCATTCTTTTTCGAAATATCTAGTATATCTTACTAATGGTTCAGTAAGAAATTGCTGAATTGCCCATTTTCTTTACCACACAAATGTAGAGTTGAAAGCAACCCAAGGGTCATCTCGTCCAACCCCCTGAAATGCAGGAATCTCAGCTAAAGCATCCATGGCATACAGCCATCCAACCTCTGCTTAAATACCTCCAAGGAAGGAGAGTCCACAACCTCCAGAGGGAGACGACTTGTCCAGTGTCAAACAGCTCTTGCATAAATACTTTCTGACAGTATGTTTAGTTGAAATCTCCCTTCTTGTAACTTGGAAGCCACTGGTTCAGGTCCTACCCTGTAGAGCAGGAGAAAACAAGCTTGTTCCCTCTCTGTATGACAGCCCTTTAGATATTTGAAGAAGGCTATCATATTTCCTCCCAGTCTCCTCTTTTCCAGGCTAAACATACCCCAAATCCTTCAGGCCCTCCTCAGGTCTAGTTTCCGACGCTTGATCATCTTGGTTGCCCTCCTCTGCACACCTTCCAGCTTGTCAACATCCTTCTTAAATTGTGATGCCCAGAATTGGACACAGAATTCCATGTGTGGCATGACCAAGTCAGAATAGAGTGGGACTCTTACTTCCCTTGATCTGGAGACTATACTTCTGTTGATGCAGGCTACAATAGCCTTAGCTTTTTTTTTTGCTGCTGCGTCCCACTGTTGACTCATGTTAAGCTTGTGGTCCACCAAGACCCCTAGACCCTTTTCACATGTACTGCTAGTAAGCCAGGTGTCCCCCATCCTATATTTGTGCATCTGGTTCTTCCTGCCTAAGTGCAGCACCTTACATTTGTCCCTACTGAAATTCATTTTGTTAGCTTGGCCCCAGTTCTCCAATCTGTTAATGTCATTTTGAATTCTGATTCTGTCTTCTACAGCATTAATAACCCCTCCCAGTTTGGTGTCATCTGCAAATTTGATGAGCATCCCTTCAAATCCTTCATCCAAGTCATTTATAAATATGTTGAACAACAACAGGCCCAGGACAGAATCCTGCAGTACCCCACTTGTCACTTTTCCCCAGGATAATGAGGAACCATGAATGAGTATTTTTTGGGTTTGGTCTGCCAACTAGCTACAAATCCACATAACAGTTTCCTTGCTCAACCCACATTTTACCAGCTTCCTCACGAGAATATCATGGGGGACTTTGTCAAAAGCCTTACTGAAATCAAGATACACTATTTCCACAGCATTCCCCTGATCCACCAAGCTTGTACTCCATCAAAAAAGAAAAAATAGCGTTATCTGACATACCGGTAAACTTATTTTTTAAAAACCTATGCAGAATCTTAGTAATCACAGCATCCTTTTCTAAGGGCTCACAGACTTACCGTTGAATTGTCTGTTATAGGACCTATTACCGGTATATGTTTTGCAAGCTAAACAAGTAGTTTTACCCTATTTGCATTATAGGTCAACTAACTGCAATAACATTACCATTAGGACACAATTTTCAGAAAATATTTTTCTACTGAGATTATTGATGAAAATAAAAATCACTGGTGCAGAATCATTGTCAAACAGAATTGTGCACATAGGGAGTGCATCATGAAACAGAGACCTTCTGGCATCAACAAATTAATGTACAAGTCAAATACTAGCCTTTGCTCATCAGTGCTTATGATGCTCATTCACCTCTATGAGTGTCTCAAAGACAATAATGATGACCATTTCCCAGACAGAAGATGCTAGTCCCATGGAAATTGACAGTAAGTCACATTTGAAAGTTACGGTTGGCAAAGGAACACAGCACAAATGTTCTGAACGCAAAGTCTCCAGGATTTCCATACGCCTCAAAAAAGAAGAAGCATGCATTTCCTTTATCAAGAGGGAAATGGATAGTTCACATATCATTTTGTTCTTCTATTGATAAGAAAATATGAGCAGAGGTGGAAAATAAAGGCAAAAAGAAAGTGGGGAGATACAGGAAGAGTGAGGGTCCTCCCAGATAAATCAGTTTGCAGAGTACTAATGTACGGAGTAACAAATGTACATTTGTTCTTCCTCAAGGTAGAACTTCTATAAAGTGGATATCACATTTTCCAAGCACTCAAACAGTGTTTAGTGACTGGGAAACTTACTCCTCACCCCCAGAGCTGCAGAGTTACTGCTAGAGTTGCACTATAATAGTTGAACAAGATTCACTGGCATCTACTGAAGATGCCTGTAGCATCTCAAATGTGGAGCAACACCAATCTCCCCGCACCAAGTCCTTGGGTCATCTTGTAAAAATGTTTTACCATCTTCTAAAACTCAGCACTTTTTAAATTTAATGTCAAAATGTGCAGAATAGCACGGTCACCCTCCTCCTGCTCCAGGAAAGCAATAGAGCAAAGTTATATTGCTCCATCTATCCTATGCCAATGGAGTACCACGCCATTAGCACTGGACGATGCTAGAATGAGCATACATTACGGGGAAACTTAAGTTCATTTGTCTAAGCCTTTGGGAAACATACTCAGAAAATAAAATGGGGCAACCAGTAAACTCGGGAACTAAGTCTTTCAGTATTGGGGCCATTTCACACGTTGCACAAGAAGCAAGCAAGGAGTTATTATGTCACTGCTTCCTGCAAACACACAATTGCTTTTTTCATACATTTTAGCTGCAAAGGTATAACTACTTAAGTAATCTTCCACCTGTTCTGCCATTGAGGACTTTTTGGATCATTCTTTGTCCAGCTCCTCCCCTTTGACCTTACCGCCTTGGGTGACCCTGCTGGGAGTACGAGACTCCTGACAGCTTCGCTCACAAGGGTCAGAGGAACATGCAAGCCCACTCACCACAGCAAGGTGATGATCCAGCAAGTGCAGATATAATCAACACAGTGGCCTGCATGTTGTGGCCAGGGGTAGTGAGAATAGGAGTCCAATAACAGCTGGAAGGCCATCTCAGAAGAGGCTCTTGACCCTGCCACAATACTGACAGATGCGTTAGATAGGGAAAGAGAAGAAGACTTGCATGAAACTACCCAGCATGCTTTGTAGCAGAGCAGGAATTAGGCAACCCACATCATAACCCAACCCCTGACATCTGTCAAGGAAGGGCTGGCATGGGCACTGGCCCCAGACCCACTGCCAAGTGCCCACCCAACAGAAGAGATGAAGAAGAGTGTAGTGATAGCCCTGAGGAAAACGAGCAACGGTTGCTACAATCTGCTTGCTGACCAGTTCTCTCCTTGACAAGCGAGCCCCAGCAGTGAAGAGCAGAAGGAGCCATGGGGGCGGTGGCACAGAGAGTGTCTAGTTTAAGCCCCACCCCAAACCTGCCCCCATTCCCTCTATGGCTACACCACTCCCACAACTCACTCCCATGTGAGAAGCTGGGGTTTTACTTCTGCACCAGGGACCGTTTTTGCCTCATGATATCCTAGGGCAGGCACAGGCCCTCCAGATGTTTTAGGACTACAACTCCCATCATCCCTAGCTAGCAGGATCAGTGGTCAGGGATGATGGGAGTTGCAGTCCCAAAACATCTGGAGGGCCGAGTTTGCCTATGCCTGTCCTAGGGCTCTAAATGGTGTGGGGATCCTTCATAATTACTGCATAAGTCCAGCCCCCAACGCAAAGGATTGCAGGAGCAGTAATGTTAAGGCAATAGAAAGAAAGAATGGGGCCACAGAGCACACCCTGCTCTGACACTCACACCACAATGATTACACCAGGGGAAGGATGCCTAAACAGGGCTAAACTGGGTTTCTTTATGTGGCTGCCATTTTCAGAGGCAGTCCTGCATTACATCTAGTTTGACCCTACGCTGCCTAAATATACAAACTGATTATCCCACTTAATAGCCATGATTGCTAGAAATATGCAATACACCATATTAAGTATTATAAGGAAGCAAGAGTTTCCACGGTTGTGAGCTGGTTTGCTGCTGAGATCATTTATACAGCAAGGTCAGAATGTTCTTAGGCATGCTGATTAAAGTGCCCTGCCTATAGTTCAGACAATGGTGGCATACCACAATGCCAATCTTAGTAAGAAATCTCTGGTGACTTAGATGATGATCTCTTCCACCGAACCATGTTAGCGCACGCCATTGATTTCTTACGAAGTTAACAAGCAATCAGATGAGTTAACCTAGCACGATTATCAGGCTCTAACACTGCCATCAGTGCATGCAGCCGCCGCATTTTGTTCATTTTCCCCACAGGCACAATAAATAAATGACTGATGACATTCTCCAGCCTTCCCTTTTCTTTCTTTTTTACATATGTGCATAAAAGGAAGGATACAGATTGGAGCATTTACAAGTAAGTTACAATGCCTTCACCTGGCTGAAACAAAAGACAACTTCTATAGGTGCTTCTGTTTTACACTGAGAAGTAAAGTGGCACAGGATATGAAAAAGCAGCACTTGCTGGTTGCTTCTGAGAGAACATCAGGATCTCTAGTGCAGGCATGTCCAACAGGTAGATCGTGATCTACCAGTAGATCACTGGACGCCTGTGGTAGATCACCGGTAGATCAGTGGCTCCCCCCAAAGAAGCTAAAAAACTTTGGATCCCCTAAAAAAAGCTCCACATCTTTGCCCCGTACCCCTAAAATGACCTGAACCACCCAAAATAGGGCTTTCCTTCCTATAAAAAAAAAAAAGCTTAATGTCGCTTTCCTCTTCCCTAAAAAAGCTCAAGAACTTTTACGTGATGTATTTTAATATCTGTTGGAGGCCGCCCAGAGTGGCTGGGGAGACCCAGCCAGATGGGCGGGGTACAAATAAAAAATTATTATTATTACGTGAACCCCCCAAAACAGGGCTTTCCTTCCAAAAAAAAGCTCAACAACGTAGATCACAGCCAGTTTTTAACTATGTGAGTAAATTGCAGTCTCTTGGAAGTTGGCCACCCCTGCTAGTGCATCCTGTTCCCAGATACAGTTACTACCTGCCCTAGTATGATTATAGGGAGTTGCAACAACCCTTCCCTAGGCAAAGGTCAGAAATCAGGTAGATTGTTGCAGGTACTTGAAGACTACTCCAAGTCTACCATCTTTTGCCAAGGTTCAGATCTGTACAGCACCATTATGCTACCCCCCCCCCCAAAAAAATAAAGCTTAACAAAAGAAAACAAGAGGGGATGTAGATTGGTTTGGACCACAGAGAGGGAGTGCCATGCTCTTTCCAACTGGTTCCTAGTTTTGACTCTTCTCCTTATCAACATCATCTCCTACAATGAGCATTGATATATGAGCTATATTTCTGGATTCTTATATTTGTGCTCCACTCAGGGTGTACTGCTCTCTTTGCTACATGGTCTCAGAGTATAAAGTAATACCACAACTAGATACAAGTTGTAGAGTCTAATGCAGGTTCTTCAACCTCGGCCCTCCAGATGTTTTGAGACTACAATGCCCATCATCCCTGACCACTGGTCCTGCTAGCTAGGGATCATGGGAGTTGTAGGCCAAAAACATCTGGAGGGCCGAGGTTGAGGAAGCCTGCTCTAATGGATTTGTTTCTCAATAAAATGGAAAAAAATCTGATGAATTGTTCTTCTACAACTCAAGATGCCTGATCACCGTAGCTAGAGTCAGAAAGGATTCTTTCCCCTGGGTGATATTGGCTAGTGACTAGGTTGCCTTTTTCACCAGCTCTTAGTGGGTCTTATTCACAGAAGTCACAAGGGAGCTTTACATTCACTAAAAACGAGATGTGTGGCAGCTTAAAGAGTAAGAAATGTATTATGGTATCAGCTTTTGTGGACCACAACGCACTCCATTTAGTAGGCACAATTTCATTCATTTCCTCTGCTGGCACATTATGGTCTGGATAATGTTAGAAGATCTGCTCTGGGTTCTGCTGTGCAGGGAGGTTTCCTGCATTGCATTATAAGGAAGAGTGCGCTTGATGGCATTTTGGTCTCATCCAAAATATGTATGTTTTCTTGGAGACATAAGGACAAAGAAAATCATAAGCACATACGCACCAAGTTACTTCTTTTTAAGAAGTATATCCCCTGCCCACCTGCCCCGCCAAAATATCAAGCAACAGCCAATACACTGCATAGGAGATATAACATAGCAGTTATTTCATATCACAACATTTTTTGTGTGTGCTACAGGATCTGATTTTTCAAAACATTAGCATGTACTGAGTCTTCTCCAATTTCCCCAACCACAAAACTCTGAAAAGGTGAAGGAATTGTACATGTAACTCCACTCTTTATTGCTACACAGAAAGAAACCCAACATTTTTTTTAAAAATCCTTTACCTTTGTCAAAGAGGACCATAAGCACAACTTAGATTGCTCTAGTCAAGTATGATGCCTATTTCATCCCCAAGATAAATATAGTTTATGAGATGGGTTCCTTCTATCGTAAACCTGGACAAACCTTTGAGTAATCTGCTCATTCTTGTATGAACTGGTTGAATAAAATGAATGGACACACACACACACACACACACACACACACACACACATATTTAAAAAAGAGGAGCCATATATAAGTTGGCGTTTGGAAATCCAAACAAATGGCTTTCAAGAAGAATGAAGCTAAAAGAAGACCTAATGCTTCACAAAGTTATAGAAATGGAATGGCAAGCCAGTAAACTTGGTTGATCTGAATCCAGATCTGACAACTTGGGAATGTGATATTAATAAGTTTAAAGAAAAATATGTACTTCCAATACTAGAGGACCTTCACCAGAAAGTGAATGTCTCAGTCCCTGTTGAATTTGGTTTGCAAGGAGCAGAGAAGGGAAGAATCTTGCCCCTAAGCCAGATCAGCTTCCCCAACCCAATCCATGACATATCGGAATGCAAAATAGAATACATTTATCACAACTTTTGCAAGATTCTATTTTTAGTCTATGCCATTTGGAAACACCAGGGGCAAAGTTAGGCATTATTTAGCCTGGATCAAAGACCCAGTTTGGCACACACACACCCAATGCACCCAAAGCAGAGAGCAATGCGGCTTAGTACTGGAAATGACAAAGCATAAACTCTTATCCTTTGACTACTGCAAAAGAAATAGTTCAGCACAATAAAAGGAACTGCTAGTCACTACATGCCAATGTTGTGCCCTTTGGCTATTGCTGGGGTTCTTGACCATTGGCCATGCTGGATGGACCTTGATGAGGGCTGGAGGCCAATAAAAGCTGAAAGGCACCATGTTGCTGACCTATGTAATACATATTGGGGGGAAACTAGTAGATGGCCTGTAAATTGGGAAGTCAAGAGACTTTTGTTGTTTTGGACTACAATTTTAAGTATATCAACATCCTTCCCTTCCCTATTACCCATCAAAGCTTTGTTGCTAACTGAATACCATTGTTTGCTTTGGCATTTCAGATGGACTCATAGAGTGATATTAAACAATGTTTTGCTGAGAGGAGACCCATTGAAATTAATAAACCTAACTGGGTCATGTTCATTAATTTCAGTGGGTCTACTCTGAATAAAACTTAGTTGAATAACACCCATAACCAATAATGCAACCAAATTGCAGAATCCTACTTGTTCTCAACAATTTACCACTTTTACCATACAGTATTATCAACAGAACTCATTGTCTTCAAGTAAATAGCGAGGCAGAGAGAGCAGTACAGACTGCAAAGAAAATATTGAGACAGAATGACTGACATACTGCTCTTTTAAAGCTACAGGTCAACATCACTGATAGCTACCGGATATAGCTCGGCAGAATTGCTAATGGAAAGACAAATCAGAGTATCCACTCTAACTCCAGAGAAGAATCTCATTCCAAAGTGGCCTGACCTGAAAGAAACTGGCTCTTCAGATTACAAAGCTAAAAGAAGTTATACACTTTTTATAACTAGTGTAACTCAGTGCAAAAACAATGACATTGAGAACCATCAAACTTGATGGAGAAAAGACATGGCAGACATGGAAAAATGGTACATGGAAAAATGGAACACCCAAATCATATTGTTGAGGGAACGTGAGATATTGAGTAGAAATAGACATCTTTCTATTCTTGCAGCTCCAAACCCAACTTTATCTACTACAGGGATGGGGAACCTGCAGCCCTATAGATGTCATTTGGTCTACAACTCCCATCATCCCTGATACTTGATCTTGCTAGCTGAGGCTGATGGAAACTGGGAGTCCAACAACAACATCTGAAGAGTCCCAGGTTAGCCACCCACGGTTCACTGAGCATCTTGTAACACTGACTGTGACGTTACTGCTCAGACCACCACTCACTTCAGTCAAATTATTTGGAAGCCTTTGAGGTGTAGAAGTAAGAGACTGATGACCTAAACTATTAAATGTTTTAATGGTGGTGACTGATTAAATTGTCGTCAGCTGAGGTTGTAAATAGTGTAAATAGTGCCATTTTATACCATCCAAGCTCCCAAGATATGTTATGGCCATCCAAAATTTGCATTTTTAAAATTTATTTAGATATTTTTAAAGGCTGTTCCTGTAGATCTCCTGCTGTAATGCCATGGTGCTAAAGACTTTTTGTGCCACCCAGTCATTGTTATTATTTATTGCATTTATATCCCACCTAACAGAGCCAGAAGTTGCCTGTTTTTGTAAATGTTCTAAAGTAATGTCACACTTCTTTTAAAAACCCTCTTTTTATAATCAATCCCCCAATCTCCCTCCTCATTCTAATTTTAAAAAATCATTTTTCTCAGCCCTGAAAAAAATCACCATATAAAATGAATGCCAATTTGACCTGTAACTGAATCAACTACTAAAGCTTTAATAGATTAATCTACAGAGACCGGTTTTCAATTTTTGAATTAAAGAATGTCCCATATCAATACAAAAGCTGAAATAGATTATGTAAAATAGTAAAGATTCAGACTTTAGCAAAATAGGAGAATGCATGGAAATATACCATATTTATGTACTTTTACAGGTGCAAGTTTCAAGTTGCCTTGGTGTAGAATTTGGACTTGTGGAGTACTCTCACAAGGACATATTTCCACCAACTAAATGATTGTGCCGAGAACTCACACATTGAGTGTGGCACCACATTTAACCAATCCTTCCTCTCTCCCTTATGAGTTTACTCCTTCTTCTGCCTCTCCCTTATAACTATTTGGCACTCCCGACCCACCCCCAAGACACACATACAATGCTGGCCCACAACATTTTGCTACCTGGAGCAGAGCCCAAATAGTCCCTCATCACCACCTCAATGAGTGGCAACACTTTTTAAGGGGTTGGGGCTTTCAGACAGAAATTTCTGCCTATCACGCTTTCAGTGGGTTATTCTGTTACATGGCAATGCCAGTTCTATTTGGTGGTTCATTATTTTTGATACCAAGTTTATAGTCATGGGCCACAGAACTTCATTCTTGTCTCTTAATTCATGAAGGTCCACTTTTTAAAAAACTGTAATCTACCATACAACAGGCCCAATGTGGTGTAATAAAAATAATATCTCATATGGACATGGCAGAGCTAGGCTCACTAGCTCAATCACACCATTCACTCACTGGGTGGCCCTAGATGAAACATTTACCAATTCAGTGCCAGGGGCAGTAAAAAGCTGAAATAATTAACATTACAGATACAAATGATCTGTGCTCCCCACCAAATCTCTGCACATCTCAGCTGACTGCTGCACAAAATTGTGTAATCCTACCTGTGATTTCAAAATATTGATAAAGAGAAATGACCTACTTAGAATCTGATACTCTTCAACAGTATTGTCCAATAATGAGCACAATTCTGGGAAGGCATTGCTTAAACGAAAGTATGTAGTTACTGGCATTTAAATCTTGCTTCCTGTGGCCAAGCAGATGGTAAGGTGGTGAGAAGAAAACACAGGGTAAGTGGAATTAAAGATGAAACGCCTGTCTCGACATCTGGTATATGGGCTACTTTGTGCATGGCAAAAGTGGGCAGACTTCAGGCCACTTGGATCTACTCTGGTGTTTTTTTTTACTAGAACTCCAATATTTACAAGCCAGAACCAAGTGAAGAAGACATACGCTAGGTACAAGGTGCCACTGAATACGTTCTGAGCCCAGGAAGTTGCTTTCAGTACCAAAACTGAACTGAATTTACAATCCTCAACCAATAATTCTACTCCTAGTTACTTTCTTCATGTGAAAAGCCTAGTTTAGGTGGAAAGGTTGTATTGTTCATGAACAGGTGTGAGTTAGAAACCCTTGCTGATCTGACAATAGATCCTAATCTATCTTCTGTCCACCCCAATGTAAGATACAGAGGAACGGTACTAACTGGGGGGTTTTGGGGGGGAGGGAGATAAATATCCTCTGAGCACCCCTTTCTTCTAGCATTCTACTTAAACTCTATATGGAAATTCTGACAATTACTTTTCTTTTGGAATCCTGTTGTTCCCTAGTCAGATGCGAATGGCAGAGGATATGTAAGACTAGAAGCAGAGCAAACCACTGTTTGTAAAATTACAACCCAACAGGATAATCTCAAGGGTTTAGGGTACCAGGGATTTGTCTTTACACATCTGCTTATGTAACCAATGAGATGATAAAACAAGCAGCAGGATAACTCATTCCATACTGTTGATCATCTGCCCCAACCACATTTGTAATTTCAATTGGCGACTCCATTTTTAAAAAAGACATTTTCATATTTGCATTGCCAGTGAATAAAGAAACTATTTTTGTGAACTGGAATGCTATATGGAAAATGGAAGAAGGAAATATTGTGACCGTGTTTCAAAGGAAAACATCTAAGCTACAATCACACAGAAAAGTAAGTATCATAGCACACCTGAAAGCAGATAGTAGCCCTGCTACTGGCATTTGCACTATAAATGTCAAATACTTTCCAATTTTAGGAGCCAAGGTTTCCTACAAGAAACCCTGGGAATGCAAATTCCTGGACAGTTCTAAAAATTATCTCCAGATTCCTGAGATGGAAGTCGTGACCAGATTAGGTTTGTAACACCGACATGCTGTGTAACAGAGCATACACAGTCTTCAGAATCCAAAAAAGTTGATATTATTTTGCTAGTGTACATTGCAGCAACCCATCTTCTAACAGGGTTGGAGGAACTTACCCCAGTGTAGTACTTGTTCCAATCTCTGGGGTCCACAAGAACACTCTTAACAATGCCACCTTGCATCAGATTTAGACATCGGTAGAATAGAAAGAATGGTATTTTCAGAGGCTACGCCACTCCAGTTATGGAATTTCCTCCCACTATAGCACATGTGGATACCTTAGGCCTTCCAGTTGTTGCTGAACTGTAACTCCCATTATTCCAGGCCAATGGCGGTGCTTGCTGGGCTGATGAGAGTTGTAATTCATCAACATCTGGAAGGGCCAAAGTTCCTCACCTCAGCGCTATAGACTCAAAACCCAAATCCCATGAAACAACACTGTAAGGCCTACTCAACTGGGCTGGCCTTAAGAGTGGGGAAATCACTGCACAATGCTATTTCATTTCATTCTGCTCTATGTGGGGCAGTGCTTTCTTTTCAGGGGGAACTCAAGGGTATGCAGTACTGGCATCTCTCGTGGGGGGGGGAATAAAGTGTGTGACACTTACTATAACCATGGTGAATACCAGCACCTATTTTTCTAGGGGGAAAGCACTGGTGTGGGGGTTGTTGTTTTTGGTGGGAAGGAGTGCTTTCTGCCTTTGAAAAAATAGCTTTCACTTCTAGGCCACACTCCATTTCTATCCCTGACCATACTCAAGATACGTATAAAGAGGTTTGGACCCAAAGGCGGCAAGCCTAGCTATGATAAGATGCATGGAACTGTCATGCAATATGAATCATAAGCACATCCTGATTATGCTGTAAACAGAAGTCCCCCAGATCCAGATTGCCTTTCTTAGGATTACTGAGAAGAAGTGAGAGAGAAATAACCATGCAAAAATAAGGAATGGGTGGAATGTGAAAGGTTCCATTATTCCAGGACAAACTGAGTCTACTCTCTCCTCCCCAATCCCAATGAACATTAATCTACAATTAAGCCATATGAAATTTTTCATGGCCTAAGAATCATATTTATTTCCCCACTAGCCAAAGGTAAAAAGTTAAAAAAAGGTAAAGGGACCCCTGACCATTAGGTCCAGTCGTGTCCGACTCTGGGATTGCGGCGCTCATCTCGCTTTACTGGCCGAGGGAGCCGGCGTACAGCTTCCAGGTCACGTGGCCAGCATGACTAAGCCGCTTCTGGCGAACCAGAGCAGCGCACGGAAACGCCGTTTACCTTCCCACTGGAGTGGTACCTATTTCTCTACTTGCACTTTGATGTGCTTTCGAACTGCTAGGTGGGCAGGAGCTGGGACTGAACAACGGGAGCTCACCCCGTCGCGGGGATTTTAATTTTTCATTTCAAGGAAAGCGTGAGATTTGGAAAACTAGCTCACCAAGTCTATACGAATTTTCTCTCTCCAAGCCTAGATAGATTTTTTTTAAATCCTTGGTTAATAATCAGGTTGAAGAAAGAGGAACCAAGGCCAGATGGTGGGGAGGGAGAGACCTGCATTAGTTTGTTTACTGCTTACTCTCTAGTACATCAGCAGTTGATGGCTCTTCTTATTTTTCTGCCAAGTTTAACACCAATTGTCAAGAATGTTGCACAAATCATGCCTTTCCAGCAATTTTTCAATATATCCTATTAGATGCCAGCTTGACAGAGTCATTTTTAACACCAATGTATCAGAATGACAGGCAAACATTTTCATAAAACTAGCGGCCCAATCCTAATGCTTACTACAGCAGGACGAAAGCAGAATAGCATGCAGACTTTTCAGCTGCTGATGCCGCAAACCACAAATATGGAATTTCACTATCCCTAAAACATGGTGATGGAACTAACTTAGATATATACAGACTAGGTTTATTCATGGAGTGTTAGGACTATTAATACCTTTTACCATGACCACTAACTAGAACCTACATGTTCAGAGACAATATGCCTCCAATTACTACATATGGGGGTGTGTGGAGGCGGGCAGCAAAGCAAAATTTGATGGCTGTAATTCTTTTTCCTCTTTATAAACTTCCAGAGGCACCTGGCTGGAAGAAACAGGATGTCAGATTAACCTTAAGGTTCTTCCAATTTCACACTGGCACCGGGGTAGAGATGCTGTAGGCACCAATATTTAGGATCATTGATTTAAAACTGTCTCTTGCATGCATATTAAACCCAAGTGATGATGGACAAGGAATGAAATGGCAGAAAAGTGGAATATAAACACTGAAAGCATTGCACTGCCAGAGAGACACCTCTTCTCCTCTTTAGTTAAAGCAAGTATCCTGCAATTTGAGGCCAGCACATATAAACAGCCCCCCTTACCTCCTGGGATAAGAAAGGAATGACCTGGGCACATATGGCATTCAGCCTCTTGACAATTTCTGCCTGTGGATGAGAAAGGAAAAGTTAGTGAGCAACATGTTGCAAGCATACTATTGTGATCACAAATAAAGAGCAAAACACATTTTAAAACAGCAGTTTTGAAAGATGGGCAGCTCAGTCCTCTGGACTGGCTTCAGGTGCTGCACCAAAGCAGCTATAAGCAGGAAAACAGAATATATGAGACATATAGCTGCGGTTGTGCATATCCTCGAGACCAATAAGTAACTCTTAAAACATGGGATGAAAGATAATTGCAGCTTCTATCCCCTCCCCTTCACAGCCTAACACTGATGGAAGTGGACAGGAAGAAGCTTTTCCCCTTCCCATATAATAATAGAACCTGCAGCAGGAGAGTCAGGACAGACAAAAGTACTTTTTCATGCAGCACATAAGACGATTAAATTCACAACCACAAGACGCAGTGACGGCTACCAACTTGGACAGCTTTAATCGAGATTAGACAAATTAATAAGCAAGGCTTTCAGCAGCCTCTAGCCATGATGCCTGAATATCCCCTCCAGAATCAAAATAACAGTGCTTAAACAGTGGAGGGGGGCTGTTGCACTCATGTCCTGCTTGTGGGTTTTCCACAGTCACCTGACTGATCACGGTGGAACAGAATGGGCCTTTTGGTCTGGTTGGCCAATGGCTAGGAATGGCCTGGATGGGCCTTTTGGTCTGGTTCACCAGACCTCTTCGTGTGCTTTCTGCTGCCCCGGTGTTTATGGCTGGACCTCACCGCCAACCAAAGCATAGGGATGTACTGGTTTGGCTAACTCTGTGCAATTCCAGCATCTGGACTGTACTGGATGGTCCAACAGGGCGTGTTAGGTATGAAGGATCTTGCATCACTCAAGTGCATGTTTTAGACCTAGGTGAACCCTGGATTTCTTGGAACTCTACAATTACCCAGTTGTCTTCATCCTTCCAAAAGGAAATCAAATCTAAGGAACAACAGTGGCAGACCCAGTTCAGCAATTAGGAAGCGAATAATGGTCAACAATAACCACTTGCTGCTCTGAGAGCTCCTCATAATAGCAAGCGCTTGAGCTTCAATGCAGAACCGAGAACTGAATTTCCATTGGTGTATTGAAATAAGATTCCTCACAACCCCTGCAACCCCCCCAAAAAAAGTGAAAAGCAAAACTCTTCTCTTTCAACTGCATATGGGATCAAGTGCACGTTTTGCTTTTTTTAAAAAATAATAATGTAAAGTTTCACACTGAAGTGAGCACCTTATTTACAAACAGCTACTGGACGATTAAAAGTTTTTATTTGATTGATCAACTAGCATCAGAACAATCCATTAAAAACAAAACGTTTGCACACCCCACAGAGAACATCTCCATATTTAAAAACACCCCCTTGCATGGGCACAGCTCCAGTTAAAAATGAACGAAGGCAGGAATTGGTATCTGAATGCCTCAGGAAGACTTTAATAAAAGTGTTGTTCCTGGTTCCTGGGGAGGGGGCACCTGGGCTCCACCTCAGGGCACAAGATGCACTGGGCCAGACATTATGATGTGTGGATGCTTGCTTTTTGATAAACTTTAGCCTCAACCACAGGGTGAACATTAGCCCCACCACACCCTGGACCACTCTGCTTGCATAGACAACAAGATTGCTAAAGCCCCAAATCCAGGGCTACTCCACACATCTGCTGTGATACTTGACATTGCTGCATACATGCCCTTTCACACAGGACTAAAACTTCAACACAATTACAAAGAGAGAGAGATGTTGTGTTTGTAGTGGTGTGCAAAAGACCTAAACCCTGCATATGGTAGTGGCCACATACAAGCAACTAGCCATGGCAAGAAACCAAAATGCACAGGAATTTCAAGCAGTTAACATCAGCTCGAGGGTCATGTGAATTGGCAGCCCTTAGGGATCTGTAAATAGTGTGGATTTGAGCAAGGGCTTGTTCCCGCAGACTTCCAACTTCACCATTAATAAAAGCAGACCCATGAACCTTGGTCCACATACCAGCATCCCTAACTGAACAGTATTGACACTCCTAGCTCGGCAGCCCATCAAAGGATGGAGCAGTCATCCTCTTGACTTCAGCTGCCCAAACCAACTGAAGACAGAAAACCTTTGGTCCTACTAACATATTGCCCTGAAATAAGAGCCCCTTCAGCTTGCTTTTTGTTCAGAGGCAGCTGTGTTAGTCCATTGTTTAAAGAATAATATGTTGTTACATGAGCTTCTCCAGGCACTTCACCAGATTACAACACATTCTAATGGCAGACATTTGTGTCTACAAAGGCTCATCCCATAGCACAGGTGCAGGGAACCTTTGGCCCTCCAGATGTTGCTGAACTACAACTCCCCTCATTCCTAGCCATTGGCCAATGAGGCTGATGAGAGTCAGTAACATCTGGAGGCCCAAAGACACCTGCCACAGCAAATGACTCGCACCTGGATACAAAGAAGTTCAAGCAGAACTTTCACACCCTCTACTCCTTGATGCAGCCCTCAAAAAAAGGGTCAAGGGACCCTCCAGAATGAATGGGATGTGTCAAAGAGACAGTGGGAAGGGAAGGTGGGGTGTTGGGTTTTTTAACGAGGACTGGTTATTCAAGACTAAGAGTTTTCTTAACCAGGAGAGTCAACACTGCTGCATATCTCTAACTGCATAAATACAGTGGTACCTCGAGTTACAAATGCCTCAGGTTACAAACTCCGCCAACCCGGAAGATTTACATCGAGTTGAGAGCTTTGCCCCAGGATGAGAACGGAAATCGTGTGCTAGCGGCGCAGCGGCAGCAAGGGGCCCCATTAGCGAAAGCACGCCTCTAGTTAAGAACAGTTTCAGGTTAAGAACGGACCTCCGGAACAAATTAAGTTCATAACTAGAGGTACTACTGTAGAAGGGGTACATGTTGAAGGGGGGGACATGGTAAAGGGTACTGGACCCTCCTCTCCCATTGAGTTCTTGCATTTGTTACTGTACTTTGGAAGCACCAACAGGCTTTTGCTGAGCAGAAAGTGTCACCTAAACCAGTGTTCCCCAACCTTGGGCCTCCAGCTGTTTTTGGACTACAACTCCCATCATCCCTCGCTAGCAAGACCAGTGGTCAGGGATGATGGGAATTGTAGTCTGAAAACAGCTGGAGGCCCAAGGTTGGAGAACACTGACCTAAACACCACATTTTAAACTGGCAGATCTGTGAGCAAAATGTTTTAGCTAGTTAACACAGAATAAAAACAGAGCAGCTCAACATGAAACTGAGTGCTTCCTGTTCTCAAAGTATGATGCAATAGCTCGCATGGGTGCACCCTCAGCCCCTTCTGTTCTGCAATCTACTCTATGTGCTTTGCTTTAATAGAGGGAAGGAAGACAGACCACCTCTAAAGGAAGATTTTAAAATTGCATTCTACTTTGGGTCAGTTTGTCATTACATTCAGTGACAAAATGCTCTTTCATGCAAAGTCATTACCCGAAGGACAGATACACTCATACTTGTCTAATTTAGGTTTCCTTCTTTCATCAGCAACCCTTTCGACCTTCTCACTATGCAATCTTTTAAAAGGCAAATACTTCAAAAACCTGTCTAACACAGAAAAGAATACAGAGCTACCAAGAAGAACCCGTTGTTCCTGAAAGATCCTTACTAAGGAAACCCCAGCTATGTTGCTGAAAACCAGGAAATGCAAAGTTGCTTTTTTCATTACGACACTGCAGGATCAGACTATTTTTTCCCTTTAGAGCAGTGTTGACTACTCTGAATAGCAGCAACTCTCCAGGGTTTCAAGACAAAGATTCTTTCATATTACTTGCAATCTGAACCTTTTAACTGTAGATGCCAAGAATTGAACCTGGGATCTTCGGCATCAAAATATGTCCTCCTCCACTGAGCTAGGCTACCCTCCCTATGTGGCTCTTAGTACACAGATAGGGTACTGGGAATTGAACGGCAAATTTGAATTTGCTTGGAAGGGAGCACCAAAAGTTCAATTTGCAAGCACAATTCACATTCTTGCACACTCCAATATGCACATGTGTGCAAAGTTACATACACAGAATTATACAAGTGAAACTAGAATTTTGATCACATCCGCGGCAGCAGTCTCAAACTGAGCTATCTACACATCTGATCGAGAATACCAGATTGTTAAGCTGTACCCTACAGCACAATTTCAAAGCATTCGCACACGGGAGGGAAGGGTCCTTCTGCAACTCTCATAGGCCTGCCCTCACTGGATGAGCAGTAACTAACTGTACAATAACACCCACGTTGCTGTGTCCTCCTGTTGCCCAACCTCCATGATCTTCAGGCTTATCTGTGTGGTTCTATCCAGGTACACTATAATTATTGAAATCCAAATGCGGCAATCTCCAAATATCAAAAGTAAGGTCCATTTCGGAAATGTATCAGGCCGGTGACAGGTTTCATATTAAGATTGGCATTTGAATGGCAAAATAAAACACCACCAAACAAATTGACTAGTCAAGACACTGGTTGCTAATAGTCAAGCATTCAAAGCACAATTTAAACCCGCATACATCAATAAAGAGAGGAAAATGTTTTTGTAAAAAAGAGAGTAGTGCTGTTGCTGTTATAGACCAGCCTTGGGTCCCAATGAGCCATGCTGGCTGGAGCTGATGGGAGTTGTGGTCCAACACTACCTAGGGACCCAAGGTAGGGTCCACATAACTCCAGGCCCCCCACAAAGTTGTATTACAGACCACGTGAAATTGCAGTTGGACTTTGACCAACCCTACTTCTGGTGAGCTGTATCTATTCTATAGCATGGAGGTTACTACCTCTGTTGGCATCTTATTTCTTCCTGAACCTTGTGTTCCTGTTTAGAGATGGTTTTATGTATTTTTTTAAAAATGTATTTGTATACCACCCCTTCAACCCAAGTTCTCAGGATGGTATGGAAAGGATACAGTAAAGTATAACATAAAACCAACACTAAAAGCATAAAATTATCCAACTCACAGTTGAATTACGAAACAGCAGTAGTACAGAAGTGTACTTCTGTATACAATACAAACTGGCCAATCATCTCTTTGGTCCCCAGATAAAACATGTATGACTTCAGCAGATGTCGAAAACTTCTCAGTGATAGGGAAAGCATTCTCTCTCATCCATCAGTCCTGGCTGGTGAACTATTTTCTTGAATAATAACTACTGAACTATTTTATTTTAAAAAAGAGATTCCTTCTCACTCTGCTTCTCATTGCTTTCATTCTACTATTTGCTCTACTCTCCCTCACAACCTGGCCCAAATAACTTCAGATTTTCATGCTATGCTCCTTGTTTTGCTCCTCTACTTTTGTTATGTTTTTAGATACCGGTATGTTGTATGTATGGGTGGGGTACAAATAATAAAGTTGTTGTTTGCACTTCTTTCCAGATTTTCTGTGCTGCCATCACCTACAAGGATTTCGCCTCGGTTCTTTTGCCTCTATTCAAAACAGCTACTTGCACTCCTGACCCTATTCTTTTTTTCCTTTCTTTAAAAATTCTCAGCTTTATTAGCTTCATGCCTTCGCATTTTTAACCTCTCATTGGTTCCTGATGTTTCCTTCAAACTTTAAATCTGATGTCTCTAAAAGCACCACTGATTCTGCCTTGTTGACTAACTCTTGTCCACTTTTTCTGCTTTTAAAATACAATAGATTATTGTATTTTAATGTTCTGTTGAAAGCCGCCCAGAGTTAAACAATTTATAAAAGTTTGGTTACAATATTTTCAAATTAGAGAGAGATTTCAAAAAGATAAAATAATCGGTTTTGACAAAAAGAAAACAAAGTTGGAGGAGATTCTAATAGAAGGAGATGGGAAATACATAGGAAAATTGTATGATGTATTATTAGATGTGAAAGTAGACCAAGAGTATGTTAATAAGATAATGAATAAGTGGAATCAAGAATTGGGGATAGTAATAAGTCAGGAGAAATGGGAAAACCTTTGGCTAAAAGATATTAAGTTTACCCCAAATTATGATTTAAAGGAAAACATCTACAAAATGCATTACAGGTGGTACTTGACTCCAACCAGAATTGCAAAAATGTTTAAAGGAAGCGACAACACTTGTTGGAGGTGCAATGAAGAACCAGGCACATTCATCCATATTTGGTGGAATTGCAGAATAATCAAAAGTTTTTGGGGAAAAATATATAATGAAAATAAAAAAATTGTAAAATACTCCTTCAAAAAAAATCCAGAGATATTTCTGCTAGGGATGTTGGAAAATGAAATCAAGGAAGAAGACAGGTGCATAATAATGTATGCAATGACGGCAGCGAGACTTCTAATTGCTAAAAAATGGAAAAGTAACATAGTGCCGAGCATAGAAGAATGGCAAATGAAGGTAATAACATACCAAAAAATGGCAATGAAGATTGGAGAAGCTAGGGGGGTTTCAACTCAAAGATTAGAGAAAGACTGGGGAAAATTTAAAGAATATACCGGAAAGATGGTAGAGAGAGCCAATCTTCTAATGTAACATAAAAAGGGCTATAGCAAGAATAAGCAATTGGAAAAATAAATTGGATGAGGTATATAAACAATCATGGGTAAAAAAACATCGCAATACCAGTTAGGTTGGAAGAGTTTTATTGTTTCTGGTTTTTTTTTCTTTCCTTTTTCTTAATGCCTTTTTCTTTTTTTCATTGCTTGAAGATTTGTATGCTTGTATGTCTGTTATGGATTGTTTGTTTGGATGTTTGTATTGACTGATTTTAATTAATAAAGTTTATTTAAAAAAAAAAGAGAGAGAGAGAGAAAGAAAAAAAAAAAAAAAAAAAAGAAAGCCGCCCAGAGTGGCTGGGTATAAATAATAAATTATTATTATTATTATTGTTTCTACATCGCTTAAACATGTTGTTTTCTCGAAGTGTTGTCATTCCTTTTATGTAAATCCTGTGTCATCTTTATCAATCTGGTTTCATACCCAACAGACAACAGAAACAACTCTCCTTTCTTAAGTGATTTTCTTTAAGTGTCTCAACAGCAGCGTGGAGTATTCTGCTGTACTTCTTGACTGACCCTGTCCTTTTCAATAGCTGAGCATGTGTGTGTGTGTGTGTGTGAATCATAGAATCATAGAATCATAGAGTTGGAAGAGACCACAAGGGCCATCCAGTCCAACCCCCTGCCAAGCAGGAAACACCATCAAAGCATTCCTGACAGGTGGCTGTCAAGCCTCTGCTTAAAGACCTCCAAAGAAGGAGACTCCACCACACTCCTTGGCAGCAAATTCCACTGTGTGTGTGTGTGTGCGTTGCAGTGCGTGCGTCATGGTTTTGGTCAGTCCTTGGTTTATCTTATATTTCTAGCAATATTCCCTGCAAAATGTTAAAAGAAAAAGGTTAACCAGTGGAGAGAAATCAGAAGTTTGCAATCGATTTAAAATGCAACAAAGCAAACAAAGTATTTTAAATGTTATATTCCAATGCAATGGCAGCTTTATTTAGACAATACTGAATATTCCTCACTATTGGCTATTCTGGCTGGGGTTCATGGCAGTCGGCGTTTAACAACAACTGGAGGGCCAGAGGTTCTTTGTTCATGGTACAGACCGACACAAGGCAGCTTCATATGTTACAAGGTTACTAATTCCATTTTATAGAACAATGTGTTTTTAGAAGTGGATTTTTTCCCAGATGAGAAAATATAGCAGTGGAAATTTTCTGTGCCATATATTGTGTTCTCCTTCATGGAGAGCACGTGTTGCGGTGGGGGCAAACAAGACATCCCTCTGTTGCTGGGCGGGTTAGTTTGGATGGCCACGAATCTTATTGGGCACCTCTTGGTCATTGGGGAGAATTTGATGTTGCAATTGATGATTGACAGGCCAAGGGGCTATTTATCCCTGCGCACAGCGTTGAGCTGCCTCTTTTCGCTGCACGCATTGGATAACCCTCCCACCCTCCCTATATTTAGGGCTGTTCGCGTTGACCTTGCTATGCCTGTCATGGGGTCGCCTGCTTTGGGGCAGGGGCCTGGTAGCAATTTTGTCCATTTGGCTGATTGGCTGGTGCCATTTGGTTTTTGCCTACTGCGTAGCAAATCGTCACAACTTGTAAGGTTGCGGTTAGGCATTGGTTAAATTTGGTTGGTGGAGGGGGTATGGTTGGCTGTGCCGGCCCCTCCAATGCTGCTGCTGCTGCAAGGGTATTCCGTTAAAGGAATCCAGGGGCTCGCCATGCCCTTGTCCGAACCCCTGTCAAGGGACTAGGGCCATGCAAGAGCCCCTGGGAGCATTTGGGGAAAGGTGAGAGCCTGGCACTCAGCTCTATTCTCTCCCCAAAATGTTTTCCCTTATTGACTTCTGCAGGCTTGCAGATGTCGGTTCTGTTCCTAC
This sequence comes from Darevskia mixta, assembly GCA_034641385.1. NCBI lineage: Eukaryota > Metazoa > Chordata > Lepidosauria > Squamata > Lacertidae > Darevskia > Darevskia mixta. Next base: position 3,669,168 of record JAWWNH010000088.1, read on the forward strand.
CTCTAGGTGGGAACAGATAGTCGCGAACCAATGTCTAAGCAACCACTCACATTCTGTAATCAATAAAGTTGTGCCCAAAAATTCTGCCAAAAACCTTAAACAAAAATTCTGTGTGAATTGTGTTTTATCTGAGGGTAGCTTGGGGACCTCGACACGCAACACAGACGGCTGGACAAGGGCATAATTTTTAAGCCAGCATCTTCTTAAAACGGTAACCGCAACACCAACTGAAATCAAGATAAAACAAAATAAAAAAATTCCTTCCAGTAGCACCTTAGAGACCAACTAAGTTTGTTCTAGGTATGAGTTTTCGTGTGCATGCACACTTCTTCATGAAAGCTCATACCTAGAACAAACTTAGTTGGTTTCTAAGGTGCTACTGGAAGGAATTTTTTTATTTTGTTTCGACTACGGCAGACCAACACGGCTACCTACCTGTAACTGAAATCAAGATTCCAGTCATCAGGAAAACAGCCAGCCCCGGGAAAACTGATTCCTTCCCCTCCCTGGTCCTGCAACCACCCAAATCTGCCCTAGAGGTTTGGGGGCCCTCCCAGAGCAGATTGGGGTGGAGCTGAGGAGCTACAAGAGAAGGAAGGGGAGACGGAATCTTGTCAAGGGAGGAAAAATCTGCCTGCTTGAGGTGGACATTGGTCACAGAAAGCAGGTGCAAATTTAAACCATCAGCATTCAGGAATACGGTCCAGTATCCTAGAAGTACAGTGGTGCCTCACAAGATGAAATTAATTCCTTCTGCGAGTTTTGTCGTCTTGCGAATTTTTTGTCTTGCGAAGCACGGTCTTGCGAAGCGCGGTTTCCCATAGGAATGCATTGAAAAGAAAAAGGAAACTCGCAAGACGTTTTCGTCTTGCGAAGCAAGCCCATAGGGAAATTCGTCTTGTGAAGCAACTCCAAAAACGAAAAACTCTTTCGTCTTGCGAGTTTTTCGTCTTGAGAGGCATTCGTCTTGCGGGGTACCACTGTATCCTGGTTTTCAACCATTTCTTACAAATCCAGAAATCATTTCTGCCCTGTTGCCAAAAGAGCCATTATAACTTTAGCCTCAGAAACAACATCCTGAAAAAAAGTGAAAACTTTCATAATATTCTGCTTGATGACAGGCAGGAGTAATGAAAACGTTTTGCGGCTTTAATTACAGTTGTCTATGCCACTCCCAAACTACCAGCTCTTTCATGATTCTAGGCTGGAAAATCCGGTTTCATGCACTTGTTAAGACAGTACCTTCCGCAAGGATAAAATATCAGATGGAAACATACAGAAGAAAACAAGGATTTAAGGCCATCTTCCTGGAAAACATTGAGATATGGTTTCCCTTGAGCTAAAAGATGATGTGCGAAAGGAACAGAAGTTGGCCAAGGTGAAGAAGAAGAAGAAAACAAGAAAACAGAGCATGTTGAGATAATAACATGTTTAGAGTCACTAAATGAATGTTCTTAAACACCCTTTTTAAATGCAGCCTACCAGCAGAACTGTAGGTCTCATAATGCTCACCATTATTCCATTGTGTAGAAGTGGCAGCATCTTTAAGATCTATAACCACTAGGAGAAGATGACCACAGTAATAGCAAGTTATAATAGATAGTAGGAGTTATGTAAAGAAAACATTGTTTGACTGACCCATTTTTTTAAGTGCACCTTTAATTGCAAAGCATTATCAACTTATTGGACAGCTGGGATAAAAGAAAATAGAGGTACAGTCCTCAATAAAGTTACTACTGACATTTCATCAGAATCTAATTTGATGTTCCCCTTTAGGCTAGACTAGCTATGTTTCCCCCACTAAAGGTTCCAATATAAAATTTAAATCCAGTATGGGTGTAGAGAATGGCTATCATGAAGATAATTTTGTGTAGAGCTGGTCAGTACCTGTAGGGAAGACTACCTGAGGAGTACCACAGGCCCATGATTCTGAGCACCTTTACAGCTGCAGTCAGGGGCAAATAAAACCAATTTTAAAAAGAAGAATACACACACTTCAAGATACTGACCACAATAAACTTGGTACGCATATTTGTACAAAAGTCTACTTCTGCCTCCACGATGCCAGGGCATCTGGGTGCTTGCATTGTGTATTTTGAAGGCCTCACATTTTGGCTAAGCAAAATTTTGTTCCTGTAACTGACCATACAATAAATGATGTTGGTGACAAACCTTCAAAAGAGACTAAGGCACCCTCCAAAAAAACAAAAGGGATTCAGGGGAGGATGCACTTGCTATCCACAATTTGCGCTGGGCAAAACGTTTATTTAATTCACAATGCTAATAGGGAGATAAGATAATCTTTACTGCTAAAAAAAACAAAACCCTCTCTCCCTATTAGCCATCTAGCACACCTCAGTGGTGGGGAGGCTATAGAATATTTTAATGCCAGAACAGGTGTGATTCTTCAGGTACCGGTAACTTGGCCCCAAGCCACTTCAAGTTTTTAATGTTAATGCCAGCACATTGAATAGGGTCAAAAAATGAAGTTGAGGTCAGAATAGATGACAGAGCACTGGCATAATATGATCAAATCGTCCAGTCCCCATTTACAGTCTTGTTGCCCTATTTGGAGCCAACTGTGGTAGCTCCAAGCAAAATGCATTTTGCCAGTAAGGCAAAAATAAAATTTAAAAATTCCACTTCCTCATGATGGCAATAAGCAAGATTATGGCTTGTTAATGTTCACCTTGTGACACCAGAAGCTGGTTTTGCTATGCTATGCAAAGATATAAAATATCATAAAAGTAGAGACTCCAGTCCAGCGATGGAGGATCTTCAACCTTCCAGGTGTTGTCCCATCATCAGCATGGCCAATGTTAAGGGAAGATGAGAGCTGTAGTCCAACATCATCTGAAGGGCCACAGGCTTCCCAACCCTGCTGTAGATTTTAGATCAGCTACAAACATGACAGTTAATGAGTTTGAAGTAAAAGATAATGTGGTTCTTAGGCAGGCCTTAGGAAAAACCTACGTGTCTCCCAGGTGAGAGGGAGAAATGTAGACAGAAGCACTACAGAACACTGAAAGTTAGATAATGAAAATGGCAAGTAAGCTTTATTTTATTCTCAAAATTCTCGTGATTATGCAGGGTGGCTGACTCATTGTTTTTACAATACTTAGGGCTGGCCACCCAGAAGCCTGTGTAAATCTTTCCCTCAAAGCCAAAGATTTATCTTAACCATCAAATAAAAAGTTTATTGCAAATAAGTGGGTTGTTCTATGTGTTCACCCAAAACCTGCTGTAACCTGCCACCTGCTAAACCAGATAATTATGAGGAGGAGGAGAATCATACAAAGGGAGAACGCAAGGTAATTTCCCCTCCCTGAAAATATGAGCCTCACCCCAGGAACAAAACAAAAAAAAACCCTGAAACCCAGATGCTCTGGCATCGTTATACTATAAAAGTGTAGCAAAAGGATTATACAACTCTCCGGGCACAGCAGAAACCTTCATTTTGTTCTGTGTGTACTATCCGTGCAAAGGTATTATTAGTGGTATACAAATTATTCTTGGTCACAGGCTTGTTGAAACCATTCTTCAATCGTTTCTTCACATCCCATTAAAGCAGATGACAAAATCGCCGCACACATCTACAGCTTTCTGGTAAGGGATGTTTGGTTGTTCTGTAATCACACATAAAGGCAATTCTGAGTTGCAACATGCCTTCAACTCTTGGGCTAAAATTCCAAACAAGTCCTTTTTAAATGCCAAGCGTTTGCTCCGCGTTCCCCTTTGCAGCCAGTGGCAGATTCTACCGACTTGGGACTGAATTTTTACATCTGTTTGTATTTTAAGGCAGGAAGGACAAGATATCCAGAGGCAGTGAGCGGTGGGTGGAGATGCACACCCTGGAGCTGCCAGCTCTTGAAATAAAACATCCTTCTTTTTAACGTAAAACACACACAAAAACAACAGTCTTTAATAAAATACTGGGACATGGGCACAAAGCCAGCCGGGACAGGTGGCAGGCCCAGGGGTACAGCCAAAGGGCAGAGCCCACAGTGGGCCCAAGGATGGAGTACCAGTGGTGCTTGGCAGCACAAGCCATCTATTCATCGATGATACACACAGACACAAAAGTGGCATGGAGGAGGGAGCAGAGAAAAGGGCCTTGCTCCTTGCTTTCCTGGCAACTGGCCAGAAAGCAAAGCAAATCCTCAAGGTTTCCTTTAGTTGGTTGGCAACCTCTACTGGGCCTCACTGTAATTTTTTCAGTTACAGGTAGATAGCCGTGTTGGTCTGTCATAGTCAAAACAAAATAAAAAAAATCCTTCCAGTAGCACCTTAGAGACCAACTAAGTTTGTTCTTGGTATGAGCTTTCGTGTGCATGCACACGAAAGCTCATACCAAGAACAAACTTAGTTGGTCTCTAAGGTGCTACTGGAAGGAATTTTTTTATTTTGTAATTTTTTCAATAACTCATCCCACCACTAGCAACAACCTGCCATGTGTACAGTGTATGTCTTGGGTGTGGGAAGTCAGTACAGGTTTTCAAGCCACAAATGAGACAATGATGAAGTGAGCTGCACACATTCTTACCTACGGTAGTTCACATGACCCTCAAGTATCTTCCTATGCACAGGGACTTGCCCATGATTAAAGGGCTATTTTTCGGTCCCACCTCCTTTGTGCCAGAAATTAAATTTTGTGCTACACCTGCACCCAGTAACACTTACTGGGAATGTTCCTGCATCAACTGCATTAGGTGCTTTCAAGCCACCATTACAGCAAATACCATAATATGGAGCTTTAAGACCTAGAGTATGTTTTTACTGTAATTATCTGTATTTAATAGTTCTTATAAATCTATACACAGCGGGTGGCGCTGTGGGTAAACCACAGAGCCTAGGGCTTGCCGATCGGAAGGTCGGCGGTTCGAATCCCCGCGACGGGGGGAGCTCCCATTGTTCGGTCCCAGCTCCTGCCCACCTAGCAGTTCGAAAGCACGTCAAAGTGCAAGTAGATCAATAGGTACCGCTCCGGCGGGAAGGTAAACGGCGTTTCCGTGCGCTGCTGTGGTTCGCCAGAAGCGGCTTAAGTCATGCTGGCCACATGAGCTGGAAGCTGTACTCCGGCTCCCTCGGCCAATAATGCGAGATGAGAGCCGCAACCCCAGAGTCGGACACAACTGGACCTAATGGTCAGGGTCCCTTTACCTTTACCTTTATACATCTATATAGACAGATATAGATGCATAGTTTTAATTCTGTTAATGTTTAATGGTATTTCATTTCATTTTGCTGCTCCTATTTTATCTGTAAGCTACCTTGAGTCTCTGTCAGGGAAAAAGGTGGTATATTTATTAAATAAATAATAGGTGACAATGGGAGATTCTTTTCATGCTATTCCTGTGATGGTATAAACAAATATCAATGACAGAGAAGGGTCATTTTTCATAGATTCTGGCATTTGAAAGGTCTGGTTCTGACTTAGAAACTGAAAGCATGCAAGTTTAAGAAGTTTAAATTTAAATTTATTTTGTACAAATTATTCTGGGTGAAGAATTAGCGCATGGATTCCCCACGTTGCACCTTCCAGGTATCACTAGTCTGCCACTCATTAGGCCCAGCCAGGATGGCCTGGGACAGGGACACCGGTAGCTGCCTTTATTCCAAGTCAGATCATTGGTTCATCTAGCTCAGTACTGTCAACACTGACTGGCAGTGGTTCTCCAGGGTTTCAGGAAGGAGCTTTTCCCAGCCCTACAGGAGACACCAGGGATTGAACCTGGGACCTTCAGCAGGCAAGTCAGATGCTCTACCACTGAGCTACAATCTTTCCCTCGGATGCTGGGATGTGTTGTCTATCATATGGAGGGTGGCACATTGGCTACACCAGATTTAGAGCATTTCTCCCTGGCGCCCAACTAGGTTAATATGAATGACATAATTTCTTGCAAGCATTTGCTCAACTCCGTATACAAAGTAGTTGCATTGATTTATTCATTTAAAAAAAAAATCCATATTGCAAAACATTTAAGGAAGCTACTTTCGCTTAAGATGCTCTTTTTCTTCATTCAGATGCTTTTGCCAATAGAGTTTTTATGATCCCCCTAATTGGCAAGAGGAAGCCGAGAAAGAGACCAAGCGAGGGGGAGAAGCAGGATTTCACAAAATTAAGTAGCCAATTCTTCACTTTGAAAGCTAAAGTTGCCTCGGAAACACTGCTGCTTCCATGGTCCTCTAATTTTGCTTCTTTTGTCCCGTGGGGCCGTGCTTTAGAGAGGCATTTATTTACCAGGCTTTCCAGTGGGCTCCAGTTATCGGCCAATAATACTGTGGACACACACTTCTAATGGCCTCTGTTTTGAAACCGAGTCTAATCTAATGGCACAGAGCCCAAACTCCTTTTCCAGCACAGCCATTAAAGGATGTAGGTTATTGCTGTTGTCACCATTGATATTTGTCATTGTAATGTAATTAGGGCCCTAAAATGATGCATTACAGCCCTTGGCACAGCTTCTATTAAAATCTTTTCTTCTGCTCACTGAACTGCGACCTGCTTTCTGATGAACAACAGTCAGACAGCTTTAGGGTGAGGAGCAGATTCATCAAAGAAGTATTTTTCAGCACTGGAAATGAGGGGGGGGGACGCGAGAGAAAGAAGGCAACCTACGAAGAAAAGCACAAAGGGGGGGGGAGAGAGAGACAGGAACCACACGGCACATTTGAATTTCATCTGACCACTTGAAATTCTGATTGCATCTGATGAATCTTGCTTAGACAATATATCCCCAGCCTGCGAATCACATGGTTAATCAGGGTTCTAATCTGCTATCCATCAGCCTATGCCAGCAATGTAACTTCCAATCAAATTTATAGGTTATGTAGGTCACACATCCCTGAGCAACCACATTCACAGATCTCCCATTTAAAAACAGGCATGGATTCTAAAACGCTGATGTGAGGGTGACTGAATGTTAGAAGACTATTCAGGGCTTTATGAAAGCCTCTGATAAACAGCTGCTAAATTATTGCCTGCGGATGCAGCACGATGTTCCGAAAGAGCATTAATGGCCCAATAAAAGGGCGATTGTTCATGCCAAAACCTAAAAAGGATAGCCTGTGCTGCCATACTTTGTCAAAAATGTTAATAAATACTGACGTGTCTACCGCTTCCTTCCTTGACACAAAAAAGCATTCCCCTTGCATAAAAACACACCAGTGATGACCCAGAGAAGACAGGCGGTTTCCATTTCTTAAAATGATACAGCCTAACACAGAGTCCAAGTATAGTTCATTTTTTCGTATTTTCAAACAAAGCACATTATTGTACATTTGTGTTGCTTTTTTTTAAAAAAAACATGAAACATCCTCCCCCAATCAGCTACATAACAGTGTACTCTAAGGTTTCAATATGTTCACTAGAAAAATAATTATTATTTATGCATTTACAGCATTTGCTTGCTTATTGATTATGGAGCAAGCAGGAGGAACTGGAGAAAAGTGCCCCCATCTCTTCCTTCAGTGGGAGCCTAGGCTGGATTTCAGCAAAAAGAGCCATTCCGTTTGTGAAGGGGAAATCTGGTTCCAGCTCAACATATATACATATACCAAATATAAACCACTTTTGCTCCAAAGAGAACAAGATAGTGAACATGGTTCCTCTTCTTTCTATTTTATCTTCACTATAACCCTGGGAGGCAGGTAATACTGGGGACATATGACCTCACCCACAGTAACCCAGTGATCTACATAACTAAGTAAGGATATAAACCAGGGTCTCCCTAGCAGTAGCATAGCGTGGGGAGGGGGGTATGGGGCAGTTGCCCCAGGCAAAAAATTCTTGGGGACGCATAATTTAAATACACAGCGCTGCTTCCAACGCTGGGCTCCATTGAAAATGGCTTCTCCATGCGAACCAGGAAGTGACCTCTTCAGACAACGGAGCGACTCTCATGGTTTTTTATAATCCTACCCCACCAGCACTGGGATAAGAGAAGCTAGGCCACAGGACAAAAAGGAGATGGACTGGTGGCTGAAGAACGGTTGTTCCTCAGCATATGCAAACACTCTTCAGTCACATGAAGTTATGCAGCAACGCCATCCCAAAACCTTGTTATCCGAGACTCTATTACAGTAGTACCCCGCAAGACGAATGCCTCGCAAAACGAAAAACTCGCAAGACGAAAGAGTTTTTCGATTTTCGAGTTGCTTCGCAAGACGAATTTCCCTATGGGCTTGCCTCGCAAGACGAAAACGTCTTGCAAGTTTGTTTCCTTTTTCGTAAAACCGTTAATACCCAGAGTGCATTGCTTGAAGAGGTGCAGTTGCGACTTGACTTCGAGGAGCAACTCATAGCACGCGGTCTGGTAGCCTTTTTTGAAGACCTTGCTGATTTTTGCTGATTTTTGAAGATTTTCCGAAACTTTTTTTGCAGCCATTTGGTAAGTTAAACTTTTAAAACTTTTTTGGGGGGTTTTGGATTTTGGGTTGTGGTGTTTTGAATTCAAGAACTTGGTGTTGGGGAGGGGTTTGCAGGGATATGGAAGCTTCTGTGGTTTTTTTTGGATTTTTATGGTTCTTGGTGATCTTTGGGCCACTTTGCTGATTTTTTTAAAAAAAAAGATTTCTGGGTCTGGGTCTTGAATTTCTGTGTGGTGGGTGGCTGGGGGGGTCAGGGAGATGTTGAGAAGGGGTTTGCAGGGATATGGAAGCTTCTGTGGGTTTTTTTGGATTTTTATGGTTCTTGGTGATCTTTGGGCCACTTTGCTGTTTTTTTTAAAAAAAAAGATTTCTGGGTCTGGGTCTTGAATTTCTGTGTGGTGGGTGGCTGGGGGGGTCAGGGAGATGTTGAGAAGGGGTTTGCAGGGATATGGAAGCTTCTGTGGTTTTTTTTGGATTTTTATGGTTTTTGGTGATCTTTGGGCCACTTTGCTGATTTAAAAAAAAAAAAAAGATTTCTGGGTCTGGGTCTTGAATTTCTGTGTGGTGGGTGGCTGGGGGGGTCAGGGAGATGTTGAGAAGGGGTTTGCAGGGATATGGAAGCTTCTGTGGGTTTTTTTGGATTTTTATGGTTCTTGGTGATCTTTGGGCCACTTTGCTGTTTTTTTTAAAAAAAAAGATGTCTGGGTCTTGAATTTCTGTGTGGTGGGTGGCTGGGGGGGTCAGGGAGATGTTGAGAAGGGATTTTCAGGGATATGGAATCTTCTGTGGTTTTTTTTGGATTTTTATGGTTCTTGGTGATCTTTGGGCCACTTTGCTGATTAAAAAAAAAAAAAAAGATTTCTGGGTCTGGGTCTTGAATTTCTGTGTGGTGGGTGGCTGGGGGGTCAGGGAGATGTTGAGAAGGGGTTTGCAGGGATATGGAAGCTTCTGTGGGTTTTTTTGGATTTTTATGGTTTTTTGTGACCATTGGGCCACTCTGCTGTTTTTTTTTTAAAAAAAGATTTCTGGGTCTGGGTCTTGAATTTCTGTGTGGTGGGTGGCTGGGGGGTCAGGGAGATGTTGAGAAGGGGTTTGCAGGGATATGGAAGCTTCTGTGGTTTTTTTTGGATTTTTATGGTTTTTTGTGACCATTGGGCCACTCTGCTGTTTTTTTAAAAAAAAGATTTCTGGGCTTTGAATTTCTGTGTGGATTTCTTTGCAGTTGGTCTGCAGACTTTGAGGGACTGTGCTGTGCGTACAGGTGCTGTTCTGTATAAAAAACTGCAGCCTTTTGGTAAGTTACACTTTAAAACATTTTTTTGGTTTTCTTTTGGGGGGGTGGGTTGCTTGGGAGTCTAGCAGTAGGGGGTGGGAAGGTTCTGGGAGGTTTGGTGCTTTCTTTTGAATTTTTTGCCAGTTGGGGTTGCTCTGCAACCATTGGGTGACACTGCTGTTTTTGGATGTGAAGCACTGATTTCTTTTTTTTGGGTTTGCGAAGGTAGGAGCTGTGCTGCCATGGGGCCCAAGAAGACTGCTGCTGCAGAGGCCGGCGAGAGGAAGAAGGAGAAGGTGACACTGGAAATGAAGAAGGAGATCATCTGGAAGCACGACGGTGGAATGCGTGTGACAGACCTCGCCAGGGAGTACGGGAGGAATCCATCGACCATCGGGACCATCCTGAAGATGAGGGAGAAGATCCTTGCGACTGATGTAGCCAAGGGAGTGACCAGGATCGTGAAGAACCGCCCAGCTGTTCTGGAGGAGGTGGAGAAGTTGCTGCTCATCTGGATAGAAGAGAAGCAGCGTGCAGGGGACACAGTGACTGAGGCCGTCATTTGTGAGAAGGCCAAGGCCTTGCACGCAGACCTCGTCCAGCAACAGCCAGGAACCTCAGGCGAGCCAGAAGTCTTCAAGGCAAGCAGAGGCTGGTTTGACCGGTTCAAAACAAGATCTGGAATCCACAGCGTGGTCAGGCATGGAGAGGCTGCCAGTTCTGATGTTCCTGCGGCTGAAGACTTTGCAGCGGAGTTCCTGGAGGTTGTCACGACGGAGGGCTACGTTCCACAGCAGGTCTTCAACTGTGACGAGACCGGGCTGTTTTGGAAGAAGATGCCCAAAAGGACTTTCATCACCCAGGAGGAGGCCAAGTTGCCTGGCCACAAGCCCATGAAGGACCGTCTGACCCTGCTCTTCTGTGCCAACGCAAGCGGCGACCTGAAAATCAAGCCCCTGCTGGTGTACCACTCTGAGAACCCACGGGCCTTCAAGAAACACAAGGTCGACAAGGAGCGGCTGAGTGTTATGTGGCGATCCAACAGTAAGGCTTGGGTCACACGTGTGCTGTTTGTGGACTGGGTCAATCTTGCTTTTGGCCCTGCTGTCAAACAGTACCTGCTGGACAACGACCTGCCGCTGAAGGCTTTGCTTCTGATGGACAATGCTCCTGCTCATCCTAAAGGCCTTGAGGAGGACTTGTTGGAGGAGTTCAGCTTCATCCGCATCATGTTCCTGCCGCCTAACACCACGCCACTGCTCCAGCCGATGGATCAGGAGCTCATCGCCAACTTCAAAAAACTCTACACCAAGGAGCTTTTCAGGCGATGCTTCGAGGTGACTGATTGCACAAACATCTCCCTGCGGGAATTCTGGAAGGACCACTTCGACATCGTCACCTGCTTGAAGATGATCACCACGGCCTGGGACGGGATCAGCCAGAGAAATTTGAATTGCGCTTGGCGCAGCCTGTGGCCGGACTGTGTGGCACCAAGTGACTCTGATGCACCAGAGTCAACAGTGGTGCAGGACATTGTTTCCTTGGGGAGGACCATGGGCCTGGAGGTCACAGAGGAGGATGTCAGCGAGCTGGTGGAGGAGCACGACCACGAGCTGACCACCCAAGAGCTGGTCGAACTGCACGCACAGACTGCGCAGGAGCAGGCCTCGCTGGAAGAGGAGGAAGCAACAGAGGAACGGCTGTCCTCCAAAGAACTGAGGGACATCTGCCAGAAGTGGAAAGATGTGCAGGCTTTTGCACAGCGGCACCACCCTGACAAGGACCTGACACGTGACCTTGGGAACAGTTATGATACGAGGGTCATGTCGTGTTTCAGGGAGGTGCTGAAAAGGCGGATGAAGCAGCAGACCATGGAGAGGTTCTTCAGCAAGAAGCAAAGAGTGGAAGAGGAACCTTCTTCGAGCTGTCCCCCAGAGTCTTAAAAAAAATTTGGTGATTTTTACTGTACTGTAAATGCTTTTATGTCATGTTTGGAAACTTTGTATTGTTCCTTCAATTTTTGAAATGCTCTTTACAGTATGTGTGACTTTAAAGAGCACTCAATAAACTCTTTTTGTACCAAATTTGGCTTTGTTTGGACTTTTTTTGACCATAGGAACGCATTAATTGATTTTCAATGCATTCCTATGGGAAACCGTGCTTCGCAAGACGAAAAATTCGCTAGACGAAAAAACTCGCAGAACGAATTAATTTCGTCTTGCGGGGCACTACTGTATTTGCTATGCTTTTCTTTCTCTTCAGTCCCAGGTGCAATCATAAACAAAATTAATAATCTAAAAACTAGATTTAGTTAGCAAAGTTTAAGTCATTCTAGGATCCTGGTGCAACAGCACCAAAAATTAGCACACTTTGAAAGTGAACAAGGCATGCATGCATGAAGATCTGAACTATCTAATCTGGTTCCATCATTACAAAGAGGCAACGGTCTCTTGCAAGGTCTCTTTGGAACATATGCTGAAGGATTGTGATCAACTATGGGCAGGCAGGCAGGAAGTCTCTAGATCTAGTTAATAGGTTTTGGAAACAGTCTGCATGTTTTCGTTTATTCGTGTAATTTTGGGCTATTTTCTCTCTATTTGGGCTTTTACCAAACCCTGACAAGTTTGGCTGCATAGGCCTTTTGGAGGCCAAGCAGTCTGTCTTGAGCAGTTGAAAACCCAAAACCCCCATGCCAAATATGCAGGCTCCATAAATGAGCCAAGCACCCTGGCAGTTCACAACAGGATGGTATTTATATTCCAAATACATTTGGTCTCACTTTTTAGAATGCTTTCCTTTGTGTGTGTCTTCAAAAGAGTCCCTCCCATCCAACATCAAATACTTACGTATGTAAATACATTTATTTCAAAACTTATGCCTGCATTTTGCAGGCAATGGACAAAATGTGACGAAAACCATCATCTTAAGAAGTTTGAAATCACGGAGTTTGAAATCACAACAATTGCCTTAGTATTCCAAAAGCTCAGGTTCCGCAATTACGACACTATAATTTGAAAAAACAGATCTCTCTCTAAAGGACAAATGATGTTTATTAAGGTTTCCTTTATGGGTTGGGCTGCTATTCAAACTTTGCATGTCTACACCTTCCCAGCTGTAATGCTCTGATCTTTAGTGTCTTGGTTCTTAGACTTCTTATATGATCGTATCGCCTGTGCCACACACAATTTCCACATCAACAAGCACCTTCTGTACAATGCAGCCTACATTACACAGCAATCTCTGAAGAATACTACAGAACGTTTGCACTGAAATTCAGCAGCAGAAGACATGACAGCACACAATGACCAGGACATCATTTCACATACTTGCTACAAGGTTAGACAGCTGATAATTCACTATATTGCTTGGAAGCAGGGTGGATTTGATTTAAATCAAATTGATTTAAATCACGATTTAAATCACGATTTAAATCACTAGTCAGTAAGGCTTGATTTAAATCACTAGTCAGTAAGACTTGATTTAAATATTTTTTTTACAGAAAGACTCATTCTTGCTGGTATAATCTTAATATTTACAACCATATGAAGGTTTCATTTTTGGAATAATAAATTTTCAGAGTAGTTTTTACAGTTATATCCAAAATTACTGATTTGGTTATACTACTAAAAATACATAGACAGATAATTATGAAATTATGGTGAGGTTTAATAAGTTAACTGCTTATATTTGGACAACTTTTCTGCTGTACTTTATTGGAAGGAGAAAAATAATCATTTCCTTAATAACCATTTAAACAATTTATTTAACTAAAACAATAACATGATAGCATATGTATCCATGTTTGTTAACTGATGTGGTTAAACATTTAAAAAAAAACTTAGACTGAGTTTTAGCACACTTGATAAACTTAAAACAAATCCTTATTTCCTGATGAATAGCCTTTGGACTACAATGTAACTTAAATAGAAGACTATATTTAGAAATATTTTTCCTCCAAAAGCATTTTATTTTAAAAATCCAATTTAAATCAAAAAAATCCGATTTAAATCAAAAAAATCCGATTTAAATAAAAAAAAATCTGATTTTTTTGATTTTTTTAAAAAAATCATTGATTTTTATCCACCCTGCTTGGAAGTTATGCTTCTGTGACAGGGTGTGCAGGCATTGCACCAATTTGTTAGTATATACTCTGGTCTATGGACATTCAAATGCATTTCACAAAGATGAAATCTACCATGCTTAGATTCATGAAAAAAGGGGATGGAATTTCATCTGTGGCTACCAGCCATTATGTCTATGTTCTACCTCCACTGTTGGAGGCAGGATACTTCTTTTTTATGTGAAAGCTCACCTTTAATTTATTTTAATATAAATATTTTTATTTGTTTTTACAAGAACAAATTCAAATTAAAAAAAAGAAAAAACCTTTTACCACATCTATATATGAGATTCTCTGAATCTCGCGACTTCTCCCCGTCTCCTGCATGGGTCCTCAACATAATTTTTCTAAAACTACATATCATTACGTTCTCCACTGTTTTCATCTCTATAATTAACCATATTTTTTGTTTCTTTACAAGTTGTTTTTAAAGTCCAGCTAATGTTTTTATTTGTTTACAACGGTCTCCTAGGTAAGTTATAATTTTTTTCTCATTCTTTTTTAAAGTCATTATCTTCTTGATTCTGGAGTCTCCCCGTCAGTTTTGCCATTTCAGCATAGTCCAGCAATTTGGCTTGTCATTCTTCCTTGGTCGGAACTGTTGGTTCCTTCCATCTTTGGGCTAGTAGCATCCTTGCAGCTGTTGATGCATACATAAATAGTCTTTTCTGGTCTTTTGGGCTAACCTGCTTCATAGTGTTGTCATGGGGACTAAATGGGGGGTGGGGACCAGGACTTTTTTCTTCGAGAAAAAAAAAGGTGCAAGTACTCACCATGATCCTCTTCCCCCTCTTTTCTCTCTCACTCTCTCCTGCCCCACTTTGCTTGCCCCTCTCCCCTGCAGCATAGCTGTCAACCCTCCCTTTTTTTACGGGAAACTCCCTAATTCCAATGCCGTTTCCCGCTGCTATCCCGGATTGTTGATATCCCTTAAATTTCCCGGATTTCAAAGGAAGCAGCTCCTCTCCCTCCCTGCCGGCCAGGGAGGCTCCTCAGCTGCGTTGCTCGGCTGCCAATAAGGAGTCTGAGACCGACTGGGGGCGGAGCTTGCATGCCTTGTGCAGCCAGACCCTCACGCCCAACCAGACAGACAGCCTGCCTGCAGTCTACGCGCTCGCTCTTTCGCTCACCCGTTCGTGCGCAGCCCCTGGAGAGCAGGGTGGCGAGGCTACTTGGTGCCATTGCACCGCCCTCGCGGCATCCCTTATTTTCAAATCCGAAAGTTTGGGAAAATCCTTTATTTTCAAATCCGAAAGTTGACAGCTATGCCCTGGAGTGGAGGGTGGTGGTGCTAGCAGCAGAGGCCCCTGCCTTCTCCCCCTTCTCTCTCTCTCCTCCCCACAGACATGGAAACAGCAAGTAGAGATGAAAGGGAAGCCAGCTCTTGCACTTTTGTCCAGGGAGGAGAGTGCATTGCGAGGCAGACGAGGGGGAACGGTGCAACCTGTTGACAGAGCAGAAACCGCAGCCCCAAACAAGGGCCTCCATTTCCTCGCCACAGCCACCACCACCTCGGGCTCCTGCTTTTCACAATCCCCCTTTTAGCCACCGCTGCTTGCTTGCTCTCCCAACCCTCCATTACCTTATCGCAAGATTTGATGGGGTGGGGCGGGGGGAATGCCAGTTCTATGTACTGCCAGAAAAAAACAGCACTGGGGAGAACCAGGTACGCCACCTTGAGTTCCTTCTTGAATCCAGGTTTAACCATGAACTTCCCAGTTCCAAATACTCTCACCAGTTCTCTTGTGGCAGCGGATGACAGATTACTTCAGTCACTTACTCAGGGAGAGCGTAGATATGCAGAGGAGGATAGGCAAATTGCTCTGTGTTCCCAGCCTGGCATGAAAAGGAGGAAAACTAGCATCTCTGCTCCACCTGCAGCAGAGATATGAGAATTCCTCCTTTGCAAGTTAAAGTACACATCACTCACAGCTCCTCTGCTACCGCCTTGTTGAAAAATTTGTTGCCTGTACTTCGAATGGGGAAGACTTCCTTCCTGTCCTAACCACTGCAGCCCCAAGAGCAGCTGCAAGTATAACACCGAAATCTCTTTACATGTCAACTAGGCCGACACAAAAGCAGCTCCGAGTCGGAGTCTCATTCTGCTGATCCTCCCAAAAGTCAAAAACAAATTTATCTTTATGGCTTAAAAACAGATAAAAGGGAGGGGCATGTGGGGGTGAAGCATTATAATTCACAATAACATCAAAATGGATGGAGGTATGTGAGGGGAAGAAAGAAACGATTTAGTCAGACTTTGGCCACACTAACCATGAGGCATCCAGAGATGAGAAGACGACAGACAATCAGAAAACCACATTATTGCTTGTTTAATGTTTTTAACTGCCGCTGTGATTTCTGCTACTACGCAATACTGAGGCTTACTACAGGCCTTTCCGTGAGGCCTGCTACCTTCAGATTACCTTCAGGTGGCCTAATGCTCTCACTTTCTCAGTTCCTTCCCATGTTACCTGGTGGACATGCATTTGGCATTCCAAGCAATCCGATGCGCATGTGCTTAGGAAGCAACTCTCATGGAGTTCCATGTCACCTACTCCCAACTCAGTGTACAACCTGAATTAGTCGTTTCCCTCCTCTACCTTTTAATATCCTCAATTATGCAATGGCCTCAGTACACCTTTACATTAGTATTATTAGAGATGTGTAGTCTACCATGTCCCCAAGGCAGAAGGTGGGTAATAATAATTCTTCCCTTACCAGTTTGGTCCCCAAGAGCTCGATGTGGCAAGTCACATTATTATCCCCAACTACCAGTGCTTATTCTTAATTATATTTGCACACCGCCCATCCAACCAAGTTCACACAAACAATAAAGTTAAGAAATGATTCAGAAAAAATATTATTCAGAACCAAAATAAAATACAACTTAAAATAAGCATAAAACCCAGCCGTGAAAACTATTTAAACCACCTGAAACCATAAAAGCCAGCAAAGGGGAACTTGGTGCAAGAAATGAGGCACCTGGTGGATTGTTATTCAAAGGCCTGGGAGGACAGGAAGGTGCTCATCCAGCAGCAAAAGGACAATGTTGTGGGTGCCCAGAGAGTCACACCAGGGAGTCTCTCTCCCTCTGGGTGCTTTGACTGGAACAGGAAGGACTTGCTGAAGCCCACACACATGGCCAAGACCTATAAGTTGAACCCAACTTGCAGAGGGCCAAAGCTGACATTTCCCTTGAGACGAGCCTGGGAATGCTGTGGACTCATTGCCAAGTTCCCTGGAGAGACTCTTAATCATTTATTTCAAAAACATGTGAATAAGCCACAAAATTGGAAGTCAACCACGCATACGACGCCTCTCTTAATAAACATGACAAAGATGTAGACTTAAACTTTAGACGCACACAGTCATTTTAAACTCTGCATGTGGTAGATTTGAAAGAGATATATATGTGCTCGAACCGTTTTTGCCTGCCTTGTCCAGCTCCGAGCTTTTATCTTCACAGTAGCTGTCTTACTTTGTGCCGTGTCACATGTGATCTAGATACAGTATATATATGTAGATATACCCCCTCTCTCTTTAAAAAAAAGAGAGAGAGAGAATTCAGACAGTGCCACTGCTGTGGTGGACTCTCTCCCCCTTGCACTCAGTTGTCTCACATGCTAATACACTGCCATCTTTCAAAGGGAGCACTGTGAAATGGGAAGGCTGTCATACAGAGTGAATGGTACTGCGGGGAAATCGGAGACGTGTAGAGAAAACTAATTAAGTAATTTCTCCCCATTGTTCCTTGTTCTCTGCAAGCCTCCCTCAGACCACGACTCCAGTGTAGACTTTGATTGACTTAAGCCTGATGCGCACTGCCTTTTGTGCCTGCATAACTACGGGGGCTAGCTTGCCAAAAGTGCTTAGAGCGGCGCAAGGAAGTGCACAGGCCCAAATATAAATAAATAGGTTTTATTTCTCTATTGACCCCCCCCCCACACACACCCCATGCTGCTTATCTCCATTCTCATGAACACAGAATGGGGTGGGGAAAGAGCGCTTTCAGGTACAGAGAAAGGCCTTCTTCCGCATCTGTCCAATCGCTCTCCTTCTAGGTTCCCTCATCTCTTGTACAATGCATGTGGCGCTCTCTCTCTCTCTCTCCTGCACCCAGTATCTATCCCCCTTTTCTCTTTCCCTCCCCCTCCTCTCCTTACCCACAACTTATTTCACCAGCAGCAGCACAATGCAACATCGGGAAGGTGCAAATCACAGCATAAGAGTAAAGAAAGGTGCAAGGCTACAGCATCCCTGCTCCATGCCTCAAATGGCTTTGATACATTGAATGGGAGCATGTAAGCGTGGCTGCAACTTTCTCCCTGGATCTCAGCAGGCGATGAGACTCGTCAGCTGCCAGATCTTGCACTGCTTGAGGATCTTGCACTGCTTGCAAATACTTGAGGAGCAAGTCGTCCTCCATCAGTTCACCAGAAACTGGGGTTGGGGGCAGGCAGGGAGGTAATGCATCTTAAGCACATTGTCTCCCCACCTCTCATAGAAATCCAGAAGTGAGATCCTGTGAGATTAGAATCCTCCCATTTGTCTGAGACTTCCCCCCCCCTTTTTTTTTTTGGTGTCTGCATCCATTTCAACATTCACAATTTCCTAACTTTGGGCTCTGCTTCTTTTCTGCTAGGCCAGTTCCTAAGCCAAGCTTCTTCCGACTGGCCAGTTCTGGCACGGCTGTTAAGTACAGAGGAAAAACCACTTGGCCCTAATACCGGCTCACAGAAGCCTTTGGCGGCATTTAGAAATAGCATGTTAAATTGCTACCTATGTGCCAATCATGTAGAGCTTGTGTGCAACAAAAAAAGTAACATTTGGGGAAACAGGTTGAAAATTATTACTATTTGCCAACCCATAAATTGCTGCCTTGGGCCACAGATTTCTCACTTGTGCTATTCAGTGTCCATTCTGACAGTGTCTTCTGGTCTGCATTTCACACTTGTAGACTGGCTTGTGACAGAAAACCTGCCATGGCTTAGTTAGAGAACCACCAGGGATTAGCAATTCCCCACTGGCCCCCACCCCTGCAGTCACATCCCATGCTAGCCTCCTCCCCACTTGCCACCCACAAGTTGGGTGTGTGTCTGCAGTAAGGAAGCACAAAGCCGCCCCCGGGCAGCAATTGTTAATTACAAAACAGCTGTGTCAGGTAAAGGCTGATGGTGCAAGGACCAAATCACCACCCCAGTGAGTTAACAAGGCCCATTTTGTCTTTTATCATGACTAATAAGGCATAACTATATAATTACATTGCACTAAACATAATTCACACATGCAAACACACAAAGAGACATCGCACTTAAGTACTGGGAACACTGTGATCTGCACAGAATCACTTATTGCAGAAAAGTCCTACACATACTACTTTAATTGTAGAGATAAAGCAAACACTGCTTTTCACTCACAGTCAAAATATTCATTTACTTGAATAAAAACTCCTAATTTATCAAAGATCTCTGCCAATATTTGTTTCAGATCTTGTTTTAAGCTTGAATAGTATCACTTAACACTCCTACTCCTCACATCAACCTAGACTCCTCCATCCTTGTTATTTCAACTGATGGGTTATTTTTATCTTTTCATTCACAACCGTCAAACTACAATATTCTTCCCTGATCAGATTCTCCTTTCTTGCCAAACCATTCCCTCAAGTGCTTTTCTCCACACTTTCTAAATCCAGTTGCAATTTCTATTTTTTTTGAACCAGAATACAGTAAAAACAAGAATACCCCATGATTGTGTTCTCAGGTATTTTGCTGGCTACAGAAGTAGTTCCTCAAAGGATTAATACATCAGATGGGAACAATCACTTGGAGCTAGAATTCTACTATGCATGTTAAAATATTTTTACTGTGGCCAACAAGAAACTACATTTTAAAAAAAAAGGCCACAGAAGCAGCAAAGTCTCAAGCCAGTACTTAAAAGTAGCATTGACTTACAATATTTAATGTCCTCAATGCATTTCAACATATAGGGTTGGGTTCAAAAGATCCTATCTCAATTTAATAAACCAAGATATGCTAGAGTCTTTTGCCAACACACACAGTATGTTCTCTCCTCATCTAAATGAAATGAGAAGTCTCCACTGAACCATTTCAACCAAACTTGGAATCTATGGTTACTAGCTATGAAACAAGCCAGGATCTTACATCATAATTTGAAGGTTTTTTTTAAGACAGTGGACCTCCAGATGTTGGACTACAACTCTCATCAACCCCAGCCAGTATGGCCAATGGTACCGGTAAGTGGCAATGGGAGTCCAGCAACATCTGTGGGATCAAGGTTCCCCTTGGTTTACGAACCTAACTGGAGACTTATTTCATTCAAGTACACTATGGAGGAAGAAGAGAAGGGGTTACATGCAAAGCACAATGACTTCTGCCCAAGCTGAAATATGGTAATCTGAACACAGCCGTTGTCTTTCACCGGAGGCAAAGAGATTGCAACTTGTTTTATGCTTGAATAGGGCTTGTTTCTGAGCAAACTGCTGTGGTTACTGACTGGCCTACGTCTACAGAGAATGCAAGATGCGCTTCTGGTGAAGGTTTCATGTTTGAACATTAAACAATGCAAATAAATTCCACTGTTGAGCTTTGCAGTTTTTTATTTTTTGCTGTTGCTCCTCTCTTCTTCTGTGTTGAAACTTACACCTTCAGTCACTTCTTAGCTAAACTCTCTTTTCCTACAGTAATAGACACCGTCTCCTCACCAGTATAAAAAAAAATCCTTCCAATGAAGAACATGTACCTGTACTCTAAAAGCAACTAAGCCAAACAAACTGGGCTTCAGAAAGCTGCATTAAGTAGGGCTCATTTAAGTTCCAAAAGGTTGCTAATTCATATGAACACAGGAAACTGCCTTGTGCCAAATCAGGCTCCAAGGCCCAGCACAGAATACACCCACTAGGAATGGCTCTCCAGGATTTCAGACGGGGGTCTCCCCCCGCCCTACCTGGAAATGCCAAGGATTGAACCTGTCACCTTCTGCATGCAAAGCAGATGCTCTACCACTAAGCCATGGCCCTTCCCTAATAGATGCAAGCAGTGACAAGTCTGGCCACTAAATAAATATTTTTACAGCCAGCCTTGGGATTTCACACAATATGTGACGGGAGAAAGTGCACTCACTGAACTTCTCACCTAAAAAAAAGGAAGAAGAGGAGGAAGAACTGGAGCACTGCTGAAGGCCAACTGTCATCAAACTGAGTGGCTCAGACTCTCGGTGATGACATTAATCTTCTGTAGCCCATTTTATCTGTGCAACACAAAAACACTGACAAGGCCCAGTGGCCTTCAGCTCTATCTGCTCTCCCCTCAATAGGTAGCAATCACAACTCACAACACCCCCCCAACTGCACTTCTATCGTCAACACACAGCCTCAACCTATAGCGGGTGGATTTTTTTTTATTACTCTTTTTTTCATTCTACTTCACCATCCCTCTGCAGTATTAAATTTCCACACAGCTTTTTTTCTGTCAGTGCCTACAAGTACCAAAATGTTTTATTAAGTCTTTGCAGAGAGCATATGCTGCTCTTGTTGTATTTTGATTTGTTGATTCTGGGTCCAAACTCTGAAAAGGCAAGGGGAAACTGGTCCCTCCGCTTTCAGAAAGGCTTTTCTAAGACAGTAAATCTGCATCCCTGGCCTGAGGATGCAATTGAAAGCACAGTTGATGGATTAACCACAGCATTACCATATGCCTTATTTACTGTTTCTATACTGGTGATGCTAGAGGCCAGTAGTGGGTTAGTGGCTTCTCATCATCTAGTTAGCCTTTCATTTTTGTTCAATACCTTCCTAAATAAAGTGGCAAGGGGAATTGCAAACTAAAATGAATTTAAATCATTAAATCATTAAATCATTTAAATCATGATTTAAATCACTAGGCAGTAAGGCTCAGGGTGGATAAAAATCAATGATTTATTTTTTTTAAAAAAAATCCAATTTAAATCAAAAAAATCCGATTTAAATAAAAAAAATCTGATTTTTTTGATTTTTTTTTAAAGCGTTGATTTTTATCCATCCTGAGTCTTACCAACTAGTGATTTGAATCGTGATTTAAATCAGTTTGATTTAAATCAAATCCACCCTGGTTTCGAGTCACTTCAGCCCCCACAATGGTGACTTTGGAATGAAAAGCACCCCTAGATTAAGTACTTGTTCCTTCAACCCTGTCTAGAACAAGCAAATTGCCCAATTCTCAGACCCAGGAACCCACCACCACCTACAAGGTCTTTGTCATAACAGGATCCAACCTCATCCAGTTCACCACTGCGTCAAACATAAGAACAGCCTGGCCCAGAATTTACATGACCACTCCTGACACAGATGACACCAAACTGCATTTTTTGTTACATCAGCATACTTCCAAATTTTCATGTATGGAGAAAACCTGACTGCAACAAGTTGGTCCAAGTCAACCTTGCCTTTGGTATAAAGCAGGAAGGGAGAACACAAGTTCAGGAAATGTGGCCTCAAAAGGAGAAGCATCACCGAAATCAGAACTACGGTTTTTTTAAACCTGCAATAAAATCCCTATTTAGAAGAAGAAAAAATCTTACATGAGAACTTCTTTTGTGGTATGTAAGCATGGGGTGTTTTCACACATCAGGTAACCACAGACAAGGAGAGGCTTTTGAGCGAATAGATACACAAAACACACTCAGAGTATTCATGCCTTCAGTGCTAAAGCAACTACTGAAAACAAGAATGAAATGAAGGAAGGGTCCATTTTGTTCATCATCAGAGCCCTTCAGACTAACACACACTCACCATAGGGGACCTTGAAATGAATCAAGTATTTCCAAACACATGTCAGAAATCATTTTAGAACCTGAAAAGACTTCATTTTAGCAGGCAGCACTTTCATGATTTTGAGTTATTTATTTCATCTATTTTTATCCATCCCTTTCATCCTAGGATCTCAGGGCGGCCTACAAATTAATAAAAATGCAAGAAACCTAACAGGCAAACAAGAACAAATAAGAAACATGCCTAAAATAAATTAAAGAACCATCATAGAAACCATCTTCTGGGACCAACTCAATGCTTTACAAACAACAAACACTAATGCCAGAAGCAACTTGGAAAGGCCTGGTAGGTGCCAAAATGTCCTTGGGTAGTGGGAGGCACTGTGGTCCAAACCACTGAACCTCTTGGACTTCCCACTCGGAAAGAGCTCCCGTTGCTCTGTCCCAGCTCCAACCTAGCAGTTCAAAAGCATACCAATGCAAGTAGATAAATAGGTACTGCTGCGGCGGGAAGATAAACAGTGTTTCCATGCACTCTGGCACCCGTCACGGTGTCCCGTTGCACCGTAAGCGTTTTGGTCATGCTGGCCACATGACCCAGAAAGCTCTCTGCGGACAAACGCCAGCTCTCTTGGCCAGAAGCAAGATGAGCACCGCAACCCCATAATCACCTTTGACTGGACTTAACCGTCCAGGGGTCCTTTACCTTATCTCCTAGGGGAGATGCCACAACTGGGGCACCATGAACCAATCAGATAATGACCAAAGATGCACAACTTTGGAACACATGCGCACTCAAATGGAAGCCTGAGAAAGTGCCTGATTAACCTCCCCAGATTTTATCTACCACAGTCTACAATTCAGATCACATCTGGCTACTTTTGCATTATCAAGATGAGTATTGTTAGTCATATGCTACCTACTTCCTAAAATCTCTCAAAATGTCAACACAGAAATGTAACTTTAGCTATGGCTATGAGGAACAATCATAGAATCAGAGTTGGAAGGGACCCCAGTGGTCATCTAGTCCAACCCCCTGCAATGCAGGAATCTCAGCTAAAGCACCCATGACAGATGGCCATCCAACGTCTGCTTAAAAACCTCCAAGGAAGGAGAGTCCACCATCTCTCCTGCGAGTCTGTTCCACTGTCGAACAGCTCTTACTGTCAGAAGCTTTTTCTGAATGTTTAGTTGGAATCTCCTTTCTTATAACTTGAAGCTATTGGTCTGAGTCCTACCCTCCAGAGCAGAAGAAAACAAGTATGCTCCCTCTTCCATGTGACAGTCCTTAAGATATTTGAAGATGGCTATCATATCTCCACTCAATCTCCTCTTTTCCAGGCTAAACATACCCAGCTCCTTCAAGCGCTCCTCATAAGGCTTCATTTCCAGTCTTTTACCATTAACAGTGAGAGCCAAAAACTGAAGGCAGTCCATGCTATAAATATTTGAACTATCAAGTGAATGATAAGATGAAGATGTTCCAAAATAGTTTAAGTTAGTAGGAATAAATGTGTAAATATTTGGAGTCTATAAAGGAAAAGAAAGTAAACTTCCTACATTTATTTTTAGTGATACATCAAACCCCACACAAAAGGACAACTTGAGTTTGGGTTGAATGCAAGCACATTCTATTTGGACCAGACTAATTGAAATGAATGACCATGACATTACATAACCCCTAGTGGTGCAGCAATGAAACTGTTTGCACATTTGCAAAGCTAAGCAGGGTCCAGTATGTTTTCCTGTTGGATGGGGAACTAATGTGTGCTAAGATTCCTGCATTGCAGCTGGTCGGATTAAATGACCCTCAGAGTTCCTTCCAGTTCCAGAATTCTATGGTTCTATAAGCTACAAGAGGGAAATGTACATATGCATACTTTCAAAAAACAAAAAAATGTCCTGCTCACTGAGTTAAATAGCATGCAGTATGTTTTCTTCACCAAAAATTTCGCAGGCACTGCTGAAGGGCAGATAAAACTGTATTGTGATCCACAAATCCCTACTTGGCCACCCTGCTCTGGAATATGACCAGCTGCTTTGGCAAAACCACTCTGGATATTAACCTGGAGGACTCCAGCCCACATGTCTGCAAATTAAATTAGAAAAAGGAAATAGTAGGGGGAGGGCCTTAATTGTTCAGAAATATTAGAAGAGATTGTATTTTATTTTTCTTGGTTAAAAATCACAACATAGGACACCGGCTAAACAAAAAACAAAATGTTCCTTAATATGGCTTTTCTAGCTGTTGATTATAAATGCAGCATCCAAATCCAAAGACTTACTACACAGTAGAATAAATGTTTAGAAGAATGGTGCTCACCAATTCTTGCAACAGTGCAATATAATAATATGGTGTTATGCCAGCCTCATGGGCTGTTACTTGCAGGCTGCAACGCTGGCATAAATATTTAGGTCTTAACTTCAATGGACTGACAATTGGTCCAGTGTTTACACTCTTCAATTAAGAGGAATATTAGAGGCTTTGTTGATTAGAGGCTCACCATTACAAGCTGACCTATGTTTGCCAATTAGCATCAGACCTGCTGAGATCAGTTCTGCTTTGTAGTGCAAAAAAGCATGGAATAAATGGCACGCACTACACGTCACAGACATCAAATTTTTCAGAGCCAATAGCATAACTTTCTCCCAACGTGTAGCCAAACACTTTCTGAAGCAAATGGTGCACTCAGAACTATTAAGTTCCAAATGGGCGCTGAGCTCATATAGTCACACAAACTCTTCCCTCTTCCTTTTCAAGTGTGGAGTTTAATTGCACCAGAATAATTAGAACAAATCAAACTCAATCAGCCCTAGTATTTCTATTTATGAATACGCAGCAATTAATAAGAACATGGATAAACATGAGGGAAAATTCACTTGTATCATCAAGAACATCCCACACTGTACATAGCTATCACGTTTGACAGAGGTAAACTGCTGTTTGAAGATGTGCCTCTATTCACACTCTGTGTGTTTACTGTGGAAAATGCCTTGCGTGCAGCCTAAAAAGTAGCATCAGCCAACTTTTTACCAAATGGGTCCCATTGCTACAGGTACGCTGCTGCCACATCAGTTTTCCCCCCTGCAGTATGAGAAGTGCAGATAAAAGAGCTAAATCTTTAGACATCTGGATTGTGGATGTTTAAGGATGTGGCCATGTTAATCCATGCCGTATGTTTTTGCTTTGCAAAATGTCCATGTAGGCAAAATAGGTATCCCATTCACCATGCACACCTGTGGGGCAATGCAACGTTATAGAAGCAGTCCTTTTTTACTATTATTTATTTATTATTTCTCAATTATATGAAAATCTAATTATACAAATGATCCTGTTCTTTCCAGGCAGTGCAGGTAAATGAGGCTTATGCTAAACTGAGTGATACAGCGCGGAAATTAGTGCCTTTCAAAAAGGGGGGGGGGGGACAAATTGGCATTTAGAGCATATCGGCCTCAATCCAGCTATCCCAAGAGTAACTGATCCCTTTCCTCCTACAGCAATGAAAGATACCATGGAACTACTAAAGCCCCTGCAACTGAGGTCCTGCAACAGCAAACCTCATTTTATTAAAGACATACGTTTTATTTTAAATTTGGAACAATACAACTTCGTAAGAAAAACAAATATGTACATCCTATTCTCAAATTCTCTGCTCCTGTTCCCAAGTGTATGGCTCTGTTTACAAGAATCTCCTCCTGCTGACAAACCCTGCTTCCCCCATCCTCCCATGTCCAAAGAGCTGTGGAGGGCTCTGTGATCCAATGTCACACACAGGAAGGTGGGGTCCAAAATGAGCTATTTTGGCTTAATCCGTTTCACAGTACATGCTGAATAATCTTAAACTAAGACATATGAAGTCTGGCCTTCATACTGATTTGTAAACACACATTTTTTATTTTAAAATTTGATGGAAAATCTCAAGGTTAGAAAATCACAAGGTTAGAACCTTAACACTATGAGACACCACAATCTTTTACATTTTCATTTCTAGTCTATCTGATGTTAAACCTCTGACTTCTTCTGCCAGCTCCTACTACATTGCTGGTATCTCAATTAAATCTTTCCTACTGTCTATAAATGGAGAGAAAACTCAAGAGGTGCAATTCTAGTGGGGTCCTCAGCTTTCCTCCAGAATAGAGGGCAGCATCTCTCCAGCTACGGATCAATATAGCACACATACATTGTGCAACCTTATGCAATCCAAAAACATTTCAGGTAATCAGAAAGGTAAACAGAGAGAAATGTCATTTAAACAATTACACTCCTTTTTATTCATTTCCACAGATCACCGAGTTGTGTGTTCAGAATGTAAAGAGAGATACGCTTGTCCCAACAGAGAGGATCCTTGAGTGTGTGCGAGTTCTGTCCCACACATGACATTCCTCTGCAGATGGGATCTGAACACTGAGCTGTTCTCAACACTTAAGTGAATAAGGAAGCCTGTATAAGTGGAGGCAGCCACTACTTGCAAGAAGAAGCTGCAAACCAACAAACAGCAGCTGCTTCTGTTTGCTTGCCACTGGTGCTGCTCACCTGCTCAGGGAGACACACTCTGCCACTCAGGACAACGGGCCACCAAGAGCGGCTGGGAACAGCTCCAGTTTGCTTGTCAGACAGACACACAGAATGTGGTGGCAGATCTCTCTTTTTTCCCCTCTAGGAAAAAGAGGGAAATGTGCGTACCGGAGGATGGGGTGGTGAGCAGCCCTGATCCAGCACCAAGACAATGGCACCTGGCACTGGCTTTCCACTATGGGTGGGTCAGGGCAACCCACTGACCCTTCATTACATTAGAGAATATACCAGCAGTTCTCAACAAGATAAGCATTCTGTGGCCCCAGAGATGAAAAACAGTCAAAATTCAGCTCTAAATTAAACAAATGGATTTCCATCTTTGGTCTTTTACCAAAGTAATTTACTGAAGCACCAGCAGTAAGCAGACTCAAGGCTAGGATGTCATACGAACCATATATCAGCCCAGTCGGCAATAAATCTGCTCCTCCCCTCCAAGCTCTATGCTACTTTCTTAAATAGCTCACTATAAAGCCCCAACCTAATTAAAAACAGCTTCCTCGGCAAGAGCTGCCTTGATTTCACTTATTTACACATTAACTGCAGCCTCTGTTTGGCCAATCCAGCCTTATTCCCTGTACTATGCGGGGCCTTTTATCTGCCCTGGACAGCATTTTCTCCAGCAGATGAAGTAGATGCCGATTGATTTGCTGTCGAGCATGGTAAATTAATAGCAACAAATTGCTGAGGGCCCCATCTCACTGCACCACCATGCTTCGGCAGTTTTGCTTTATTTGCTCCATGATGGGCAGCAGTCAGGCCTCTTCAAGTCAATTTCTTCTTAACAACCTGCAATACTTTTCAATGGTGAAAATAGAGCTGTTCCTTGTAAGTCAGAAATCAATATCCTATTGCCCTTAGAAAATGCTAAACAAGCAGTATTGGCAATCCACTTGGTACCAGAGGGTATCAGATATAATGCAAATCCATACCGCTTCCCTCCTTGTAGTTATTACAGTTTGCTAAAAGGTTCCTAATGCCATTTATCATCATTTACCATCGACTACTGCAGCTACGATTATGATATCCTATCAGCTGGCCAGAGCCCTTTCATTTCTACTCAATTAATATTTTAGAAGCACTCAAATGGTTGTTGCCTAAGACTTGTAATAAAATTTACATGGATTGCAGTGAAAGGGAGGAAGGGAAGAGGCGAGTACAGTGGTGGTTCTTAAAATGCACGCACAAAAACAAATCATGCCATTCATGCTCCTGTGTCCAGCTCCAAGGTCTGATCTCCTGAAAATATCCATAGGAAAAGGAATCAGTTTATCTGAGAATGCTTTCAACTAGGAAGAGCTTTGCTGAAAAACAAAAGGACCACTGTAATCTCAACTCAGAGGGGGAAAAACACGCAGAGAATGATATTTGCCTCCTATTTAACTTCCCACTGGTACTATTCATAACTGTCTTATCTGCAGCCCAGGGCTAATTCTTATTTTAATAGTGAATATTGGAGTAAAAGCACTTCAATTCCCGATTGGCTAAAACAATGAGATTATTACACCCTATCATTATCAAGTAATTAAAATAACAAAAATACAATCCAAAGAGTCAGAGAAATAGCACATCCATGTGTTTTTGAATTTACGTAGAAGTGCTAGTGTGTGCATGTGCTTTTAAGAAGGTTTGGCCCATTAAAAAATCAAAACATTTTTCAGGACACAAATTCTTTTAACAGCACAATTGCATGCATGCTTGATTGGAAATAAATCCTACTGAATACGGCACTTTCTTCTTAGTAACATTCAGGACCATAGCCTTATCGGTAGCATCTTGCCATAGGGAGCAATGCTTATATTTTTTTCACATCCCAAGGCAAAAACAAAAGGGGGGGAGAACACCAGATTTTAATCTGGCATCTCCCAACACACTGATCCTACTCTATTGATTTTAGCAGAGATTGCAAAACAACAAACAACAACAACAATTCGGCTTCTGTGCCACACGCCAGGGTTGTTGGTGTTGTGTTTGGGTGTCTGTTTTTTAATAAACCTAAATAATTCAGAAAACTAATTCTATCAGTCTAATGCTATTTACTCAGTTACCAAAATCTAAATTAATTATGTTCTCAAACATAATTGTTAAAAATTGGCAACATTATGCAGGCTTAATTAAGATTAAATCCAATTTGCTAAATGTACTTTAATTGGTACTAATTACATTAGCTTTCCTTTCAGAATGACAAATTCCCCATAGGTTTCACTTTAATAGTCTTCTATCAAAATCAACACAGGATGACTGATGATCAGCCTTGCGAAAGGGGAGGAGAAAGAAGGGGGGGGACCTTGCCACATCCTCTTCGCCCCCACCCTCAAGGCACACACACAGCGCCAGCCAGCTATGTGCATTTATCCTTTTATCAATTTGCTAAATCACAGAGTCATGACTCCATCACAGCCATCATTTTCTGTTCCAATGAAAAAATTCTCTAAAAATAAATACTTGGTGGCTGCGAGCAGCCAAGAAGAACAGACGTTTTAACAGAAAAATACACAAAGGTTTCAAATACCAGGGCCACCAATTACTAGGGTACTTCCAGGGACTCCAGGGAGCCCTACTTTTGAACCCGCCGAGACACAAATCTAATAAGCGAATAAGCCTAACCTGATCTTGAGAACTAGGCCCAATTATGCCGCAGGGCAACTTCGCTGCCTTATTGCCTGCTTTCCATTACAAGGGCATCCAGCAACTACATCTGGAAAAGGAGCAACGAGAAACCAAGGCTGTCTGCCTAGGAAAACAAATAAAGATAGATAGGCCTCTGTGCTTTTTTCTTGCTGGGGGGGGGGAGAAATGGAGGAGGGGCAGGAATAAAGGAAATATAATAAGTAGGTGGCTTGCAGAGCTGTCTGTATTCCATAATGTGATAAACTGCCCTCAGGATTTTTGTATGATTGAATATAAGAGCAAAACCCACAAATAATCCCCAAAGCAGATCACTCTGCCTCAATTGGGTAAAAGTTGGGTGGTGGAGGGGGGAGGACAAAGAGGCGGAGGTCTGAAGGCTTTGTCCCCTTTGAAGAAGGTGGCTTCCCCCCATAATGTCAGATGGGGGGTAGAGATGTCAGGCGGGTAGAGAAATACTATGATCAACACTACCAAACCCACATATTACACGGCAGAGAAACAGAGATAAGACAATAAGATTCTTCAGAATGATAATTCTGCGAAGAACTTCCTCTGTTGCATTTCATTAGAGTCAGCAGCATGTGATAAAAAGTATTAAAAGAAGTGTTTTTCTGCAAAGGTGGAGTGTTGATACTACTAATCTGAACAGAAATGACAGCAATGGAAAAATGATACTCTAATTAAACTCAATCCTTCAAAATCAGCACATTTTCAAATTAAATATAAAATTTACTCAGAGCACCCCGCTGCAAGCAGTTTCCAATGTGAAATATTAAAGCCCACTTTTCTTTGTTTTAAACTGAGGTAGTGCAATTACAGACTTTATATCTAGGCTTTTCCACCTTCTGGGTTCCCCCTGCCCAGGAAAAAAAAAAAGATTACATACATATATTAAATTATTCTCAATGTGTTCCTGAACAAACGGCTAATGGCTCTTTTGGTACACATACCAGAAACCACATAAGCTAATAATCCATGAGGATTTTGGTTACCAATTTTGTTTAGATACAAAAATACTCTATTGTCCTTAAAAAAAAGGTAGATGGATGAGTATTTACATCAAATTCAAGACATAACAAAGTTTGTCTGACTTCAAATGGTTTTGAACAATTCCTCATGTTGGACGCTAACAATTCTTCCCAATAGCTCACAGCACTAATTAATTTTAATATTAAGCATTAATCCTATGGATACTTGCACATCTGAATTGGCGCAATTAAAATGAACTGAATTGCAGGCAAAACCTGTTATGCCACAGAATAGGAAATTTAAGCTAGTAGACACTAGACAGTATGTTGCTATTATGCCCAGTTTAGCAGGTTAACAATTGTGACAAACCCATAGAAGTGTAAATAAAGGAACAAACTACAAAGTAGCTACCAAAATTCTGAAGTCAAATTTTCTCACATACTGTACAGAATTCAACACTTGATCAGAATTATGCTGCAAGGCTAGAGGACTTCCATTACCACCTTCCCATAACTTTCAGCAATACACAATTCTGAAAAACTTTGTTTAATCACGCTTCTTCAGCAGGAAAGGTTAGCCTCATCCAGTGATTTACCTAAAAACAAAAATCCTCTTTACCACAGCAGACTTTAACCTACCAGTCGTGGCCTAAGTGCTGGTGTCTACAACCAGGGCGGCACAGCAGTATAAGCTCATCCGCCGTGAAGAGTGTTTGGCACTGAAGCGCAGGATTTCCTGAGGTGGTCCACATAAAAGGACCCAGAGGCATGCTTTTTCATTCCGCATCAGCTTCCCTTTTTCAATCTACAGATCTCAAGAAGTTCAACGACTTACACATCCAACAACTTTAAAAGGCAACTGGCCCCTTCACCATACACAGACTGGTCTCAGGTCCACTGCCCATCAGCTCATCCACAAGGCTTCAACTCGCTCAAACCTAAAATTCTGATTTTGTTATCAACAGGCGACAACTGGACTACTTGCAGGCAGATTATTCACACAACTGTTACCAAATCCAACAGCATTTATCCAACACAAATCCAACACAAGCATTTTAAGGAATGTTCGCAAAATATTAAGACCACCTACACCTGCTTGCATAGGCTCTTATGACACGTTCAATGAATCACAGTTTGTCCCAGTGAGCAAAAAAAATACCAAAATATTGTCTGCAATTGAATGAAAGAAGTGCTGTAGTTTAAGTGGATTAAAAATTGAAAAATTAACAGTAACTTTACAAAAAGAGGGAATGCGTTGCCTACCTGTTTATGCATTTCTATGTTCAACCCGTAGGACATTTCATAATACTAAGAAGAAAGAAGAAAATGAACTCATTTTAGAATATGTAATCACACAATTTGCAATCTTTTGAAAGCATATGCAGCATAATGTAACTAAGCTGCATCTCCTCAAATCATACACATTCCTAATTTGTGTTAGTCTGCTTTTAATTCTACATTTGTTTAAACTACCACTCAAAAAAGGAGGGGGTGAAGGAAATCACACACACGCATACCAGGAAGGAAAAATGACAAATACAATTATTAAAGATCAGACAGAGCCCAAGTATACATTTTGTTCCACAGCACCAATTTAAGATGGTAAAATGCTGGAAATGCTAGAAAGCAGACAGGGTCATAAATCAGCAATGTAGAGGAGACTTTTCTTTCGATATTTTAAATTAAAAACATGAAATGACTACAAGCAAATATAGGCTTTGCAAAGAAATAAAACGGCAGAGCGTTTCAGATTCAAAGCAGACACACAATTGTGTGTGTGGTTAAAAAAAAGAAAAACAAAACCCTGCGTTCCTGTATTGCAGGATAGCTCGGCTTTGCCAGTTAGTACCATATGCACAAGGAACATCAGAACATGTGAAGGCCAGAATAGAAGCTTTGATGGATAGCTTTTGCTCTGGCTAGAAGGCAGCATATCTCAAGGTTATTGTCCTTAAAACAGAGTCACTCCATCACATAAAGAAAGCAATTATTTCCTCATATAAACAGATGAGCAGATAGAAAACAGCTCTTTGGGTGGCATCACAATCCATCAGAAAATTAGGTGTTTAGAGACTTCATCATATGCCAATTATTGCTGCAGGGAGTCCGCAAATACATACTGGGGAGGGGGAGAGGTCCTTTCTTCAAAAACTCTGGTCACCAACGTCCTCCATTAAACACGAAGCCTTTAATTGGCAGCTCGTAAGCAACAGGTTTAAGAACTAATACTTTTTATTAGAGTGCTGGTTCTCTTTGTCTTGCCTCTTAAAATGTAAATATCTTTCTCTGAAAGGACAAATCTATTCTGCAAATCAATGGCAGGTGGAAGTATAGATTGGAAGCTTTTGTCTTGAAGACTAGCTAATCATATTTTCATCAATATGTCAAAGGGTAAGGAATTCTTTATACTTAAAACACCAAGAGTCTTCAAGGACCTTCTGCCATGCAGGACCCACTGGGTGCCGGAGTGAACACTCATTTCACACAAGAAAGTCCAAGTGGATTGTTCCACTGAGCAGAAAAAATTATGTCAAAGCGCCTAATAACAAGCCGGCGCAAAACCTTCAGGGCCAAGGTTTCCTAATGCAACCTTCATCACAACAGTGCCTCTTATCACTAGCTAGCTGACTGCCTCCAGCAACCTTCGCGTTCCTCTCTGTTCGTATACCACCCTAATAGACATTTTGAATTCGTTATGCCGCTTGCTTACCATGACATAATGTCGCTGCATCTCTGTCTTTTCACTGGCCAGTTTTTCACATTCTAGCTTTAAACTGTTCAAGAAAAAAAAAGAAACAGGCACACACACATCCATGAGTATTTGATAATGCCCCTTTGCACAGCCTCTCGATATATGAATAGTCCCTGCAGGTTATCCTGTGTAATATTAATAAGAAGCCAAATTCAAGTAGTTAGAGCGTATCTATGATTTCCCTTGTCGGTAAGATCCACTTGTCCTTTGCTCAAACCAAAATGCAGGAAAGTTTTCAGGCAAATGCAGGGAAACAGGTCAGAAAATGGAATTCTTAGGCAGGCGGCTTGACTGTCTTCGAAGGATAAATATCACCTGCTATTGTAGAATTCTTTCAAAAAGACCACTACTTAAGCTGCCTTTACGGATGATCTCGCTTGCCCTTAAACGGGCAATATAACTCTGAGTAACCACTCAAGATAGAAAGGGTTGAAAGGTTTTAGGCTTTTAAAGGAAGCAGCACAACAGCATCTACAAGTGACATCTTCTGAGCAATAAAGCCTTCTTTGCACTCCCCCCACCCCCAACACACACACACTTAAGGTTGCAACAATCTTGAGAGTTGTTTGTCAAGAAGAGTATAAAAGTACTTCTACCCTAAGGATAATGAGAGAACACTCCAGCTCCAATTCCATTCTATCAGCACCTGACATTGCACATTGTCACGCAAGATATGAAGGAGTGGGGTCAAAACATTTAATTTAAGCAAAGATGTGCATGGGTGGGCGGGGGAGACATTTCAAATCCTGTTAGCTTACACCCCCAGAACTGGGGCCGGGAGGGGGAGAAATCCTTGCCCAGCAGCTTCCAAACCTCCTGATTCGCAAACACTTTGCTCCTGGTGCTTTGCCCAATCCATAAGAGCACTTTTATTTGTGTTTTGTTTTCAGATCTGCCAAGACTAACCTTTTAAAGGTGTGTTTCCTCCACCTGGATTAATTCAGAAGAACTTAAAAAAAAATAAGTACCTTTGATGAAGTGTTTATGAACATATTCAGGGATATGTTTAAAAGCACACTCCCAATATTTGAAACCTCCCTCAGTCAAGTGGGCACAGCTCCTTGCCAAGATAAAGGAGATGAAATGACACCGTTCTACCAGGGCTGTGACCCGGGAATGCTTCGCTTTGTTTTGTTTGGCAGAGTGGTGGGGAAGATGCGTCTCTTTGTAATGAAGACAAGAGTATGATTTTTTTAAAGAAGAAAAGAGGCACATGCCCAAATGCCTGGAGGGGTGGTAGTGGGAGCGACAAGAGATAAGCAAACACAAGGATCACGGAAAGTAAACATCATTACCTGTGGTACTGAGCCTGTAAAAACTGAAACTCCTCCTTAATCCGATCACAGGATTCGGAAATGGTGAATTTGAAGGGTTGAGCAGGCTGATGCGGTGCCTAGAAGCGGTCATCAGAAGGAAATGTTTTAATTACTCCCCAGCCCGGCCTCGCCATTGGTGCACCCAACACATATACAAACATGCCTGCCGAGGTCACCCAGACATCAATAAGGAAAAGAGCAATTAAAACTCACTCTGGGCGCGAGGGCGCGCGCGCACGGGCACGCCGAGTGTTTTTGTCTTTCAATCATGCCAGTCCTGCTCGCCTCGCGCGCCCACAAAGTGGAGCCTCGTCCGCACCTCCACAAGCCTCGAAGCGAGGCAGCGGCGGCTCTTCTCAGCCGGCTCGTCTTCCCGCTCCAGCATTATAGCCAACCAACAGCACTACCAAGGGCTTAAGGAAGGAGGGGGGGGGGTCTTGTGTTGCCCCACGGAGGGTCTTCATATCGGGGAAGTGAAGGAGTGGGGGTGTGTGAAAGGGGGCAGAGGGCGGGGAATGGGAACCGCAAGGTACAAATGGGCAGCAGAAACGCACTGGGCAGCTAAAACGAATTAAGATGACGGCTCCTCCGCTTAATTTGCCTGTGACTCTTTCAAAGGCTAGCAAGCCGGAAAGTACTACGAAACCAATCCCTGACACCGTAAAGCCTAGAAAGCCAAAGACAACAATAAGAAAATGGCTACAACTCAATTGTTTCACCCAACTCTCCCTCCCACCTCTTCACCCCCTCCTCCCTCCCTCCCTCCCTCATTTGCCTTCTCCGAGCAGGAGGCAAAGCGGAGGGGGGGGGGAGATCTGTCTTTATTCTCGCCGACCGTCCCCAGACCTCGCTCTCTCTCTCTCGCACCCCCTGCCCGGACAGTCCCGCCCCTCCCATTTGGTAAACAAGACTTTCGGGAGTGGGGGGGAGGAGGGGGTGGGTCGCCGCGGGTGGGGCGGTGGGAGATGCCGCTGGAACCCGAGCCTCGCCCCCCAGCCAGCCCTTCCACCCTCGGACTCGCCGCTACTCACCGGGTGTCTGCTTTGAGGGTACATCTTGCTCAGATCGCGAATCATCCAAACCGATTTAGTGGGTGCTCTGGGCCAGAAAGAAAACTCGGTTCATTGATTTCAATTGCAGCGATGCAAAGGAGATGATGGAGGAGGAGGAGGAGGACGGGGCTGCCCGGCGCTCGCGCTTCGAGGAGCGTCTCCGGCTGTGCCCGCACCTTCCCACCCCCGGGACTCGAGAGGCGAACACGCAAGAGGCGGCGGCGGCGGCTGCTGCTAAATCCCCGGCAGAAGGGGACCCGTGAAACATTCCCCAGGGGGTGTCCCTGGCCAAGGACCAGACGCGCCGGCGAGGCTGCGGCCAATGCCCGCCGCTCCCACGCCCAGGGCCCTAAGCGCAGTCAGAAGGTCCAGGTGCCTCGGCGCTCCCAAGTCCCTCTTGCGATGATGTCCCGGCGGTCGGGAGGCTGCTCATTCGCGGCCCGCCAGCGGCGCTGGCTCGGCTCCCTCCTCGCTCGCTCGCTCGCTCGATGGCTCTCTCTCTCTCCCGCGGTCCGAGGGTCGACGCTCCTCTCCCTTTCACCGCGGCTGACCCGCCTCCGCCTCCGCCTGTCCCCCTCGGTGGCAAGCAAAGCAGGAGGAAAGGAGGAAAACTCCGCTCATACCAAACGCGATCCTCTCCCGCAGCAGATGCCTCTCGCAGCCGCCTCTTCCGTTTGAAAACTTTTATTGATCTTAGTTGTTGGCCCTTCGCAACGAGGCAGATGAGAGAGAGAGAAGGCGGGGGGGCGGAGGAGGGAGGGAGGAAGAGAAGGAATCCTTTTTTCTTTAAAGCAACCAGGAACTCCCGAGATGAAAAGAATGTGTTGTTTTCACTCCCGTCTTTTTTCTCCCCACCGAGTAAATTATACGCGTCTTCAAAGGTCTAAGTGCAATAACCCTTTTGTTGTGGTTTTGTTTTTCTTCTTCCCCTTTAAATGGCTCTTGTTCTCCCTCCCCTTTAATAAAAAAAAAATTAAAAATTAAAAAAGAAGAAATGCGATCTTGGTTGATTGAGTTGTTTATTTTCCTCTTTTTTATCCTCTCCTTTTCCTTCCAAACTCTTGCAGATAGCAAGACGGAACAATATAACCCGAAACCGCAGCGGCAACCCAAACCCACCGCTCCGAGCAGCTCTAACAACACGCTCTGGCGAGGTGACTCCTTTGACCAAATTTAGCAGCAGCAAATCATTAACATTCTGATACATATTCACAACAATCGGAAGACAAGGTGGCTGCAAAGCACCCTGGGAAGTGGAGTCCTTGACGGAGCCATTCTCCCCGCCTTTACGCGCGCAACGTAGTAAAAATAAACTACCACTCCCGCCGGCAAGCGCGCAGCCTCTTTAGCCGCCTGTCTATTTCCCCCGCTACGACAGCTCCTCCTACGGAGGGCGTCGCCAACGACCAATCAGCGACGGCCACTCATTAATCGCCGTTCTGTATTAATGCCCATCATTTCGCCGCTGACAAATGGGCTTACGGCTCTGAGGTGGGGGGGCGGCTCCGCTCCGTCTCCCCCACGTGGGGACCAGACGTGGCTCGGCACGGCAGCCAACCAGGAGGCCCCGTCCGAAAGGCCACTCCCCCAACCCTCCCTCCTTCGCTCTGCCCGAGGTGGAGCTTTGAGATTGCTGACGTTCGATTGCGCCGGCGTTCGAACAGGGGAAACATTTGTTCAGCTGTCAATCAAAGTAACGTGGGGTGGTTGCTGCTGCTGCCGCCGCCGCCGCCGCTGGCTCTTGTACGCTGGGTGGTGGCACAACAAGGGAGGTGTGTGGCTGGAGCGGGGGATCCGCGGAACCTCCCCGCGTCGCACCCCCCGCACCCAGTGCCACTCACCGCCGCTGTATCGCCCACACCAGGAGGAATGCGGACTAATTAGGGGCCAATGTCTCCTTAAAGAGACAAGCTCGGCCTTGTGTAACGCGCCGAAACCCCTGTTGAGACAAGAGAGGGGAGATCACGCTGATCCCACTTCTTTCAGTTCACATCAATTTTACGCGCCACTGGAGCTGGCATAATTTTCATGTGAACGGGACTGAAACGCTGCAGAGAGAGAGAGAGAGAGAGATTGGGACACAGACGCCCAGGGAAAGGAGGGGGGGGGCGGGAGAGATTGCGATCTTTTCATTTTCTTCCATTTAGGGCTATGTCAGGATTTCCCTCGGTATAAAAAGGCTGGCTGCTAATTGGGCACAAAGACGCCTGGCACGGAGAGGGAGAGACGGCAGAAGGAAATGAAGGCTGTTCAAACGGATAATTTATCCGGAGATGATTTACTCAGCGCCCATGACCTCTGCCCAGAGTGGCGGCAGGCGAGCAGTAATTTCGGGGCGGGGGTGGAGAGGGAGAGAAATGCCTAGGCTGTGCAAAACGGGCCGGGACTTCCCCCCCCTGGTGCCAAAGAGGCTTCGCGCGAGGTTAATTGGGAAATCATCGCATGTTGAATCGCTTTTCCTTCGCCGCCATCACCCCGAACGCGGATGCTCCTTTCGAAATCCGAGGGCGTTGCGACGGAGTCGGGTCGCCCTCCCTTTCTGATAAGCGGGTGGAGAGAGGGTGGTTTGCCTTGATTCCAACAGCAACCAAGCAACGCCCCCCCCCCGAAAAAAAATCACAACCTGGTAGTTTGGCTTATATGCACAGAAAACCCAGATGGAACACGACTGCATTGTGCAGGCTACGGCGAAAAACAAACTGTTTGGAGACTGCGGGGTAAGGGGAATATTGGCAAACGCTGTGGTTTAAGTGCTAGAGAGCATGGAGGAGACTCCGTGTCTGAGCCGAGGGTACAGCTGCAATGGACCCTGAGTTGTATTGCCGGCAAACTCATTGCTCTGAGAGCCTTAGGGCTGCAATTCTACGGGCAGCTATGGGAGTAAGCAGAAAAGCACATAATTCGGCTTCTTGAGGAAGTGCAATGGAGCAGGGAATTAGTGCGGCTTCAAACTTTACACAGC
The DNA here is from genome assembly GCA_034641385.1 of Darevskia mixta. Lineage (NCBI taxonomy): Eukaryota > Metazoa > Chordata > Lepidosauria > Squamata > Lacertidae > Darevskia > Darevskia mixta. Next base: position 3,707,948 of record JAWWNH010000088.1, read on the forward strand.
ACATAGGATTGCTGCATGCATACAGCTGTTAACACCAGGGCTTCCCACAACATATATGCCAAGTGATGCATGTAGTGTTTATAACGATGCAATTACTCCCATGTGTATTACGCAAAATGTCTCCATTTTAGGCACATACAGTACCAGCAAATTCAGGTTGTGCAGTTAAAGCAGATTTGGCACTCTTGTGCCACATTCATATTCTGCCTTTCTTCTGTCATTACATTACATTACAACAACAGACCCAGATCTGCCTGACTTTGACAAGGTGGTGGCCTCATGTACCATCAGACCATACCCTCTGACCTAAGGAAGACTTCCAGGCATGGGTGTAGCCAAGGAGGGCAGGGAAGGGCAGCTCCCCCCCATAATAAAAATCAATAATAATTCATAGTTAACTGACAGGGGTGCCATCTCACCCTCAGGATTGTGGGTGCCCAGTGCCAAAACACAGATGTGTGACGTCTGTGTTGTGGCAGTTGGCGGCAGTGGCGCCTCCTCTTCCTCTCCACAGCCAGTGAGGCACCCTTTTCCATGGGGAGGGGCTCAGAGGCAGAGAGACTGTGTCTTCACGTCTGAATCCCCCCCCCCCAAGGGTGTCTCGTTGGCTGTCTACAGAGGGCAGAGCTGAACTGCTTCTCTCTCAGTGCCATTGCCACCTGCCAGCTTTTCACATTGGCTTTGTGGGTGCCCAGCTCCCACAATTATATTATTATGGGTGCCCATGACCCCCTGGGGTTGGCTACTATGCTAACTGAGGTTCTTCCCCCCCCCCAACAAAAGGCGTGCCCCCACTAACAGAAATCCTGGCTACGCCCATGCTTCCAGGAGACCCGTTTCCTGAGCATCCATTCTGATCTGTGCATTAAAAGTGCACTGGAAAGTGTAGGATAATAATTGATACCATGATGTGTTACCTCGCTGCAAACAAATCAAAACTAATTCTTAAAAAAAGAAGCCTATGTTGTCTAATCTCCCTGCAAGCAAAGAAATCTGGACAAATGCTTTAAAAATGGGTTTTCTGGGAACCTCCATTGAGTCCTAGAGTGTGGTCTGAAGGACATGAGGCAAGTGCCACCTTCCTGAAATGCAGCAGATTTAGATCTGTTCAATGCCTGGATGGGTAAGTACCTGGGTTCCAGTTCTATGCCATTTTGTTTACCATTTTGGAAGAGAGGAAGATATAAATGTAAGAAAATAAATAACATAGGTGTCCAGGTTTTTGCTAGGGTTTGCTCCTACTAAGAACCCTACTAAGCGCTAAGATCCATGAACTAGATGAGAGGTGGTGACCCCTTAAGGGGATCTGGCCGACAAAGCAACGTTACTGGGTACCGTCTAAATTTTAATATGTATGGCCAAGCCTTTTTTTCAGTCAGAACTCAGGTGGGCGCCATTGCCATAAGGGAGGTGCTCATGGTGAGTTCCAGCACTCTTTTTCTAGAAAAATAGCACCGTGTATGACCCCCCTCCTCTGTTTTGCTACTAAGTAAAATAAAGTTTTACTTAGTTTTACTCCTGCCAACCTAGCAGTTCGAAAGCACGTCAAAGTGCAAGTAGATAAATAGGTACCGCTCCGGCAGGAAGGTAAATGGCATTTCCGTGCGCTGCTCTGGTTCGCCAGAAGCGGCTTAGTCATGCTGGCCACATGACCCGGAAGCTGTACGCCAGCTCCCTCGGCCAATAAAGCGAGATGAGCGCCGCAACCCCAGAGTCGGTCACGACTGGACCTAATGGTCAGGGGTCCCTTTACCTAAAATAAAGTTCTTTTCAAAAGCAAAAGAGTATGCATTTTGAGGTATTAGCATCTTTCCTTGAGTTTTGTATGAAATGCACCATCCATACTCCGGTGCGTATACTTTCAAAGCTTTTCAAGCTTTAGCTCTTGGACAGTAATTGAGCTGTGTTAAGATCCCCAAATTCTCTGGTGGGATATGCCGTGCCAGTTCCCAGACCACCAGAAAGTGGTTCTCTCCCGTGGTGTTTGCTCAAAATCTTGTTCTGAGGAGGATTAGTTTCCCATGCAGTGTAAAACAAGTGTGCCTGCTTTCATCTGACAGAGGTTGGATGCTGTTCAGTCGCCAACACTCCTTGTCCAGAATAACCTAAGCTCACAGGACTGATTTAACACTAGGCCCAGATTACTGCTCCTGATTCCTCCATGGAGGGTGATAACGTGGGAGGAAGAGTAAGGGGCCAGAACACCACAGTAACATATATTGCAGACAATGTGTACCCCAGGCCACCAAGCAAATGCTACTGCAGAAGTATACATCTTGATTTGGGCCTCAAAAATCAATACAATCATAACCCAAAAAAAAGAAAGCATCTCTAGCCCACTGTAGGTGCACTTCTTGTCCATATCCATGTGCAGGCACACAACAGAATGTGAACAAAGAGAACATTGTAAGACTGCACAGCTCATGTGGAGCAGATACAAGCTGGCCCCAGCACCACACACCATGAGTAAAAAGCAAGAATGGTGTTATTACTGCACAGGGAGCATGTGCACAATTAAATAGCACTGGTGATATATTTTTTCTTGCCAAGCCAACACTCCCGAGTAACTATTTCAGCTTTTGGGGAGTATCAGTAAGCACTTGTGAATTATAGGAGGTGGCAGAAAAGATATTACCAGTAGAATAATATCCATGGTGATTAAGACTGCAGTCCTAACCCCCACTTAAAGGTAAAGGGACCCCTGACCATTAGGTCCAGTCGTGTCCGACTCTGGGGTTGCGGCGCTCATCTCGCTTTATTGGCCGAGGGAGCCGGTGTACAGCTTCCACGTCATGTGGCCAGCATGACTAAGCCACTTCTGGCGAACCAGAGCAGCGCACGGAAACGCCGTTTACCTTCCCGCTGCAGTGGTACCTATTTATCTACTTGCACTTTGACGTGCTTTCGAACTGCTAGGTTGGCAGGAGCTGGGACCGAGCAACAGGAGCTCACCCCTTCGCGGGGATTCGAACCGCCAACCTTCTGATCGGGAGTAATCCCATTGAATTCAATAGGAGTTACTTCTGACTAGACATAGTTAGAATTGTGCTCTAAGATAAGACCCGTGGTCTTCTTTTGCCACTATGGTGTGTGAGCATTTATATCAGGGAAATGCTTTTGTCTTGTGCATACTAGTCATTATTATCACCCTTGTGGTTTATTTCTATAGTATCCCCAAGTGCTAAGCACACCCCATTGCACACGGCTAAGCACACAGCTACCCTCCTACAATTCCCATTCCTTTCCATGTGACTGTCCCATAATTTTCTTTTGGATTGTGCCCAGGATCTGGAACAGCCTTTGCAAATTGCTGCCTTTCATGATCAATCTGGAGCTTTCTGTTGTATACACAACATTGCAACATTTCATTGCTCTGTTCTAGGGAAGGTGTTACATAAGTAATGGCAGTTTGAAACTGAATTTCAAATTGACACACAAAATTCTACAGAGCTTAAATGCAAGTTCATCTGGGAATCTTCCCCCTCATTGTAGCATGATAAAATTAGACTTCTGATTCGTCAGTACTGAAATGATGCCTCATGAACAAACCTCTCCACTGCCAAAGACGCCTTCTCAGCCAGGCATCATATACTTTTAATGTAAGTCATTAACCTGAGAAATCTTTCTAAGCCATGAAGCTGAGTTTATCAAGCAAGTACAAAGAAAGCAATCCCACACCACTGAAAGCCTCCTGCCTTATTATTTACCGACTGATCCTAATTACGGTGTCCCACAACTGGGCCTTGGCAAGTCGAGACATACAAAGTAAGCAGTTACTTCATGCAGTGCAATAATGGAGGGTGTGTACATGAGTCTTCTATATGAGTAATTAGTAGTTTTGGCAGCAGTAATACTCCCACAGTAAAGGCCTCTTCCCATTAATGCGAACATTAAAAACCTCCAAATGATGCCTTTGAGGCGGCAACTCCCTTCGTCACCTAAATATCAGAGGAGTGTTCCCCTCCAGGTATTTCATTAGACATTCTAGAGCCAGTAGGGAGAGTATTCTACCCTTTTGTACTGGAAAACAGGGCAAATCGTTCCCGTATCAGGTAACCTCGTTTTCCTTATTAGTCGAAAATCCATTGGCCAGCACTGGGGGGAAGGGTGTTCATCTTGTACAGAGGAGTGTTCCATTCACAGGTGGCCAGAGAGGCCACAACTAAGTTACCTTTAGTGATGGCCTCCATTTTTAGAACTTACTAGCTGACCCGGCCACGCCTTGCTGTGGCTATGTGTGTGAATGCTGTGGTGTTGATGGCAGCATCTGTGGGTGGTGGTAGGAGAGGAAAGGGCCGGCAGCGGCTGTGGGGATGGTGTCCAGCCTGCCTTTCATGGCAGCTGCGGTGGGGAAGTGGGCAGCGGGCGGCCCAGGCTGGCTCTGACGGCGGCGTCATGAGCGGCTGTGGAGAAGGGCCGGGGCCTGCCTTTCACGGTGGTGGGGTGGCTAAGGGGCCTGGGCGGTGGTTGGGCTGGGCCTGCATTTGATGGCGTTAACAGTGACGACCCGGGCTGTGGTGACAGTGCCGGCCTAGAAGTTCCCCTGTTCAACTTCCATCTGTCCCTTCTCTGTCCCCACCCCTGTTTTCTATTACCCTCTTCTCACCCCCCCCTTTTCAATTACCCGTTTGTGAGCTTGCAAATGGCCGACGGAGCTCTGAGGTTTTGCTGTGATGTGTAATAGCTGCACCCGTTTTTTGCTTTTGTAGCTGTAGTACCAGTATAGCCGTCATTAGAAGGTGCTGTTTTGTTGATGACATGTAATAGCTGCGACAGTTTTTTTGCGTTTAAACTTTATTTTAGCTATGACAGGTGTGGTTTTTCTGAATTTTTATTATGCCAGATTGTTTTGCCATGGTAATGGAACGCTGTGTCCAAATTTGATGCGATTTGGTCCAGCAGTTGGTCCAGCAAGGGTGTTTCGGACAAACACACAATGGGAACATTTTTATATATATAGATGAGACTTCTAACATGATGCTACATTGTAAAGCCAGCCAGAAAAGTCAGTCAACCTACTCAGTCCTCATTAGGCTATTTTGAGATTCCCGCTCCAAACTCTTTTTGGATTTCTATAAACCTTGGGCTTTCCCCAAACTTAATTTTCTTTGTGTAGATGGTGTCATTTTGGCTGCATAAAGATTGGAACTTAGAGAACAGAGTTTGCTATAAGACTTCTAGGAGGTTCAAAAAGTAGCCCAGGGCTGCTTGAAAGCCCTTTTGCAAGCAGCCCTGCACTGTGCTTTGAAGTACAGTACCAACAACCAGGGCTTCAAAGAACAGCATCACCTGATGTCATAATGACATGAGGTGATTGACAGATGAACAGTCTCGCCCACTTGTCAACTTTGATCTGCCATGGTTGAGGAGAGAAGGATCCGGCCTGTTGGCCAGAAAAATGTTCCCCATCACTATTATGAGTATATACGATAGGGGAAGTCATAATTTGGCTGAAACTCTGAGGAGTTTAGGGTGGCATTTGTGGAATTCATTAAGGGCACTCGACTTATATTTTGAGCATCATTACAGAATTGCCTACAAACATTCCTGCCTTTTCATGACTGACGTTGTTATGAAAATACCACAGAAGGAATTCCAAGTTGCAGAGGAAGAAGCAGTAATTGCAAGCCAGATAAATTTTGTAATAATTAGGCAATTGTTGGGTAGCAGTCCCAGGCAACAACACACATACACCATGCAAAATGTTTGCATACACAGATGTGACACCCATTTTCTCTCACTGAACATAGGTAGTAACATACTACAAAAACATGGTAGCCATGAACAGGGGTCTGCCGGTGATGTCGTGAAGTCACAGTTTAATTATTTAGTTGACATTTTGTAATTCCTGACCAACCAGCTATTTATGACATATTAGATAGTAATTTATTTCCGTATTCCAAATCCACACCATAAAGGTTAATTTGCTAAATAATAAGCCACCACATCACAATTTTTGAAGTACAAATTATGAAGTCAAGAACTGCAAACTGAGAAGCCACAAATTAATTAATTGGGAATTAAAAGATTGCAAAGTGAAAAGCCAGAATTTGCGATTGCAAATAATAAGCAAACTATTTCAGATGATATTTAACTCTAAAGTCTACATGGGCCTGGGGGGGGGGAGGGGAGGGGAGTTGAATGTAGATCTGATCATATGCTTAACTACAGGTGACTCCCCACTTACACAGGGGTTATGTTCTGCTCTCTCCCCCCAAGTGAAATTGCATAAAGTGGGAAACGCCCTCTCTGCAACTCTCTTCAATCCAAACCAAAAATACTGTATCCAAATATGTCCACAGCTAGAACTGAAGCTCTGGGATCTGCAGAAGGTTGGAGGACAAGCGGAATGCTGCACATCAGCTGTTAGGCGGGGAGGCTGAGCAGCATAAACAAACCCTCACTGCGCATTCCGGTCTCTTCGGGGCTTCCTCCGCCCTCACTGATGTTCTCTTTGGACTCCAGGGAGGATCTCCTCGTGAGCCATGAGGGCTCTCCAGCACTCTTCCACCATTTCCGGGTAGGAATTGAATTATTTAATTATTTCCCAGCACCACGTCTATATGCGGTTGTGCAGGAGTAGAACACTCGTAAGTGGGGCGAATACTGTTTTCCTACTGAAACCTCTGGTACTGAAGTGCTTAACTTTGGCAGAGCTGTAGCTAGGGGGCATCTAACCAGGGTTTCTGCCCCGGGTGAAGCCTCCGGAGGGGCGCCATTGAGGCTCCCAGCTGGGGAGAAAGATGAAAAAGTGAATGGCAGGGGCTGCGCTGCTCGCCCCAGTGAAGCAGAAGATAGGATCCCCTGTGGGTTTGCTACTGTGCGAGAAAGAAATTATGGAGGGACAGAGGAAGGGGTGGGAAACTGAGGAAGAGAATCGGTTGGACTAGATCAGGCACGTCCAACTTCCAAGAGACTGCAATCTACTCCCACTATGGGAGACTATGCACAGGGTGGGTGCCGCTTTGCCACACTCCTGGCACTGTTTGCCCCGCATTCCTGGCTGCATACTGTAAGATCACAAATATAAGCCGCACTTTAACTTTTCATGGTCGCAATTTGGGGGGAAATTCAGGTCAATACGGTAATAATAATAATAATAATAAAGAACAACTGTGCCTGCTCTATAGTTTTCTACCTCCTCACCTTGTTTTCATTGAGGAACTGTGAGACAACCCTGAGCTCCTCGGGGAGAAAGTGTGAGATATAAATAAAATAAAATAATGATAATACAGTGGTACCTCGGGTTACAAACGCTTCAGGTTACAGACTCCGTTAACCAAGAAATAGTACCTCAGGATGAGAACAGAAATTGCGCGGCGGCAGCAGGAGGCCCCATTAGCTAAAGTGGTACCTCAGGTTAAGAACAGTTTCAGGTTAAGAACGGACCTCCAGAACGAATTAAGTTCTTAACTTGAGGTACCAAAATAATAAATAATAATAATAATAATTTTATATCCTGCCCATCTGACTGGTTGTCCCAGCCACTCTAGGCAGCTCCCAACAAAAACCACAACAAAACATCAAACATTAGAAACTTTCCTAAACAGGGCTGCCTTCAGATGTTTTCTAAAAGTCAAAATAATTATACGTATTTACAGTGGTACCTCTGGTTAAGAATGTAATTCGTTCTGGAGGTCTGTTCTTAACCTGAAACTGTTCTTAACCTGAGGTACCACTTTAGCTAATGGGGCCTCCTCCTGCTGCAGCCACACGATTTCTGTTCTCATCCTGAGGTAAAGTTCTTAACCCGAGGTACTATTTCTGGGTTAGCGGAGTCTGTAACCTGAAGCGTCTGTAACCTGAAGTGTATGTAACCCGAGGTACCACTGGTATATCTTTTCACTGCATTCAAAGCATTGGGGCTTCAGGTGTACATGGGAATCATAGTGTGTCTCTAAGAAAGGAAATCAGAGTGCTGTCTTGTCCAAGAAACCTTTGTCTAATCACAGAGCATTGGAGGCTGCTTGTGGAAGAGTAGCAGAGAATCATAAAGGTAAAGGTAAAGGGGCCCCTGACCATTAGGTCCAGTCGTGACCGACTCTGGGGTTGCGGCGCTCATCTCGCATTATTGGCTGAGGGAGCAGGCGTACAGCTTCCAGGTCATGTGGCCAGCATGACAAAGCCGCTTCTGGCGAACCAGAGCAGCGCATGGAAACACCGTTTACCTTCCCGCCAGAGCGGTTCCTATTTATCTACTTGCACTTTGATGTGCTTTCGAACTGCTAGGTGGGCAGGAGCTGGGACCAAGCAACGGGAGCTCACCCCGTCGCAGGGATTCGAACCGCCGACCTTCTGATCAGCAAGCCCTAGGCTCTGTGGTTTAACCCACAGCGCCACCTGGGTCCCTGCAGAGAATCATAGAATCCCATAATTAGAGAGTTTGAAGGGGCCCAAAGAGGCATCTAGTCCAATCCCCTGCAATGCACTGCCAACAAGATAAACACACACACACACACACACACACACACACACACACAAACATACAAACACACAAACATAGACTCTAGTATAAGCTGCCTTAGGCCAGGACACACACTGTTTGTCCACCAGCACAATATCGTTTTCTCTGGCTGGCAGTGGTTCTCCAGGTTTTCTGGCAGAGGGCTTCCATGTCCCGTTCCCCCTGGTCTTTAGAAACTGAAGATGCTAGACACTGAACCTCAGACCTTCTGCATGCACAGCAAGGACTTTACCACTGAGATTTCCCAATTCTGCAAAATGAGTCATTTTATTACAGCCATTTTTATCAGCTGTGGTCTCATTTTCAGAAGAGTGAGCCTTTAATAATGAAGAGGAATGTCAGCAATTATACTAAAGTCAGTGTGGCTGGAGGTTTTCCATACACACATTCCAGAGAAAAAGCAGCAGTGATAGCGCCAAAATTTCTGCCTGGGAAGTGACCAGAAGCAGTATTGTTGAACAAATTGCCCACTAGCTTCCTCTTTTTATACAGGTCCAAACTTTGGAAAGAGGGGAGTGGTTCATTTTTGCAGTGAAATCTACTGGTCCAGCATCAGCCTTGTACCTGGAAGATGCACACTGGGTAGAAAATATCCTTTCATAAACTCAAATGGGGAAGACTTAGCTGTGGTTACTCAATGGCAACAAAGGCACACCACACTGCGCGGAGACCCGCTCTTCTTTAGTACTACCTCACATTTGTCACAAATCAGGAAACAAAGGCTTCACTTATTCAGCACCTTGAAGGAAGAATCAGTTCTAAAACACAGATCAATATACCGGTAGATAGCTTGTTCTAGCTAGGGAAGCTTGAGGAGCTAATTCTTTGTGAGTTCAGATGCAAAGTCACCTGATCCGCCTCACCAAGACTGGAATGGAGTTTTCATGCACATCTCTGAATTTTGTGGTGCAGCTGTTGGCTAAGACACATATCAAAATGTGTTTAAAATGCATATTTTTAGATACAATTTATTTAGATAGTCTTGCCTGCTGGTACTTTTGGATGGATCTTTGTCATAATTCTGTGGCTAGGAGTACAACCCTGTATCAGGAAGCTTTTATGCCTGGCGTCTCATTGTGTTCTTTTATATTCTGCTGGAAGCCGCCCAGAGTGGCTGGGACAACCCAGTCAAATGGGTGGGGTACAACGATGATGATGATGATGATGATGCCAGTTTCATCTGATACATCACCTGTGGCCAGGAATAATCTAGTCACTGTGGCCTATGCATTGGTAATATTGAAACTGGATTACTGCAATGTGCTCTGCGTGGGGCTGCCTGTAAGCCTGGCTGCAAGCTCCAGCTAGAGCGGAATGCAGTGACTAGACTGCAGGTAACCAACAGCAGGTAACCCCTAGCTGCCCATATGCTACTGGGCCTGGTTCCAGGCTCTTGTATTAATATACAAATCCCTGAACCACTTGGGTCCAGGATGCTTTACAGACTACCTTATATCCCAGCTTGATCACTGAGGTCATCTGGACGAGTGTTGCTAACTGTCCCCTATGTTTACAGGGGCTTGATTGGTCTCCACTAGAAGTTGGGTATTTAGTGTCACTGGTCCCATGCTGTGTAATGCTCTTCTGACAAAGATTCAGCAGGCACCTTTGCTTTTGATTTCCAGGTGTCTCTTGAAGACCTTTTTTATGTCTATGCAACTCTTGGGATTTTTTGATCAGCCACTGAACCTAAGCATTTTGTACTATTTTTATGGGATTTTATTATCTCTACCGCTGTACATCACCATGTTACATTGAATTTGTGGCACATAGACACTTTTTAAAATAAAACATCTTGCCATATTTTATCAGAAAATTCTTTCAAAAGTATTGTTTAATTACATATTTAAATGTACATTTTCAGGTAGCTGGTCTTTCTTTAAAAACAAATCACAGATAAATGCAGAAATATGACAGAATGGGCGTGAATATGGACCATGGACCAGAAATATGGTGATCCGTTGATCCTTAGAGCTAGCTGGGCTGCCACTGCATCCCTGTTGCAGTCACAGTCTGAATTCAGTTGAACTCTGCATCCACACATAGAACCATTTGAAGCATGTATTAATGGGCGCCTTTGAGCAGGATGCAAACCCATGCAATGAATTCCCTATGGATTTGAAATCTAATAGAAACCAGCCTCCATAGGTCCATACTAATTCATATTTAACTATCTGAGAACTAAACAACCTCATTTAGAGGTGAAAATTCATCTTCATTTAAAAATAATAATACTTCAAATACCTTTGAGAATGGTGTGTGCAGCTAGAAAACAGAGCAGCAGGAGACCTTGGAAACAAGGCAGTTGAGAAGAATCCGGTAGGAGGATAGAACTCTGAGCGCCACCTTGCGGTGAGGGCGCCAGCCAGTATTGACCATCCACTGCAAGACCAGCATGTTGATTCAGCTGCCATTCCATTTTCACCTTCATGGCATCCATTGCGAAAGAAAAAGTGGGAAATAATTTTGGGATTCAGAGTATGCATTTCTGTTACTCCAGGCAACCTGGCCAATGGTCAAGGATACTGAGAGCTGCAATCCCTTTGTCACATGAATTAAGCAAATCTATCTGACCTTTGCAGAATTGGTTTCACCCATATTGTTCCCATCCTATTGCTTTCTTCTGAAAGATATTATTCAGGAGGTAGGAACAGTCAGAGGAAAGCGGGGAGTGAGTCACAAGTTCAAAAAAGAATTGGATTACCATTAAGGACCATTTAGCCTTACCAACTAAGACAGTATATAAATATTCTATATAACAGTATTGTAATAGTTATATGGCCATACCCAGATTCTTCAGAAGTGCTCACCCCCACTTAGCAATATAGATCTACACGAGGAAGTGGGACTCTATATCCAGAGTCAATGCAGATACACAGCAGGATGTTCTCTAAAACTGGTAATGACTCAAATGAAGTACCGTAAGTTTCTATTGTTTCACCAGGGAAGTATGCACCAAACTGACTCTGTGTAAGGACTGCATTGGTACCACATAAAACCAAGCATCAGAATCAGTTCTAAAACAGGTTTTTTTAAACAAAAGGAATGGTTCCCCCCCTCCCCACCCATTTTTTGCTTTGGCTCTCTCATTCTGAAGCAAGAAGGGGAGAAAACATAAACACACACAGACACCAAACTAGGACAAATGTTCTTTGTAAAAAAGAAAGATACGGAACTTACTTTGAGAGTATAGGTAAGATTTCAAACTTCTTTTGCTCATGCCACTTGCTGCAAATTTCCTGGTTTCTCTTAACAGTGTAAAGACACCATTTCTCTTTTAATCTTCAATTCCATATTGAAGTTGACTCACATGTTATTATGGGTCTGCCAACTCAGCAAGAAGTTCAAGACACCAGTTAGGAAAATGTTTGTGTGTTTTTAAAAAAAGTTTTGCTCCTGTTGATAGCTGCATTAGGCGAGAGCGGGGGTTTTTTTGTCCTTATTCCTTCCTTTGGTGACAATATCATATATAAGTAAGGAAAAAATGTATCTTTGTTATGGAAAAGTTATTCATGAAAGGTGTTTAGCTATGAAGGACTGATTTGAAAAGTGGTTGCTGCACTCTTATTTACTGCTGTGTGCAGAAGGTGGTGCGAATTCCAATCTATCTACATTTTTTTCATGTTCTTATGAACAATTTAATGCTTTCTCGATAAATATATTTTTCATATCCCGAAAAATAATTCCCCTGGTTGAAAGTGAAGCATGAAACTGAAGCATGTGCACATCTGGGGTGGGTGCATGGAGTTTTCAGAGATAATATGAAGCCCCTTCAGAAGGACTCTCAGGTTACAAGTGAGCGTCTGGTCCCAAATAGGTTTCTTCACTGGGACTTCTAATTGTCCTTTGTTTTTCTTCTCACTTGTTTTATGCTGATATGCTGCAAGCCCCTTTGGGCAGGAGTCAGCATTGTGTACCTGGCTGGCGCTTATCTAGTTTTGAATGTGTTGATTTTGGATGACACCATTTGGTTATTTGTGAACACAGGTCTTAAAAAGGTAAAGGGACCCCTGACCATTAGGTCCAGTCGTGTCCGACTCTGGGGTTGTGGTGCTCATCTCGCGTTACTGGCCGAGGGAGCCAGCGTACAGCTTCCGGGTCGTGTGGCCAGCATGACAAAGCCGCTTCTGGGAAGCAGAGCAGCGCACGGAAACGCCGTTTACCTTCCCGCCGGAGCGGTTCCTATTTATCTACTTGCACTTTGACTTGCTTTCAAACTGCTAGGTTGGCAGGAGCTGGGACCAAGCAATGGGAGCTCACCCCATTGCAGGGATTCGAACCGCCGACCTTCTGATCAGCAAGCCCTAGGCTCTGTGGTTTAACCCACAGCGCCACCTGGGTCCCTTACATCACTATTTATATGGGTATACACTGGGGCATGGGAAATCCAATGAAGCAAATGGATAGGGAGACATGATTGAACCTGAATTATATTTGATTCTTAAACCATTTATATACGAAAAGTATCTCTGGACCTTGCAGGTGTTAGTTTATTGGGGTGAGAAGAGACTCAGATCACATCCCAGGAGTTTATCAGGAGTGAATTCACTATTTCCTACTGCTGAAACTGTAGTCCAGTTGCTTAGAAATGGTGATTGTTGCCCAAGCAAGCAAACACAGTGATAATACATGGGGTGGTTGCTTGTTTGTTTTAGGCCAGTAATAGCAGTAGTACTTGCTTTGAGCACCTACAGGATGGTGCCAATGACATAGGCTGGCTCTGTGGCCAAGTTTGAAAAGGCCTCTCTTTAAAAGACTATCAAATTACAGTCCTCTGTTTGAAGGCATCCTCTCTTGGAAGGGCTGTCTGGTCCAAATCCAGTTAAAAGAACCAGAATAAGAGAGACCAGAGCCTTGAAGTTGCCCATCAACAGTTAGCAATAGTTAGTTACTCAGCCACAGTCTTTTCCACTAAGGTGAGATTCATTGGATATTTCTGTTTAGATTATAGTAAACATTTCTAAATTTGCATCTATACATACAGTATACATTAGTGCATGCAAATTTGTGCAAATTCATGTCAATTGTTTTGTTGATGGAATTTCTCTTTTTTGGCAATGTGTAACTGGCACCCTATATTACAGTGACATCAAATAAGGCATAAACACAACTAACTTTCTGGCCTGTTTCATCTGGCCCTTGCAATCTTCGTCTCTCTTCACTTGGGGTGTTTTGTACTCCCTCTCTCCAGTAGTGGAGAGCACATCTCTTAAAATAGGGAAGCAGGATAATCCTCATGTATCCACTGAAGGAAGGCCAGTCCTACTCCCTCTCATTACTTGGAAATGGCTAGTGCAAATCAAATGTATTAAGAAAGGGGCAGCCTAAAAAGGCCATCACGGGCTTTAATAGCAGCACAACAGGCTTCCCATTGCATAGGCAGCTGCACACACATAAACACACACACAGTTGTGGGATTGCCAGGGAGTTGTATGTGTTTGTGTTATTTTAAAATAAAAGCATTGGGGAAGTTTATTGGGCTGGATGACAGATTACTGAAAACAAACTGAGAAGGTTTGCTAGCCCTTCTTTCCAAGAAACAGAACAGTTCCCATCATATCAGCATCCCTATCGGGGGTGGAGGGGGGGGGAAACTAAGCGCATCAATAAAACAGTATCCTCACAACCACTCACTTCCTGCAATCAAAACCGCCCTAGCGTGTGGCTTTCCCAAATAAAAATTACTGGACTGAAGCCAAGGAAGCAATTGATGAGTGTGTGAGTGTGTGTGTGTGTGTGTGTGTGTGTGTGTGTGTGTGTGTGTTTCAGGGCTTATGACACATCCATCAAATGTGTCAGTCTTTTATAGTGTTTTATCTTTGTCCGGATCTTCCTTTACATTTAAGTGTGTGCATTTCTGAAAACTAAAAAAAAAAGTGCCCCTGTGTTCATTCATAATGATTCTCTGCTTGGGGTTGTCCTTTTATTGCATTCCTGTCTATTTTTCTTTTCTAATCGCTTGGGTCATTTGCCAGAAGCTTCTGCTGCCTCTAAACAAAGTATCTCCCCTGCTGTATCAGCTTGCCTTATCCTTGGACGATGGTGTGCTGATGATGCCTTTGCCTTTTCACTGACTTCAGCACTGGCATATTGTAGCCAGAGCAGCGCTAAGCAGACGGTAACAAACAGAGTCAACTGGGCCTTTCTTGGGGCTGCATCTTATTAACTAATCTGTGGGAAATGCTCTTTAGGCTGTTGAAGTACATGAGCTATTGCAACAATAAATTAAAGTAAACTGGAGGCAGCTCTGTGGCTCCTAACACAATAACCCATTACAAGTAGCCATTGCAGGGAGGGGGGGTGGGGAGGATATTCTGTAACTGAACAGAGGCATCTTGCTTTCAGATGGCATTTAGACTTTTGCTATAGTTCATCTCTCTTACTTATCTTTGACATCAGCCTAACAGCCTTAAACTCTAGATGCAAGGAATAATGTGTTTCCCTGATACTATCTAACAGAACAAGTAGTGAAAAATAACAGGGAGCATTCTCAGGCATTGTCAAATTTCTACATCTTCCCCTCTTCCCCCTCAGGAGGATAATAATTGACCTATCAGAGTAAGAAGAGCTTCCAGTAAATGTTAGAAATCACAAATATCAGGTTGCCGAAAACACTGTAGATTTACATTGCAGGCTCATATGCTAATAATATAAAATCAAATGTCTTCTTTACAGTGAATTAACTCCTAAGAGGAACTTTAAGATTTCCACATAACACAATTGTCTCACTTTATGGCTTGATTATACATTTTAACTTATAAAATCTGCCCAATGTGTGAAGGCACCCTGCAGGGCTATCAAAACACATGAGGGGAAAAATGGAATATCTGATCTGGTTCTCTGTTCTTCATTTATCCCATGAAAACAATGAACTCCTATCACAAAGCAATAGGTAAAGGCTCAAGCCGTTATGAATATATCAGAAGAAGAAGAAGAAGAAGAAGAAGAAGAAGAAGAAGAGTTTGGATTTGATATCCCGCTTTATCACTACCCAAAGGAGTCTCAAAGCGGCTCACAATCTCCTTTCCCTTCCTCCCCCACAACAAACACTCTGTGAGGCGAGTGGGGCTGAGAGACTTCAGAGAAGTGTGACTAGCCCAAGGTCACCCAGCAGCTGCATGTGGAGGAGCAGAGACGCGAACCCGGTTCACCAGATTACGAGTCCACTGCTCTTAACCACTACACCACACTGGCTCTCAGCCACACAATGTTGACAACTCGGTCCAGCAATGGCATAGTTGGCAAGAAGGAGGCTATTCCCTCTGTAAGGACCTAGGGAAGCTCATATCCATGAGGAAGGGGTGGCTCTCAGTTATTTGGCAAGGCAGCTCTCAACCAATCTACCTGCTGGAGAGGCCTGTGATACTGCTTCTGCCTGCCTTAGCCCATCAGGATCACATAGACTTGAGATGCCATAGTGGGTAATAATCACAATAAAATATTATGATTTCGGATTGCTCAAAGCAATATTTTCTGATTAGCTGTAAGTACCAGTGCTGATATTTTATGTCATTTCCATATACCCTGATTAGTTTTTAAAGTAATGTTTATGTCAGCTTACCGGTAGTTTTTCAGAAAGTGTGCATACCACAGGGACAAGGAATATCGAATGTAACTTAGCCAATTGGGATACCCATTTTTTATTACAATTACTTTTTTAAAAGAGGACTTTAATTTTTAAAATAGACTTTCCTACCCAATAGGAAGATCATTCAAGTGTTTTTATTTATCAGAGCATTTTGTGCTTACTTTAAAAACACATTTTATAGTCCTTAGAGAAATTCATAATGTGCTCAGTGAAAACATTTGCAAATGATGTAATCAAGAGATCGGTGGGTCAAAAGGAATTCTTTAAGCTTTCCTTCTAATGATATTTATGATGTTGTACATTAATAATTGCCACGACACTATAGAAAGAGAGACCCAGAGATCGTGACAAGGTAATAAAGGCCATTACTTTATTTGGCAGAATAATGTACAGAAGAGATAACTTGGAAAGGGTTATCAGAATAACCTGGCTGGACAGTCCCTCAATGAATGGAATAAGAGCTCCTCTGACACATTACACAAATTAGGTGATAAAATTCTGGACTGTACCATTTTAGATTGCAATTGGTGGAGGTGGGGGGGGGGTCATAGTTTTGAGTGCTTTCCTAAGGAAAAAAATTCCTAAACAATCAAGGAGATGTTTTGTTAAAGTTTACTACTTGTAGGGTACTGGGGAGCATTCAGAAAACTATGACCTGAAATGGTATAGTCCAGAATGCAGCTACTGTACTTTGCATCTCATCCTGCGCAATTCAAAGTAGCTAAATTCTGGACTATACCAGAATTTAAAGGTAAGGTAAAGGTAAAGGGACCCCTGACCATTAAGTCCAGTCGTGTCCGACTCTGGGGTTGTGGCGCTCATCTCGCTTTATTGGCCGAGAGCCAGAGTACAGCTTCCATGTTATGTGGCCAGCATGACAAAGCCGCTTCTGGCGAACCAGAGCAGCGCATGGAAACACTGTTTACCTTCCCGCTGGAGTGGTACCTATTTATCTACTTGCACTTTGACGTGCTTTCGAACTGCTAGGTGGGCAGGAGCTGGGACCGAGCAACGGGAGCTCACCCCGTTGCAGGGATTCGAACCGCTGACCTTCTGATCAGCAAGCCCTAGGCTCTGTGGTTTAACCCACAGCGCCACCTGGGTCCCCCAATTTAAAGGTACCCTTTTGCATTACCTTCCAAGCTTGTGAGCTGCTACAATGCATCTCCTTGCATTACCCCACCTATTTATGTTTCTTTCTTTATTAGATTTATATTTCACCCTTCATCAAGAGATCCCAGGGTGGATCCCACCTAGAAACTGGGACAATGCTTTGTGTGAGAATGAGGCATGCCATAGACTCCTCCCATGTGACCTGAGACTTCTGGCAGATGAAGGAATCGTGTCATAGCAGCTCTCACACAGTGGGCTTAATCTGTGGGGGGAGTCCCTCCCCCAAGTGCTGTCAACCAGAGGCACACATTAAACATTCCTTGAAGTTATCTCTGAAGAAGCACAATCCTAGATTAGCCATATTAACCTGCCTGTGCCATAGGTAAACAAACTGGAAAATAAACAACAGTTTTAGTATTAACAAAATAAAAAATAAAAAAATTCCTTCCAGTAGCACCTTAGAGACCAACTAAGTTTTTTCTTGGTATGAGCTTTCGTGTGCATGCACACTTCTACAGATACACTGAAACAGAAGTCACCAGAAGGGGGGTGGGAATGGGTGATAGGCTGATAGCTGTGGTAAACCTGTTGACTACTGTTAACAACTGCATTTAGTATTACAGGAAAAAGTAAGGGGTGAGAAGGTTAAAAATAGCTTCATCATGTATAATGAGATAAGAATCCAATGTCTTTATTCAGACCAGGTCTCTCCATGGTTTTAAGTTTGGTAATGAGTTGCAATTCAGCAACTTCTCTTTCCAGTCTATTTCTGAAATTCCTTTGCAATAAGACAGCTACTTTGAGATCTTGTATAGAATGTCCTAGGAGATTGAAGTGTTCTCCTACTGGTTTCTCTGTCTTGTGATTCCTGATGTCAGATTTATGTCCATTTATCCTTTGGCGTAGGGTTTGGCCTGTTTGTCCAATATAGAGAGCTGAAGGGCACTGTTGGCATTTGATGGCATACACAATGTTAGACGATGAGCAATTAAATAGTCCTGAGATGGTATGTTTGATGTTGTTGGGGCCAGTAATGGTGTTGTCCGGGTGTATGTGGCAGCAAAGTTGGCATTTTAGTATTGCTATAGTATAATATGCAGTTCTGCTAACAGTTCACATTGGCAAGAAAAGACTGTGTTAGAAAGTCCTTCTTTTTCTTTGCCAACTCTACATTATAGGTGGCAATGGGTGTTGTCAGACAGGTCAGGCTGAAAAGTGGAAAAATTCAAATTTTAAGAAAAGGGGAATTAGACTTTTTAAAAGGATTGCATGGGTACAGAGAGCTGAAAGATTTGCCTTCATTATCTAAACTCCCCGCCCCCCTCTGATACCAGAAGTAAATTAAACTGGGAGAAAAATCCCTGTGGGGAGGGGTTACACAGAGGTAAATGACAGGAGGGCGGGAAGGGAAAGGGTTTAGTTTTAGAGAAACAGCTGCCTGTATTAACTGCTGCTTCCTAGCAGGAATGAGATTATTTTTGCAAATATACCAGCTAATAGTTTCACCATTGAAACAAGCCAGTTTCACCAATGAAATTAGTGGTGCCTCGTACTTCTTACTATACAGGGGGAGCAGATTCTGATCCAATAATGTACCATTCTAATTTGTTTCCTGAATGAGAATAAGACAAAAACTAAATAAATCTGAGAATTATTTACATCTGCATTGAAGCAAAAGGGAGCAGCTGTTGAATAGTGCCCAGTTAATTCTATCTAAGAGTTCCAGCTAGGAACAATAATGTCTCCAACTGAAGTAGCAAAGAGACTCTAGGAAAACATGAATTAAAGTGTTCAGAAT
The DNA here is from genome assembly GCA_034641385.1 of Darevskia mixta. Taxonomy (NCBI): domain Eukaryota; kingdom Metazoa; phylum Chordata; class Lepidosauria; order Squamata; family Lacertidae; genus Darevskia; species Darevskia mixta. The sequence continues at coordinate 3,726,911 of JAWWNH010000088.1, forward strand.
TTGAGATTGGTCAGATAAATTGAGTCAACATCTTTTTCAACATCCGTTTCAGTAAGGCTTTTGACAAAGTACCCCATGATATTCTCGTGAGGAAGCTGGTGAAATGTGGGTTGAGCAAGGTAACTGTTAGGTGGATTTGTAGCTGGTTGTCAGGGATGTGTATACCTGTGAAGAGATCCATGATTTAAAACTTCAAAGCCAAATTGAGAGTATCTGGGTCAAAATTAAGGGAGAGAAAAATAACAGTGATCTCATTGTGGGAGTTTACTATAGATCCCCAAGCCAAACTGAGGACATAGATGATGCCTTCCTGGAACAGATGACCAAGCATTCAAAAGGAAATGAGATAGTAGTAATGGGGGATTTCAACTATCCTGATATTTGTTGGATGTCAAACTGTCGCGACCCGACTAGACAGGGTCGCGCCATGCGGGCGCCAGGAAGGGGAACCTTGCAGCGGGCCAGGAAAGGGGGCGACAGCGGAGCCAGGCGCGCAGGGGTTAAACCGAGCGCAGCAAGACCCGACCTCGCCCAGGCATGCCTCGAGGGGTAAACAACCCCAGGATGGGTGCGTACCTGATGGCCCAACCCCAGGTGCGGAAGGGAACCGCAAATCATCAGCGGCGGGCGGGAACCGTCAGCATCGCAATAACAATGTAAAAAGCACCCATGAATAGTGCAGGTAGACCAGAGCAGTTAACTCTTTTGTCCAAGCCACCCCGGGTGGGGAAGAGGATTAACCCCGGACCTTTAGGGCAGAAGGGAGGGGGGAATTGGAAGTCACCCAGCAAGGTGTACATAAGGGGGATTCTGAGATGGCCTCCTCAGAATCCTCACGGACTTTCCACGTTTCTCTGTGTGCTGTACAATAAACTTCAAGACATCTTCCGCTGACTTCTCGGAGTGGCGTGCGTTCTTGACGGCTAGCTACAGTTACCATTGGGGACACGACACAAACTCAGCCAAGAGCATAAGGTCGAACAGATTCCTCACTGGCCTTGCAGACAATTTCATTGTCCAGAAAGTGGGAGAAGCAACAAGAGGATCAGCCATTTTAGATCTGGTCCTAACCAATAGTGATGACCTGGTTAGTGGGGTAGAAGTGGCAGGATCATTAGGTGGGAGTGATCATGCTCTTCTGGAGTTTATTATACATCAGAAAGGAGCAACCAAGCATACTAAGACTCAAATTCTAGACTTTAAGAAAGCCGACTTCAGAAAACTTAGGGAAATGCTGGATGTGATCCCATGGTCAGTAATACTAAAAGGGATGGGAGTTCATGATGGATGGGAGTTTGTTAAAAGGGAGATATTAAAAGCACAACTTCAAGCAGTACCAATGCGACGAAAACATGGAAGGTGCCTAAAGAAGCCAGGGTGGCTATCTAAAGAACTTTTAACTGAGTTAAGATTTAAAAGGGATATGTACAAGAAATGGAAAAAGGGGGAAACCACCAGAGAGGAATTCAAACAAATAGCCAGCACATGTAGAGACAAAGTCAGAAAAGCTAAAGCACAGAATGAACTCAGGCTTGCTAGAGAGGTTAAAAGCAATAAAAAGAGTTTTTATGGGTATGTCCGTAGCAAAAGGAAGAACAAGGAAACAGTGGGGTCACTTAGAGGAGAAGATGGTGAAATGCGAACAGGGGACGCAGAAAGGGCAGAACTCCTCAATACCTTCTTTGCCTCAGTCTTCTCCAAAAAAGAAAACAATGCCCGACCTGAAGAATATGGAGCAGATGATTCAGCAGGGGAAACACAGCCCAGAATAAGTAAGGAGGTAGTACAAGAACACTTGGCTAGTTTAGATGTATTCAAGTCTCCAGGGCCAGATGAACTACATCCCAGAGTATTAAAAGAACTGGCAGAGGTGATTTCAGAACCACTGGCAGTAATATTTGAGAATTCCTGGAAAACAGGTGAAGTCCCAGCAGACTGGAGGAGGGCAAATGTTGTCCCTATTTTCAAAAAGGGGAAAAGAGAGGACCCAAACAATTACCGCCCAGTCAGCCTGACATCAATACCAGGAAAGATTCTAGAGCAGATCATTAAGCAAACGGTCTGTGAGCACCTAGAAAGGAACGCTGTGATCACTAAAAGTCAGCATGGGTTTCTGAAAAATAAGTCATGTCAGACTAATCTGATCTCATTTTTTGACAGAATTACAAGCCTGGTAGACGAAGGGAACACTGTGGATGTAGCCTATCTTGATTTCAGCAAGGCCTTTGACAAGGTGCCCCATGATATTCTTGTAAAGAAGCTGGTAAAATGCGGGCTAGACAATGCTACCATTCAGTGGATTTGTAACTGGCTGACTGACCGAACCCAAAGGGTGCTCATCAATGGCTCCTCTTCATCCTGGAGAGAAGTGACTAGTGGGGTGCCACAGGGTTCTGTCTTGGGCCCAGTCTTATTCAACATCTTTATCAATGACTTGGATGATGGGCTTGAGGGCATCCTGATCAAGTTTGCAGATGACACCAAATTGGGAGGGGTGGCTAATACCCCAGAGGACAGGATCACACTTCAAAATGACCTTAACAGATTAGAGAACTGAGCCAAGGCAAACAGGATGAATTTTAACAGGGAGAAATGTAAAGTACTACACTTGGGCAAAAAAAATGAAAGGCACAAATACAGGATGGGTGATACCTGGCTTGAGAGCAGTACAAGTGAAAAGGATCTAGGAGTCTTGGTAGACCACAAACTTGACATGAGTCAACAGTGTGATGCAGCAGCTAAAAAAGCCAATGCAATTCTGGGCTGCATCAATAGGAGTATAGCATCTAGATCAAGGGAAGTAATAGTACCACTGTATTCCGCTCTGGTCAGACCCCACCTGGAATACTGTGTCCAGTTCTGGGCACCACAGTTCAAGAAGGATATTGACAAGCTGGAACGTGTCCAGAGGAGGGCAACCAAAATGGTCAAAGGCCTGGAAATGATGCCTTATGAGGAACGGCTTAGGGAGCTGGGTATGTTTAGCCTGGAGAAGAGACGGTTAAGGGGTGATATGATAGCCATGTTCAAATATATAAAAGGATGTCATATAGAGGAGGGAGAAAGGTTGTTTTCTGCTGCTCCAGAGAAGCGGACACGGAGCAATGGATTCAAACTACAAGAAAGAAGATTCCACCTAAACATTAGGAAGAATTTCTTGACAGTAAGAGCTGTTCGACAATGGAATTTGCTGCCAAGGAGTGTGGTGGAGTCTCCTTCTTTGGAGGTCTTTAAGCAGAGGCTTGACAGCCACCTGTCAGGAATGCTTTGATGGTGTTTCCTGCTTGGCAGGGGGTTGGACTGGATGGCCCTTGTGGTCTCTTCCAACTCTATGATTCTGTGATTCTGTGATTCTGTGATATTCTCGTGAGGAAGCTGGTGAAATGTGGGTTGAGCAAGGTAACTGTTAGGTGGATTTGTAGCTGGTTGACTGACCAAACCCAAGGAGTACTCATTGATGGTTCCTCGTCATCCTGGAAAAAGCGTCAAGTGGGATGCTGCAGGGTTCTGTCCTGGGCCCATTGTTGTTCAACGTCTTTATAAATGACTTGGAAGAAGGAATTGAGGGGATGCTCATCAAATTTGCAGATGACATCAAACTGTGAGGGGTTACTAATGCCGCAGAAGACAGAATCAGAATTCAAAATGACCTTAACAGATTGGAGAACTGGGCACAAGCTAACAAAATGAATTTCAATAGGGACAAATGTCAGGTTCTGCACTTAGGCAGAAAGAACCAGATGTACAAATATAGGTTGGGGGACACCTGGCTTACTACCAGTACATGTGAAAGGGATCTAGGGGTCTTGGTGGACATGAGTCAACAGTGTGGTGCAGCTTCAAAAAAAAGCTAATGCTATTCTAGCCTGCATCAACAGAAGTATAGTGTCCAGATCAAGGGAAGTAATAGTCCCACTCTATTCTGCCTTAGTCAGACCACACCTGGGATACTGTGTCCAATTCTGGGCACCACAATTTAAAATGGATGTTTAAAAGCTGGAACATGTGCAGAGGAGGGCAACCAAGATGATCAAGGGTCTGGAAACGAAGCCTTATGAGGAGCGCTTGAAGGAGCTGGGTATGCTTAGCCGGGGGAAGAGGAGGCTGAGAGGAGATATGATAGCCATCTTCAAATATCTTAAGGGCTGTCATGGAGGAGGGAGCATGCTTGTTTTCTCCGGCTCTGGAGGGTAGGACTCGAACCAATGGCTTCAAGTTGCAAGAAAGGAGATTCCAACTAAACATTTGGAAAAACTTTCTGATAGTAAGAGCCATTTAGCAGTGGAACAGACTCCCACGAGAGGTGGTAGAATCTCCTTCCTTGGAGGTTTTTAAGCAGAAGTTGGATGGCCATCTGTCATGGATGCTTTAGCTGAGATTCCTGCATTGCAGGGGGTTGGACTAGATGACCACTGGGGTCCCTTCGATTCTATGATTGTTTAGCCATATCTAAAGTTACATTTTTGTGTTGACATTTCGAGAGATTTTAGGAAGTAGGTAGCATATGACTAACAATACTCATCTTGATAATGCAAAAGTAGCCAGATGTGATCTGAATTGTAGACTGTGGTAGATAAAATCTGGGGAGGTTAACCAGGCACTTTCTCAGGCTTCCATTTGACTGCGCATGTGTTCCAAAGTTGTGCATTGCAGGGGTTTGGACTAGATGACTCTTGGGGTCCCTTCCAACTCTAAGATTCTATGATTCTATGAGTCTGTGCAGAAAGACATGTTTGGATTTTATTTTATTAGAAATTTTAGCAAGCTATGAAAATACACTTTCTTACACACACACACACAGTTTAAAGTAACCATTTGTCTGCTTAACATGAAGCTGCTTCTGGTATTTAAAATCCTGGACTGCAACAATCAACCTATCTCCTCCACCCTCCATGTTAGAGCATCACCCTGATTATATTAGAGTTGCCAAGACATCCTGAATGTTACAGGGCTTTTTTAAAGGAAACCACCGAAATGCTTGAGCTTTAAAAGGAGAGACGCCTACATTATTGACAAACGCCAGAGTTGTTGAGCTCGGACATCAGTTCCGCCATTGAAATCCCGGCAATGTCCAGGAAAATCCAGATGTATGGCACCCCTAGATTATATGCAATAAATAAATGAATAAATAAGTTTTTGTCCAATGTTTTTTGTCATTGGATGCTATGTAATAGTATTATTGCTTTGCATTTTGTATTGCTGAACACACACACACAAGCAATGCTTGAAACTTCATAAGAAATGTGTCTGTATAGGTGTAAAGAAGTACAGTGGTAGATATTTTTACAGCATTTTTATAAGCATTTGTGGCCTCAAGTTCTCCCTGAACGAGGCCTTAATGAAATTCACTGGTTGTGCATTAAATTCTTTTGACCCTCATCCAAATGCAAGCTCAACCAGGCCCACATTGTGTCTCCCACCTCCTGATAAAACAGCAAGGATCATAACAAAATTGGTACTGTACAGCTGCTGGTCATTTGTCCATATTGACACATCAGACTCAATGTATTATATGCCTTTGGGCATGAAGAGGTAGAGGTTTTTGTTCAGAAATCCTCCTTTCTAGAGAGAACAGCACTGACTGAACATAAATTCCTTCCCAAAGACCAGCTAGCCAATTGTCACAAAATGCAGCATTTTTCCAGGATGACATTTGAAGTTACAAATTGTATTTCTACTGGAGGCGGTATAGCACAAATGGTCATTTTGACTGAAATCCTGCACCCACTTACCTGGAACTAAGATTGATTGATTTTGCAGTAAACATGCAAAGATTGTTCTGTTGGTTGTGCATACCTCAGTATTTTTTTCTCACAGCTGGTATGTCCTGTTGTCCATAGAGCAGTCTGACTAGGAAAGCGGAACTTCCCTCTGCCTAATATTCACGACACATCAACCTGATTTTGGAGTCTGATCCTCACTTACAAATCACCAGAAAAGGGGACATTCATCACCAAAAAAGGACGAGAACTATTTTCATAAAATTTAAATATGCTAATATATATGTATAAATGCAAATATACAAATGATTGCTACAATTTAAATTGAAGTACAACACATCTCACCATAGTGGTCAGCTGTGGTCAGCTGACCTGTATGTCTGCTCAGTCTGCTGTCAAGGTGGTCACTGTTTATGGGCAAATTCAATACCCCTGGTCACCCTGCTTTGGGTTCCTTATATTTAAACTAGGCTTGGACAAGTCAGTCAATAAAAATGACTTTTTCAAATAAAGGACTGTCCTCTGACAGCCCTTCAGATACAGACCTGTCCTCTGTAAAGTAGGGCACATGGCCACCTTATGGTCGAATGCAATGTGCAGGCCAGTTCAGGTCTAAAGGGTTGTACCCAACTAAGCCCTGCTCAGAGTAGACTCAATGAAATCACTGGGCCTAAGTTAGCCATGTCTGTTAAGTTCAGTGGGCCAATGATACAACCCATAGGGTCCAAAGTACCTGAGGTTAGTGGCTGGAGCTGTGAGGGATTGTGAGAAACAGGACTCCCATCATCTGGCTTGGGCTTATCAGAGTTGGTATCCAACAACACCTGCAAAGAGAATTTTGTATTAAGGAAGCAAGGTATTTCTCCCAGACAAAGCCACCTTCATAATGCCAGGCCTGCTAGTAACCAACATACTTTTTTTCAAGCTTGAAGAGGACTCCAAGTCCTTTTCTAGGCCAGATCCCAACCCTTAACTATGAGGTTCCTTGTTCAAACGTTAGAATCTCTGATAATGTTGGATATTCCTTCATGTTAACCACACTGGCCCATGGAAGTAAAACAACTTGCCATGCTAGCTCTCTCAACATAATCACTAATGATTTAGACACCATACAAAAAGTTTGCTCAGTTGTTATCTAGCTAGACCTTGTGATTAGACCTTATGGATAAGTTAGCTAGCTAAATGGATTCTTTTGTGCCAATCTTATTAATGGAGGAATTTAATTGATGGGATATTGTTTTGTTAACTGGCTAATGTGAAGATAAATGCTATGATTTCTGAAATGTTTTAATATTGGATTTCATATGCTCATGCCATTTTATATACCTTTGTTGTATTGATGTTTGTGTCGTAATGTTATTGTGAACTGCACTGAACATGTCTGGGAAAGCAGCCTATAAACAAACTTGATAATGATAAAATATAATAATAATGATAAATCTGTAGGCTATTTTACATAAAAGCTGCTGAGGCTGAGATTGACTTGCCCATGGCCACACAACGGTTCCATGTGATTCAACCTGGTTCTCCCATATGCAAAGCTATCACTATCCACTGCCTCCAAAACTGGAACATTAAAACCCACACTTCCTGTTGTAGGTGGCTTATTTGAAATGATTCATGCATTGTAGTCATTAAAAAAAAAGTTTGAAGGGTAAAGCTAAGATGCTGAAAAGCTGGAGAAAATTGCACAGATTTCTTATCCTTCATTTGAGTGAACGTGTATGGTTTTTGATCATCTTGAGAGAAAACTGTTGACCACATGTGTTGAAATACAAGGCACACCATATGGCTGAAAGCATTTCCTTGTGGCTGTTTACATCTTCACACTAGTTGTCTCTAGCTTTTACCTGAACTTTCCCTGAAAAACTAATGTGGTAGCATTTTCACAAGGCAGAGACGGTGAGTCAGACCTCTTTTAATCACGTTGATTGCCCAGTTTGTCATATGCCAAACTTCTGTTCTTATCCTCAAGAATAAAATTACCGGTATGTTGTTATTGTGGCAGTTCTCTGCCTTCCTGTACTAACTGTAAAATAGTACGCTCTAGTGGTAGAATACACACACACACACACACAGCAGTTGAGACTGAGTATTTTGACATAAATCTGGTTCACACATACAGGGCAGATCTGCCCATTTTAGTTTCTCTTAGTTTTTCAATTTTCAGACACAGGCAGTCTGGAGGGAGAGACTTCTGCTATGCGTGAATGACCCTCAAAGGTGGACACAATGAGGCAAAACATTTGTACAGTTTTAAAACAAGAACAATGGGAGTTGTTCCACTGGTGTCAAGGTTCATCTTCATGTAACAAGAGACCCACACAAAACGAGCAGGGTGATGGAAGCTTCTCAATGCCTAGCAAATGCTTGTATTTTCATATTGAAATGCCCTCAGCTTTTGGGAGCCCTGACTCGAAATATGCCATTGCCAAAGCATCCATTTATGCATTTAACTCAAATCTTGCAGACCCAAACTAGAAGCGCAAAACATGGGCTTGGTAGCAGTGCTGGTGGGTAGGGCAGAAGGCAGGTGAAGGCTGAGCTAAATGCAAAGGTATTTTGTTGTAAATAGGAAGGTAGGGCGGCAGCTGGCTGAAGGCAGTCTGAAGGTGGTGAGGCAGTGACCCATTTGCCTTACTGGAACAGCCTCCATTGCATAGGAGGTGTAGTTTTACCACATTTAGTGCAAAAAACTCTTGTGAATGTCATGGCTGTACCTGGGGAATCTCTCAGAGGCCATGTGGTGTTCAGTACAACAAGACCCACCAGTGTGATGTGGCTTATCTAACTTAGAAATAGGAACCCCATTGCCATTATCAAGAGCAGGCATAGGCAAACTCGGGCCTCCCATATAAACGTCGTAATGGACTGCTGTTTGGAAGCTGAAAATTCCTCATAGTATCTATTTCTAATTTGTACTCTATTAAGTTATACTGGTTCTAATTTTTAAAATCAAATTGTACTGTGTATTTGTTCTAGTTCTGTTGGTCTTATGAGCTTAAAGCTGAAATAAAGTGATTGATCGACTCGGGCCTCCAGATGTTTTGGGACTACAACTCCCATCATCCCTAGCCAACGGGACCAGTGGTCAGGGATGATGGGAGTTGTAGTCCCAAAACAGCTGGAGAGCCAAGTTTGCCTATGCCTGATCAAGAGGCCCAAGAGGTGAGGCTCCACCTAAGCGTCAGCAGGTACTATAGGTTCAGAAAGGTCTTCCTAGGAGTTACGTAAATAGCCATGATGAGATTAAGAGACATAAGAAGCCTTACACTTGTCATGGTTTATTGTGGGTAGGCCTGGAGAGAGACCTGCACCCCAGAAGCTACATCCCTTAAAGCACCTCAGCTTAATGAGGAAAAGAGTAGTCTTACAGAATGGTATGCATCCAGGGGTAGGGCAGGGAAGAAACCTGTTTCAAATCACATTAAATACAAGCCTGCCTAATTGACAGTTTCCAAAACAATGAACAAACCAAAGCACAGCCACCCTTCCAGTTTGCAATGCAGTTTTCCAGCTAAGTTATATTCATAAAAATGTACAAACTCAGGTAAAGCTTCATAAGAATGCATATATTGGTGGAAATAATGTACACAAATGCATTATGTTTGGGGAAACAGCTTTGCTAAAGTGTTTATATTAGGATAATTTCACACTAAAGATACAGAGTTTTTTTAATATAAAAACAAACAAACATGTGGAAAACTGAATTTAAGATTAAAAAAATGAAAAACTGAGATAAACTAAAATGGACAGATTTGCCTATCCCTAGGTATTGATCAGCAAAGCCTTCAAAACTGGCTCTTCCCCATAAACCCTTGGTCAGAATAAGAACAAGACATCTATAGAGCAGGGCTGGGGAAGGAGAGTGAGATTCCTGAAACCTAAGAGTCCAGCTTTGCCACAGGGTATTCTTGGTTTTCTTCATTTTCTTCCTCTTTATGTCTGTGATTGCTTTGGGGCTTTTCCCTCCTCATTTTGCTCTTCCCAGTGGGGGAAAATGGCTTAGTTGTAATGCAGGAGACCGTATGGTGTGTTTCTCCCTTGCCCAATTGTCCACCTTAGGCTAATGTTAGTAAACATGCATTAAATACAAGCGCTTTAAATCTTGTCAGGGGTGTGCGTGTTGTGAGGATGGAAATTAGTTATTAGCCTAGCTTTTCATCCACGCATAATAGGATGCTAGAATCAGAGCTGTTTGCTTTGGGCCATGGGAAGCATCATGCTTGAAGATGTCTAGTTCTGAATGTACAAAGTGTAATATGTTTAAAATAAACAAACACAAGGCAGAGGCCCATTCTACATAATGGAAGCAAAACGTGGGCTCTTTATATATTATCCATTACATTTTCTGAAATAACACAAGGAGGAGGGAGAACAGATGTTCTCTCTCTGTTTCTTTCATTTTGCAAAAAAAGAAGGAAAGAAACTTATCACAATAAATTTCTTATTCCACCTGAAAATATCTTTTTTTTTAAAAAAACACAACTGCCATAAACCCATTATTTTGTGCCTTTTCTCTCTCTGGCTGAAGTCACAGCGAGATTACTTCAATAATTCTGCATCAGAAATATTACAGATTCTGAAAGCAGAATATGTTATGTGGTTTACTCATCTAAGTATTCAAAACTGTCCAACGGGAAGCTCAGATTACGCAATACGAATGCAGAAAGTTTGTAGGTATGAAACTTTGTTGAATTTACATTGTGCAGGGCTACTTGTTTCTTCCCTGGGTGTGGCTCCAAACTATTGCCATGCCCTTAAAATCAGAGTGCCACATGCTGTGTTGTGTCTTTTTATGCCTCAAAGGCTCATGGGATGCCTCTCCTTTCAGGTTACCCCCTTGCTGTCAATGTCACCCCCTCCTTTTCAGGGCCCAAGCTGTTCAGACAACAATTTTCCCCATTACGTGCAGTTGTTGCTCCTGCTTTATTAACAAAGCTCTCTCCAACCCCTGCTTTGAATCTAACTCACAGAGGGGCAGCGAACACCTGAGGGTACACCATGCAGAGGATTCAGCCTCAAGCTTATCCTAGCCTCTTGGCAGTTGTAGTGAATATTTAAGACTCTAGCGCACAGGACTATTTAGAAATACCAATGGCAGCCCCACAGCCTTCCCCTGATAGAGGGACATGGAGGCGTTTAATACTCCTCCCAAAGCGGTTTGCATTGAGTGGGAAGCTGTCATTGGCATCAGCTTCCAGTAACTGGAAACAACAGCTTTAGATGAGAAGGAAGGGAATGGAGAGATGTTTCATTGGGACCTCCTAGATCCCAACACACAACACAACACAACACAACACAACACAACACAACACAACACACACACAAGACAAGTTAGGCTGTCTACAGATGGTGGCTTTTAACAACTGTATTAGGGACTAAACTTGGGAGCAACATTGCTGGTTTGAGTTCAGACCTCAGCAGCAAACTTGAAAAAGCCAAAACAAAATAAAATTAAAAAAATCCTTCCAGTAGCACCTTAGAGACCAACTAAGTTTGTTCTTGGTATGAGCTTTCGTGTGCATGCAGTGTATCTGAAGAAGTGTGCATGCACACGAAAGCTCATACCAAGAACAAACTTAGTTGGTCTCTAAGGTGCTACTGGAAGGATTTTTTTTATTTTATTTTGTTTTGACTATGACAGACCAACACGGCTATCTACTTTTAATTGAAAAAGCCAGCAACCTTCGGGATTTTCTGTGGCCAATGGTGCAACATTGCATGCTTTAAGCAAAAAAATACCAAATCCAAAACACTCTCCTTTGACACTACAACAGACTTCTACTAGCTAGTAAACTGTAGCTATCTGAACTGTAAAAAAGTAGATTATGTCAAATGGGAATGTTCTTTTTAAATACAATCAGAGAGAACAGACTTCCTTTAATTTCCAGGCCCTATTTGTGCTGTATTTCATTCGGTGACCTTCTGAGATGCAAGGGCACTGTATGCCACATATGAAAATGGAAACTTCATTAAGACACAATAGTTAATTAACAGTATGTCATATTAAGTTCAGCTTGCTTAGTAAGCTTTTTTCCTTTTCTTTTTGGAGACTAGTTTCCATTTAAATAAGTGGAATAAAATCATACGTGCAAAAAAGTTACCCATTATGTTTAGTTCTAAGACTCAAATCCGAGAAGCATGTGCGGCACATCCGTGTTTGCTGTGGGACACTTTCTTTCCATTACACTCTCCTGATCACATCACAACATACTTAAGAACATTGTGATTTTTAAAGAGAAATACAGTATGTGGTGTGAAGGAGAGGTTGGAAATGTTTGGTGTTGGAGAAAACCCCCATTCTGTAAGTGTGTGTGTGTGTGTGTGTGTGTGTGTGTGTGTTGACAAGGGGCATGTTACTGCCATTCCTTTTGAACAGAAGAGGCTATTTTATGTTAAGCAGACCACTGGTCCAGGAATCCCAGTACTACCTAAATGTCATTGGCAGCAGCCGTGTCCTGTGATTCTCCTAACTGGAGATGCAAGGGATTGAACCTTAGACCTTCTACATTGAAAGCATTTTCTCTGCCACCAAGCTCTGATCAGGAGAACTAATGCAACCATCCCCATGTCTGAATGCACCCAGTGAATCCTGACCATGAAGGAGACAGGAGATTGTCCTCATTCTTCTGACTGCATGAGGTGTCTGGGGCCACCTGGCTTCAGAGACAATTGAAACAACAAGAATCACCATCACATCTGAGGTCCTGTCATTTCCTGTTGGTCTGGGTGTGTGTCTCTTTTAATTTCTTGCTCTACGGTTGATAGCCTTCACAATGTCAATGGCCAGCTTAGGAACTGGCAAATCACTGAGGGACGGGTGGAGCAGCGATGGCCAAACACCTCATTCGGGGGTTTGTGAAGGCTACCAGTGGTGGTAGCTCTCAAATGATCCACACTTTTGGTTACCACAGAGGAGGCTTCTGTGGTGGTAAAGTGCCTTCCCCCATTAGAGGAGCTGGAGGGACACCTCTGCCCTATCCTAATCCCCTCCAGGAGTAGTTTGGACAGCCAAACCTTATGCATGTTTACTTGGAAGATGGTCCCATTGTGCTCAGTTGTGCTTACTCCCTAGTAAGTATGTTACCCCCTAATAAAGACAGCAGCCTCAGAAATGTAGGAAGAGCCACGTCTATAGCTAAGGATTGAAATTACTCATCATTAACAACTCAGAATGTCTCATGACCCCCCTGAAACTGGTAAGCAGTTAAAAGTGAGAAACATTCTGAAACATTATCTGTGAGTTTGCATAAATCCCCCTTTATTTTCTGATGAAGTCTCTCTCTCTTTCTCTTTTCCCTTTGCTAGGAGTCTTATGAAACTGAAATGTCAAGTGAGGGTTGCTTTATATCGTGTTCTGTCAATCAAACAAACGGAGGCTTTATGCATCTGTTGCTAGTATATTGGCACTTTTTGAAGAGTGTTTCGGTGGGAGTGAGAATAAATAAAGATCCTTCAGGCACTTTCTCATTTATGGATGAGGAATCAAAGCAGTCTGAAACTTCATTTTCAGCCTGATACCCTGAAGATTGTTGGCTGATAATTCTGGATGGAACAGCTTATCTGGGAGGATTAGGAAGAACATGGGCTTCCTATTACTGCTGGCTTCAGTCTATTCAGCCGCACAGACTTTGTCACACAGTATCTGTGCCTTTACATATGTCACTAATCTTATCTATATCTTTTCAGCTCCTTCTGTTGGAGCTGTGCTTCCCTGGGCCTAAACCTCCCATTTCTTCATTACACTGGCTGTATAGGCATTAGCCTTCCCTTAACAGCCTTTTCTGTACCATGTCATTCAGAAAGGGCTAGTAATGCAAAGGCTGTAGCCTTCACAAGAAGGTAATGGGTGTGCTTTATCTCAGGTCCTGTAGGTCACACACTGGTATATTAAACACAAACTCCTGCTCCATCTTTTTTTTCGTTCTACTCCTCCAAAATCTTACCTTTAAAAAACACCCCCACCACAATATGATCAAGTAAAATGAATTACTGAGCACCAAAGAAAAGCAGAGGTAATCTAGTTCAATTCAAGCACTCCAGCAAGACCCCCAACATTTATAAGCTTCCTACAGAGGTGGCAGGATCTCATTCCTTGCAGGTTATAAAAAAAATAGTAGAACAAATAACTATCAGAATGATTAGGATTATGATATTCCATCTTTGAACTGGTGCTAGATCATGGTTTTCAAAGTTTCTTTCTACACTAACTTGCCTTCTGCGGAAAGCCTGTGCATTCACCACAAACCCTTGTTCACTGCAAGGGATTATGGGAAGAGTTCTAGGGAGCAGTAACTTTAGGGAGGGACCATAGCTCAGAGGTAGAACACCGTTTCAATTCCTCACATCTCCAGTTAAAAAGAGGTAATTTAGCAGGTGGTAAGAAAGACCCTAAGGGACACGGGTGGCGCTGTGGCTTAGAACAGTGTTTCCCAACCAGTGTGCCTCCAGATGTTTTGGGACTACAATTCCCATCATCCCTGACCACTGGTATTGCTAGCAAGGGATGATGGGAGTTGTAGTCCCAAAACATCTGGCGGCACACTGGTTGGGAAACACTGGCTTAGAAGGTCGACAGTTCGAATCCCCGAGACGGGGTGAGCTCCCATTGCTCGGTCCCTGCTCCTGCCAACCTAGCAGTTCGAAAGCACAAAGTGCAAGTAGATAAAGAGGTACCGCTCCGATGGGAAGGTAAACGGCGTTTCCGTGCGCTGCTCTGGTTCGTCAGAAGTGGCCTAGTCATGCTGGCCACATGACCCAGAAGCTGTATGCCGGATCCCTTGGCCAATAAAGCGAGATGAGTCCCACAACCCCAGAGTCGTCCGCCACTGTACCTAACGGTCGGGGTCCCTTTACCTTTACCTTGAAGAAAGACCCTGAAGCACTACCAGCCTCAGTAGACAATACTGAGCTAAATAAACAAATTGTTTGACCTGTTATAAGTCACCTTTCTATGTTTATTCTGGGCCTCATGATCACCCAACACACTATCTCTGCCCTGCAACTGTACAGTGCAGATAATCAGTAGTCTTTCATGAACTGTATTTAGTCGAAGCTTACCAACCATTAATGACCATCTCTCTTAAAAGCCCCGAGAGGTTTTTGAGGAGACCCTGCATCCCTGGAACACAGTTTGGGAAAAATTAATCCTCTTTCCCAATCCAAGTCTATAATGCCATGTTGAGTCAGGCTCACATAATGAGTTACATGATCAAATACAGGTACTTATAACCATTTCAGGCAGTGAAATGGGCTTGGTTGCCCCCATATGCATCTAAGCACAGAATTACATTGAGAAATTCAGTAGCATGAAGTAGCCCACTGATTATTAATACGGACATAAATAGCAGAATGATCTAGTTAAAGTGAATAGACTATAACCATTCAGATTCTAGAGTAGCAGAAGTAGAGGGCAGAGGGTTGAGCAATGTAGGATTAATGTATTCAATGCAGGCCAGTCCAACTGTGCTTCTAACAGTAGCCTAGACACAGACTTTCAGCAGCTGCTTTAGATACAGAAAACCTACATCTGCTTTTCTCCTTTTTAACTTACCTAGCAAAAGGCCACAAATCATGTTTCATACAACATTTGGCAACATTAAGCTGATGTAGACTTGTGTAACTGAACACAAAATCATCTAAATAAAATACATGTATGGTTTCTGGAGATCAATACACCAAAGCATTTTTAAACTGCTTAATATTTTTTTTAAAATTCTATGTGGTATACAAAAATACAACATAAAACTCAGTAGAAAAGTATCATAAAACAGATAAAGACAGGAATTCAACAATAACAGGGTCGAGTCTTATCAGTCACGGAAAGCCTGGGCTAAGGTACAGTATATCTTTACAAGGCATCTGAAACAACTGGTGGATGATGCTTCATGTATGATAGAGAGGACATTTCATTGTGCAGAGGCAATTTTGCATCAGTCCATCCTGAATAAAACCCAGTGGATATGCTAAACTTTGGAAACCTAGATTCTAGTCTTCCAGAATAGTTCCCTAGGGACTGTTAGTAATATATCAACCTCTGTTCTTCATCAGGTGGCTCGGAGGATGAATAAAAACGTCGATGCAAGATCCAATCTGTTTGCCATGTGTCCAGCTGCCATATTGAAATCAAAAACCTTTTATCTCTGCTTCTTCTGGGCTGCCTTTTTGTTAGTAGTTGATTTTAATGCCATTTCTCTGTCTAACGTATATGAATCCAGATGTCCAGCCAATCCATCACTGGAATCCACTGAGTTCAAAAAGGAAATTATTGAAATACAGGAAGATTAGCAAGTATGAATTATGCTCAAAATGCGCACTTCTTCTTTGAAGATGTTGCTTTCCGTCTGGAGAAGCTGCAAACGGTCAAGACAAAATGTTATTAGTACACTCTCAAGAACTTCTTCCATAGCAACCAGAAATGCCAGTGTTACAAGACACAGTGCTAACCTAGGCATTGTGTGCCAAGAACAGCCTTTGTAGGTTCATATGTACCACGAGCATCACCTGGTTTCTCTGACATTGTGATATGATTGCAGTGTGCATATGCAGATATAGATTCCTTCCTCCATTTTATCACACGACCTCGTAGCAGGCCTGCTATTACTGTGTAAATATTAATGAAGAACAATGATCAGTTTTGCATCCTGAATATCTGTCAGATATTCCTCCTCTCAATTATTTGAAGCTCAGGTATTTGAAACTCCAATGTATATGAATTCATTGTGTGTGTCCTTTGTAACCCCTATTAGTGTACCACTATATAAATAGCATGCCCGATTATCTGAATATTTATCTGAATTCTTCAGAGGTTCCCCAGGCCAGTTGGATAAATGAGATTTCACTGTAACAGGGAATTCAATCATCTCTCTATACCGTTAATTCTAATCACTTTTCAAAAAAATCCTTCATGGTTTTACTGCCCTAGATTTCTTCTTCTTCTTATAGCGCAGAGTTATTAGGGATCTGTATCATGTCTGTTCCCTCAAGGTTGAAACAATAAGCTTTATCTGAAACTGACAAATTTAATTTTTCTTCTTCATATGTGAATCCCTTGAATGTCATGGTGTGCTTGTCCTGCAATAATCAGCCCAGCCAGGGCTGTGTCATTTAACACAGACCCATATTTTATTCTTTGACAGGACCAAGCAACATGGAGGGCTAGCTCTATCCCAAAGCTGAAGGCTTGTTGCTGAATTATGTCATGGGGACAGACATGAAATACCAGGCTTCTTTTGGTTTGTCCAAAGGACCTCCATGCTGGAAAAAAACCTTGGGAAACAATTTGGTCCCATAATGGAAATGTTTCTTCATTCTTTGAAAGATTAAAAACATTCCAAAAGCATCTTCCCTGCAGGGATCTGAACCCTGGGACAGTCAGGGCTGCTCTCAAGGTCTATAAGAACAATAAATTACAGGCAACCCTAGGGAATGCTGTTTTCACTACGCCATTCCAGCTGATTTATTTCTTCTAAGCTTTTCCTTGCAAAAGATAATCAAAACATATTGGCATCGTGTTATATTGGTAAAGAACAAGTAGTTCTTTACCATTCAGTCATCCTTATGGAAGATTCATAAAACATTCTACTGGCTAGAGCTGGATAACATGTGATGCAACAATACTGATTGATTTATATACCAGGTATTTTTGAATTCCACATTACCCCTCTTAATAGAGCACTCAAGGCAGCTTTGAATATAGTAAAAATCCAGTTCAAGGTATTACATTGAAATCATAATATATTTTTTTAAAAACCCAAAAACCCCACCACTAATCTGCAGATCAAAACAAAATAGAACTTTGAGACTAAAACCACCATAGAGGAATATGTGCCCTAACTAACTAACTAACTAACTAACTGATTGACTGACTAACCAACGTTTGCAATGAAATTTAGCAAAGGCACAGATGACTTTTTAGTGTTCAGAACCATGTGTGCGCACACTGTTTCTCATTCAACTAGACCCAACTAGGGATTCAGAAGTGGACGTCTTCTGAACAAGTGCTTCCATAACTGGATATATTCAGAGGTATCTGAAGAAGTGTGCATGCACACGAAAGCTCATACCAAGAACAAACTTAGTTGGTCTCTAAGGTGCTACTGGAAGGAATTATTATTATTATTATTTTGTTTTGACTACGGCAGACCAACATGGCTACCTACCTGTAACTGGATATATTCAGCATGCATGATACTGGTGAACACCATCAGGTGTACAAAGTAGCCCACATTGTGATATGCTATAAAGGTAAAGGGACCCCTGACCATTAGGTCCAGTCGCGGACGACTCTGGGGTTGCGGCCCTCATCTCGCTTTACTGGCCGAGGGAGCTGGCGTACAGCTTCCAGGTCATGTGGCCAGCATGACTAAGCCACTTCTGGTGAACCAGAGCAGCGCACGGAAACGCCGTTTACCTTCCCGCTGCAGCGGTATCTATTTATCTACTTGCACTTTGACATGCTTTCGAACTGCTGGGTTGGCAGGAGCAGGGACCAAGCAACGGGAGCTAACCCCATTGCGGGGATTCGAACCGCTGACCTTCTGATCAGCAAGCCCTAGGCTCTGTGGTTTAACCCACAGTGCCACCTGCGTCACTCTTGTGACATGCTATAGGCCTTGACTAATTCAAAGGTCTCATCACTACCAGGCGTGCCAGCTCTAGGGGGCCAAGGTGTCTTCAGCCCCCCTCAATATTTGTTGAAATGGGGCTGGGCCCTCTGAATGTTGAGGGGGCAGAGGAGGCTGTGTGTGCAACTGAGCACATTGCAGCTTCAGTGTCCGGCTCCTCCTGAGCGCTCGGCCTCCTACAGACAATGTGACATTGCACACATGCAGTGCACGTCAGGCCCCCCTCAATCTTGGGGGCAACTTGTCCAATGTAACAATATTCCTAGCAGATAAGTATATGCACACACAAACCCAAAAGAAGGATGGAGAAGTAGATGCAGACAGGATGCATCTAATGTATTTCCCAAACTGCTTTTCTTAGGGCTCAGCTATACAGCTGCAAATAAAACATTTTAAATGTGTTGAAAAGTGCAATATACAAATGTGACACAAGATGGTGGCAGTGAGCTATGCAAAATTCAATGTATTTTTCAAAAGGTTTTTTTTAAAAAGCATTTTCACAGCATTTTTTTTATACGTGTGTAGATTCCACTTTGGTAATGTTTCCAAAATATATCCTGAAAATAATACCAAAAATCTGTTAGGACATAAGATGCCAATACAAGCAAGACCAGCAACAGTTTTGCGGTCAGTTGTATCTATTCTGATTTTTCATTAATGTTTTCCCCATTTGCATACTTATTTATTTCTCCTAAGAATGTCCTTCAAAGAGCATTTGCTGTATATTTCTTTAATGGCAACTATTACTATACCCTTTTACACACTCCTCTAATCTATCATTAAGAAGACTGATTTACTGCATTTAGGAGAAGAGAAAAACACTTAGAGATAATGCATTTGAGTAAGAAAAAGACTATAAAAAAATTAAAATCAAGAACTTTGGTGCTGAAACAGAGAGCAAGACATTTGAGCTGGGGGAGGAGGGGTGGATTAGGGATCTGATTGACAGCTGTCATGGGTATAGGAGATGCAACTGATTGCACACCTATTTATTTTTGCTGAATGTTTGTAGTAGTATAAAGCAGCTTTAATACAGTTTCCCACATTTCTATGAACAGTTTCATGCCTCATCCTCCCTGAAATTGTTTTACGTACTTCACAGCCCTGGCTTTCTATGAAAAAGTTCATAAATTTCTGTCAACTACTTCATGTGTTCTACAACAAGTGAACATTCTACATGCTCACAGAACATTTCAAAGGAAAACACCTTTTTCTGAATGTGTATGTGCACTGTAAAGGTAAAGGTAAAGGGACCCCTGACCATTAGGTCCAGTCGCGGACGACTCTGGGGTTGCGGCGCTCATCTCGCTCTATAGGCTGAGGGAGCCGGCGTACAGCTTCCAGGTCATGTGGTCAGCATGACTAAGCCGCTTCTGGCGAACCAGAGCAGTGCATGGAAATGCCATTTACCTTCCCGCTGGAGCGGTACCTATTTATCTACTTGCACTTTGACGTGCTTTCAAACTGCTAGGTGCAGGGACTGAGCAACGGGAGCTCACCCCGTCGCAGGGATTCGAACCGCCGACCTTCTGATTGGCAAGCCCTAGGCTCTGTGGTTTAGACCACAGCGCCACCTGCATCCCTATGTGCACTGTAGTACGCCAATATTGGCTTTGAGGCCCTGAAATGTATACAACTCACAAGCCCTCAGTTTGAGCAAGTTGCTCACATGGAGCTGTCCATGATATTGCAGCCTGCTTTGCCCCTGTGGATACCTGATAGGGACAGGTCAGAGCAATTTGGATCTGCAAGCCACATTCCTCCCTGCTCCACTGAAATACATTTCCACAGAATATGTATGCAAGCAGATGGCCCAGAGGAATTACAGTGGTGTCATCCCACCAGCATACCCCTATCTCCACCAGTGGAGCAACAAAATTATGCCGCTTCCTGCTCCCCCTCAGACAGCTTCCAGTGTTCATAAACATATGAACCAGTTGACCTTGCCATATTGAAGGCTACTGCATTTTTGGATTAATTTTCTAAAACTATGGCACCTTCCCTCAGCTACCATCTCTTCCAGACATTCTACCCAAGGCAAAATTTTGCAAAACGGAGAAAATGGCAATGGAGCACATCTTGTGGAATGGTGTTTCGAAAGTTTGGCCAGAGGGTTGGCAGGTGGGATTAAACCCAGTGCACCACCATCTAGCTTTGAATAAAGCAGGGCACTGTGAGGAAGCCAGGCCCTTCTGTCAATGGTTTTTATTTATGTATGTATTATTTTAATACAGAAAAGTGGAGCATTATCAAAATTAACAAAAACATGGCTAATCCCAAAATCAATAAAACACTGGATGCTAAACAGTACAGTTTGATTTCTGCAAACCTGCACGTCTGAAATTGAAGAGAAAGAAGAGCCGAACTTTTGCCGTACTGCCTAAAGGAGAACAGGGTTGGGTCCTGGTGAATCTGGAAGACAGTTCACGAAGTTAGCATCTGCTGCTTCAAGTAGACATCCAACAAGCTTTATTAGGCAGTCAAGGACATCTTCTGCCACTGCTAGGTAAGTGAATGGTGCTCCATGATTCCCTGGAAAAGCTCACTCACTGCTCTACATAGCTAGGAGACCTGCTCTTGCTGCATAAAAGTTGTCACTTTCCTCCCCTTCTGCTTTTGCTCACCCCACACAGGGATGTGGATCTGACACATAAGAAAGTTTTCATAGCTGTTCACATAAGCACAGGTGAAACAGACCTGTACATATAAAGCTCACATGCCCAGCTGTATTCCTGTGCATATTTTAGCATGAACAATAAGGACCAGGGGTTTCCACACACACCCAGCATGCCCACACACAGCCCCCCTGGGCGCCATGAAGCCACCTCTGTCACCGATCAGCTCAGCCATATATTATTAGTTGTGTTTTTTTACACACACACATTCTGATTTTGAAAATACAAAGCTGATGTTCTGTAAACTTCTCTTTAGAGCAGTTTTTAATGTTTGAAGTTTTATTCTGTTTTTAATGTTTTGTTGAAAGCCGCCCAGAGTGGCTGGGTAAACCCAGCCAGATGGGTGGGGTTGTTGTTGTTGTTGTTTAGTCGTTTAGTCGTGTCCGACTCTTTGTGACCCCATGGACCAGAGCACTCCTGTCTTCCACTGCCTCCCGCAGTTTGGTTAGACTCATGTTGGTAGCTTCGAGAACACTGTCCAACCATCTAGTCCTCTGTCGTCCCCTTCTCCTTGTGCCCTCCATCTTTCCCAACATCAGGGTCTTTTCCAGGGAGTCTTCTCTTCTCATGAGGTGGCCAAAGTATTGGAGCCTCAGCTTCAGGATCTGTCCTTCCAGTGAGCACTCAGGGCTGATTTCCTTCAGAATGGATAGGTTTGATCTTCTTGCAGTCCATGGGACTCTCAAGAGTCTCCTCCACAATTCAAAAGCATCAATTCTTCGGCGATCAGCCTTCTTTATGGTCCAGCTCTCACTTCCGTACATTACTACTGGGAAAACCATAGCTTTAACTATACGGACCTTTGTCGGCAAGGTGATGTCTCTGCTTTTTAAGATGCTGTCTAGGTTTGTCATTCCTTTTCTCCCAAGAACCAGGTGTCTTCTAATTTCGTGACTGCTGTCACCATCTGCAGTGATCATGGAACCCAAGAAAGTAAAATCTCTCACTGCCTCCATTTCTTCCCCTTCTATTTGCCAGGAGGTGATGGGACCAGTGGCCATGATCTTAGTTGTTTTGATGTTGAGGTAGAAATAATAAATAAATTATTATTATTATTTAAAATATATGCTTCCAGTATTTTAAGCATTAGTGGTTCAAATGAGGTATTGCCTTATTTGCTCAGCTTTTCATATTGGGACCAAAATGGCTGGTGTGATTGAATGTAAAGGCAAGATTAGGATTTGAAACAAGCTTTTACAATCATTTTGTGTACAAAGAATCCATGAATACTAAATGTCAGACATGGGAAATGAAGCAAATCGTGTCATCCTCTCCCCCCCCCCCCCGGCCAAATATCAGATTAAGCACCCTCCTTGTAAGAAAGTTCAGTTATTGTTCAAAGAGTCGAATGTTACTGTAATCTTGCTTCACCAAATCTTTGTGCATTAATTCTGCTTTATGAGATGGGGAAAAATACCTATTAAGATTATGCAAAAAGTGTGTGTGTGTGTGTGTGTGTGTGTGTGTGTGTGTGACATGACACGTTTGCTTTCTGGAACTAGTTGTGACAATGAAAAATCAAATATTTGATGAACGCAGACAATATGTGAGTGCAATAAAACCTTGGCCGTGATTTTAAGATGTTCTTAAGTTTTGAATATTAGAGAATTAATTGAAAAGAGGCTGTTGAATCAGGTAGAGCTTAAAAGGAAAGCTAAAATAGTTCCTGGTGTACCACATTATTTCTGTTGCTGTTATCTCTACAGCTAAATGCTTGCAGTTATCCTTTCATTCATGTGGAAAATAGTTCTTAGCAAGTTACAGGATAGACCCACTCCGGTGGCGAGAAATAAATATAGATCTTCCAAAAAGATTAGTCAGTGTTTTGCTCTCAAGCTTCAGTTGGCTAGGCAAGGATTTGGCTTGATCTGGAATTTGGTTTGTCAGATTCAGTCATCTGAGAGTTATAGAATTAAATGGTCTTATGATGTAGAAAGACAAGAACCATTATTCTTGCCTTTTTTCCACAAACTCATGGAAAGCTTCCAATTCTCTCCACTGGTTAGGAATTCACTGAAATATAGCCCTAGATACACAATGCTTTACTTGCACCCACCCTGTTCCCTTCCTTTTGCCTCTGCTCTGTGGGCAAACCTTCTGAGTTAGTAACCTCCAGAGCCAGTTGCTGTCCCACAATTCCCCAGAAAGCACGCATATAACAATGATCTGCCTGCCTCCGCTTCCGGTAGATTATGGTACTCTACCCTACATGGCTTCAGATGGTAAAGGCATATGGGTATTCCTTCATGGTATAAGCCAGGGGTCAGCAAACTTTTTCACCAGGGGGCCGGTCCACTGTCCCTCAGACCTTGTGGGGGGGGGGTGGTGGACTATATTTTTTTTTGGAGGGGGAATGAACGAATTCCTGTATCCCACAAAGAACCCAGAGATGCATTTTAAATAAAAGGACACATTCTACTCATGTAAAAACACGCTGATTCCCGGACCGTCCGCGGACCGGATTTAGAAGGCAATTGGGCCGGATCTGGCCCCCGGGCCTTAGTTTGCCTACCCAAGGTATAAGCTTTTGTGTGCATGCACACTTCTTCAGATACACGTGCATGCACACAAAAGCTTATACCAAGAACAAACTTAGTTGGTCTCTACGCTGCTACTGGACAATTTTTTAATATATTTCGACTGTGTCAGACCAACACGGCTACCTACCTCAATCTAGGTATTCCTTCAGTTCAGCAACATGACATTGATACACAGTCTAGATTTAGGTGACAGTAGAAGGAGATGTTTGGACCAAAGCAGCCTTACCCAACCTGGTACCTACCAATTTTTAGCAACAACATCCGTTAGTTCCAGTCAGTAGGGCCAATGATCAGGGGATTGTAGGCCCAAACATTTGGAGGGCAGCAGGTTGTGGTGGGGTGGTATTCATCTAAGCTTTACTCAGAGTAGATCTGTTGAAACCAAATGACACTATGTCAGGGTTACATTGCAAAAAAAATAAATAATAATGGTCAGGAACCTCATGGATGCTTCTGAAAACGCTTTTTTCCTGCCCACAAAGCTTGCCATAGATTGCTGTGTGAGTTACCCTAGGCAAGTAAAAGCTGTGTGACTTTTGTTGTTGTTGTTGTTAAAGGTTTTTGCAGACCTCACATGGTGCAAGTAGTTTACTAAGGCATCACAGTGCAGGCTGTTAAGCAAAATCTGGTACTCTGGCGATAATGTGTATATTCGTTCAGTGTAAATGAGTAAGTTCAAAAAAAACATGCAATGAATCATAGTTGCAAGGCCAGACTTGCTTTGATTAACTACACTTGTATAATGAAATCCAACAGAGCAATCACTGAAACATTTAGCTCCAAATGTAAATCTTCTTGAACTCGGGAGGGGGGGGCATGTTAGGCAATGAGAGGTGGCATATAATAAAGCCATATTTCACTTAATGAAAGTGGAGGCAGTGGTAAAGAAAAGGGAATGTTTAAAAGTTGCTCTGCTGTGTTTGGCAAGCAAAAATGGGTTATTTTAAATGTGTCAATCATGATAATCCAACATATTTTTAATCTAAAGGTCAATAGAAGCAGTTTCTACAGCGGATACAGTAGTTATGCCAAATATGAAAGCAAGCATTTAGAAGATGATTTTGAGTATTAATACATCAACACAATATGTCTTGGAAAATTAATCTGAGCATTACATTGGAGAGCATAGATTTATCTAGGTAAGAGAATTTTATTAAAAATGTTCCAATATAACCTGTGACACTTTCATTTCAGCAAGTCTTCTTTGTTGAATTTTCCGTATCTCAAGCGTGGTGGGTGGAGGGAGGGTGGTATGCATTTCTATCAAGATGTAACCATTATTCTGCCTCAGTGAATACAGGACCTGCTTACTTCAAATACTGGAGCATGTTACTTTTAAGCAGAGCTGTAGCTACAGTGTGTGGGTTCTAGCTGGGGTTTTTTTTGCCCCGGGGGAAGCCTCCAGAGGGGTGCCATCGAGGCTCCCAGCCTGT
Source organism: Darevskia mixta (assembly GCA_034641385.1). Classification (NCBI taxonomy): domain Eukaryota; kingdom Metazoa; phylum Chordata; class Lepidosauria; order Squamata; family Lacertidae; genus Darevskia; species Darevskia mixta. Next base: position 3,751,908 of record JAWWNH010000088.1, read on the forward strand.
GTGTGAGTGTATGCAAATGCGTGGGGGTTTGTGCCAAACTGGGTCTTTAACTTGGGTGACATAAAGCCTAGTTTGGCCCCTGTTTTAAGGTAACAGCATCAACTTCAGTGATATGTATAGGTTTCATGTTGGGGACCTGCTTTTTGGAACACACAACTCCAATATTGTTTGATCTGCACTAACTACCAGTTCATTTTTACCTGCAATTCAAAGTAAAAAAAAAAAAAGGTAAAGGACCCCTGACAGTTAAATCCAGTCACGAACGACTCTGGGGTTGCAGCGCTCATCTCGCTTTACTGGCCGAGGGAGCTGACATTTGTACCTATTTATCTACTTGCATTTTGACGTGCTTTCAAACTGCTAGGTTGGCAATTCAAAGTACTGGTTTCTATATAAAATGTCCTTAGGACAGGGGTCCCCAACCTTTTTATGCTCATAGGCACATTTGGATTTTTGAGCAAGTGCCGTGAGCATCACTCCTTTCCCAGGTCATCCCACCAAGAGACAAGAAAAGAGAGAAAGTGTGCAAACATAGCACATAAGAATAGCCCTTGGTTGCCTTTTGGTTGTACACAAATGCTGAATTAGTTGGGATAGAAGGAGCCGACAAGCTTTTAAAAAGCTGTATTTCTTATTTTGTGTGTGGCTACATTGCCTATCATTTCCTCCTGCCCCAGATTTTCTGGCAGTAGTGAATGAAAAATACAACAAATAACAAGTTATCTTAAATTATATACTTGTAATGTAGTCAAATTAAGCAGTATCTCAAGAGTCATTGGACTTTCGCTTCGAATCTTGGACGGACAGAACTTGAAGAGTCAGAAACTCAAATGTCATGTTTCACAGCTCGCTTTACAGTTTACTTCTTATATTTCTCCGAGGTACTTTCGTCTTCTGATAGGTAGTGGCCGGCCCTACCATTCACCATTAGCCTTTGGCAGCAGAGTTTGGGTGTCATAAAAGGGCAGCAAAATGTTAGTTAAATAGCCAATGTTGTATTTTTACTGCCAAGGAGGGGAAGAGATGCTTGTGGGATTTACAGGGACCAGAATTAATTTACTGGTAATATGCACCTTGAGGACTATACACCATGAGTGGATGGGGATGCCTCAGGCTGCAAAATACCCTGGGGCAACCCTCCCGGTAGGAGTCATTCTACATCCTTCCACTGCCATACCCAGGAAAGGCCAACCCTGCACATATTTGCGTGCTGCTGCTCTGTAGTTTCAGTCACTGGTATCTGCTTTGTCATATTCAAAGCATTTATTCAAAGCATATATATTCCTACTTTGCTTTTGTCATAGTGGCATTGGCACATGTTCTGCCACAGGGCTCATGGGCACATTCTGTTCACCTCTGTAAGAAAACTGCTGCAGGCATGTGCTTGTGACACTCAGTGTACTCTGTTTTCATAAGGAAAGGGATTTGTTTTGTGGATTCAGTGAATGGTTTAGAATCAGGTTGCTATGGAAGGTGAAGGTTTTATCATAGATTTTGTTTGCCTGATCTTACATACGTGTGTGTGTGTGTGTGTGTGTGTGTGTTACAAGGCAGCAAAATCCTGCCACACAGCATGCTCCTGTTCAGGATTCCAGCTAGCCAGCTATGCACTTTTCCAGGTTACTCCATTCCATTCTCTTTCCTCACAGTTTTCCTTTCCCCACTCCAGCAGCCATTCAATATTCTATGTCATTGTTGGGCTGTTTGTGAGACCTCTCCCATTGGATTCTGTCTCTCCCTCCTTTCCCCCTCATTCTCTCTCTCTTTCTCTCTCTTTTCAGGGCAAATGTCAGCAGTCCTCCAGGCCTGCTCTCTCTCTCTCTCTTGTGTAAAGGTGTCATCATTTTGTCTATGTAGGGATAGGATTTGCCATTGGTATATAGGATGCCCTACGATAAAACACAGACAAAAATTGTGGGGGCCTCTCAGGGAGGGGTACCAGTCCCCACAAATGGCTGTGAGTGTTACAGTGACCTCTACTGGCTGAGCTTTAAAAGCCATGCTTCTGCAATTCTCCGCCTCAGCTGACTGACTACTGCCTCAGCTTTTAAAAGAGAGGCCTAAACAGCCTCTTTTTATGGCCAGGACTCCCTTTCCCCTGCCTGTGTACAAGACCATTTCTTCACAATCACGATAGTCACTTTAGTTATGATTGAGGTTGTTGATAATGGACTCCACTAGAACTCACATTTCCATAAATCACGCCCTGTTAACGTGAAAGCCGAGGGATTACAGCTATTAAGCATTTTTTGACATGCAGCTTGACCAGCTAATGGTGAAAATGTGTCAGCTTTCTAAAATTAAAAGAAATATAGCAAGGAGTTTAGATCAGGAGGATTGAAGCAGCAGAGATACAGAGTGCAGGAAAAATGAATTACTGCTTTCCTTTCCTTCAGTGACAGCAGATTACAGCAGTAGGGGGAAAATACAAATCCCCACAGAATAACATATCTATGATAAACTTCCTAGAGGCCTGACGGTGGAGTAATCTCAGATCAGGCACCTATTTATGGGGCAAATTTAAGATGCTTCAGACTCTGCAATGGAAAAACAAATCAGCGCAGGGAGAAAAGCCACACTTTTTTCCGCCAGTCTGTCGAAACGGGCATGTCCCCCCCCCCCCAGTGATTATGCCAATATCTGCATCATTAGAATTGGATGCTCATCAATCAGAAAAAGCAAACCTTCAGATCTTTTCCATGGTGTGTGTGTGTGTGTGTGTGTGTGTGTGTGTGTGTGTGTGTAAACCCTCAAGAACTGCAAGAAATAACAGAGGCAACAACAACAACAACAAAGTCCAATAGCTTTATCCATAAAGCAGAGTGGCACAAGCAAGTATAAATCCCACTTGAGTTATCATAATGGCTGCCAAGCTAATTGAGAACACATTCGCTTCTTTAACTAAATAAATTACGGTTGCAATTATATGACCTCAAGGTCACCTCCTCTAGGAGATGCCCAGCACTTGAATTAGCTCTTCAGCTCTTCACAGTAAGTGGCCTTAGCCAATCACTGCCAGATAAACACTGTTGAAATATGCATTTAATTATCTTAGCCTTTTAACTTTTAAAATCTTTTCATTGCCAGTAGTTATTTGCTAATTTATTCAGGGTAGCGCCTTGTTAGGAGGTAGTTAGGATGTAGTTCGGATGCAAGCATTTTTTTTTCTCATTGCAAGGTAAGGCATTTGAAATTATCTTACCGTGACAACCCAGTCTTAGGAAGAAATTCACAGCACAATCTTGACCAGTCTTAATTGTTGCTTGGAAATGACACGATGAAATTAAGAGCAGAAGGAGCTGCAGAGCTGGTGTCCCTTTTAAAGTGAAATAGTCCCTTTGATAAGGCCCACACAGTGCCATACATTCATATAGTTTTATGCAAGATGCTTGCATTTTAACCTCTACACATGATGGTGATCATTATAATTCTTTGTTCTCTGATAGAATTCAACATCTGTTTTCTCTTTCTGATTTGTTGTTCTGTTCAGGCAAGGTCTGTCAAAACAATGTCAACTTTAACTAGAGAAAAATATCTTTGTCTCCTTGATGTTCTTCAGAAATAACACCAGTCAAGAAAGATTGGTTGTTGTTATAAATATGATTTGCAATCTTTGGGTCAGCAGTATTGCTGTTGGTTTTTTTCTTCTTCAGATAACATTCTTTATATTAGTAGCAAACTGAAGTTACTGGCTTGGACCCAGATTTGAAGTTCCATAAACGCAAGCAATATTTCCATTTTTAGATGGGAGGGACTTTGATGTAGCAAAGGCTCCTGCTAGTGGAAGGATTGGGGGGCAATTATTACAGATTTCCCCCCTTCCTTCTGCTGTGGCCTATGCCACCTCCCATACTGTTCCAGGCACTCTCTCCCAGCTAAATTTTCAGGGGCACAAGGCCTGCGCAGAAAGTAGTGAAAATGACCTCTACAATGACTGCTTTTTTAGATCCAGATCACTATGACTTCAAAAACCATTCGCACAGTTAACTATTGTGAGTCTATGTTTATATTCAAGACAATTTGACTCTAAATTTAGCACAATTTCAGAAAAGGCTGCAAATGAGTTTTCTTCCCCACTTCAGCTCCTTTTAGTTTTTATGTAATTTCCATGTAAATAAACAAATCCATAATACATACATACATTTTAATGTAAATGATTGTTCTATATTCATTTATTTACATTTTAATTTCTATGAATATTAATTTCCTTAAACAGAAATAAAAATAAAAATAATGACGCCCTGCAGAGTTTGAAGGGTCATACCTTCCGGGGGGGGGGGGGGGGTTCATTGACTTTTAAACAAACGGCATTCATTATTATGCTTTCTGTAGCAGAACTTGATTTCTCTTGGTAAATGATGGCCATAATTAGGCCACTCATAATGAACATTGCTATGTTACTAAACTGTACAATTTGTGTAATGTCTGTTCTCGCAGAGATTTGGCTTTTAGTAAAATAAATAATAACCTGGGGTTGGATTCAGACCAATTTAGAGTAAACATGTATGCCTACTCAGAAACAAGTCCCACTTTTGGGCTGCGTGCACACCAAATCCTGGGAAACATATTTTGTTAAGGGTGCTGGGAACTGAAATTCTGTGAGGGATGGGCTCCAGTTCCCATTATTCTTTGGGGGAGGGGATGTGTGTGCTTTAATTGTCTAGTGTGTATACAGTCTTTGGTCTTTCCCCCCTTTTGCAGGAACCTCACCACAGGAACTGCAGGCAAGGTTCCCCAAACTTTGCTGCTAGGTGTGTGATTTCAGACAATATAATCCTAGCAGCTCACTTCTAGCTTAAGAAGAATTTAGATCTGAAGAGATTCAAGATGCAATCCTCAGCACACTTTCTGTGGGTTAGTAGTGAACCTCGAGGAAGTTGACATTTGCGCCTTCTGATTCAAAGTGACCTGCTCCACAGCTCCTGGACCAATGCAATGAATTGGAGCATAGTTATCCATCAGCTTCACACATCTTTAATGTTCCAGTGCAGCTTTCAGCTCATACAATATATTATACGTATCACAAAAAGAGTATTTTGGCATGAAGTGTGTTAAAATGTGTGCAGAAACAGGACACAATGGGCTCACAAGTGAACATATTTGAAAACGATGCAGGCCAGAAACAGACTGATTTTTTTCATCTCTAAGAATAAACCCTATTGTATCTGGTGTAATTTACTTCTGAGTAAGCATGGTTAGGATAATATGCAAAACAGGCAAGTTTAGCATGCATTTTTCTGGCAGCAGCACTGCATTACCAATGAGTGTGCTTGCACAGGCGGAGGAAGAGGGAGCTCACCGCCCCCGGCACCACAATCCTGGTGGGGTGCCATTGCAGCTGCCCCCCCCCCCCGTGCTGGGGGCCACGCCCCCAGGATGTGCGCCATGCTCCTGCGGGTGGCACACCACTCCCCTGGGATGTGCATCACGCCCCCGGGACACGTGCCAGCCACGCCCCCACCTGCTCTCCATCCCCAGTGCCGGAGCATGAAGCTCTGCCACTATTTTGCACCTGATCCTTGATCTGAATTCCAGCTGGGCCAATGACCAGTTGCTCACTCCACATTTGCTTCCTATTCCGTATCAATTTAGCAATGATTTTCACCCTAGCTTTGTCTTTCTGTCACAACTTGTCCTCCATGGTGCTATGCCATTTCCATATCAACCTGATCGGTCATGAATCTCTTCTCCTGACCAGCCATCTCTCGCATAGCAGCTGTGTTTACCATGGTCCACTCCTTTACCTCTCTGCTCCTTCTCTATGCTCTACATATTGTGCTCTGCAGAGGCTGTTCCATTATCTGACATTTCCCTTAGTCAGCAGTGTCTATGTCTTCCCCCTTGTGGTAGAAGATAAGACTGCAAATGAAGACAAATCTTCCCAGTTTGGGAGATTGCCATTGCTGGCAGGAGCAGCTTGAGGTGGCTACATAGAGCAGATCCTTTTTGAAAGTGTGAGCTCCCAGGTAGCTTTGCCAATTGCCTTGCCATTATGTTTGAATATTCGCTGGTCTCGCTGTCTCTCAGGCAATGTTCTGTGTTCTATCACTGATGTACAGAACCAGTAAATGACAATGCATTGTGTGGATTTGGAAAGAAAACTTGCCTCTTAAACATTGCTCTTTAGAATTAAGTTCAACCACCAAATAATTGGAACTAGTGTTGCCAACAGAAATATCGTGCCCTGCTTTTGTGCCTTTAACAGCTTGATATGCCAGAATCGGCAAGTGGAACTTCTCAGGGTCTAGAGATAAACACAATCAGCCGCTAATATAATTGTAGATCAATTATTAAAGGCACAGTTGTAAGTTAAAAAGTTGGCAACTTTACTAAGAAGTGTAATTTTATTTTAGCAGTGGCTGATTTAAGGCGACAGATTGTTAAGAGACCAAAAAGCCAAAGGCCCTCTTCTTGTTTGAACAATATTGTACAGCATCAATGGATGCCTTGCTCCATCATCACCCAGTCTGGAAAGCATCAAGTATTATAGAATTGTAGAGTTGGAAGGAACCCCAAGGGTCATCTAGTCCAACTGCCTGCAATGCAGGAATCCTGCCCTCAGCTGTCCCTGGTTGGGCTTCTGGTTAAGAGTTTGGTGCACTGATCCATTGTGCTTTAAACCCTCAGGTACGGTGGTCATGTGTCCTGTTTTATAGTGGATTGTCCCATGACTGAAGGGCTGTTAGAGACCAGTCTTCTGCTTGAGGGGGTCCTTTATTTGAAGGATTATTTTCTTTAAAGATAAATAATCATAGGAAGGGGAGAGTAGGGGCCTTGAGGTTGTCCATCAACAGCGAGTATCTGGCCAGAGGATTAAAGAGGCACGCGGATCATTAGTCACAGTCTGCCCAACACAATGAGGTGTATTTTTGTTTATGGTATTTTTTTAAGCATATGCACATCTTATGCAATACTCTTTTTAATGATGCTCAAGTGGCCGCTGTAACCTCAGCTTCTGCCATTTCTATATACCCTGTTTCTCCTAAAATAAGCCGTAGCCATAAAATAAGCCGTAGCAGGATTTCTCCGCATTTGTGAAATATAAGCCATACCCCGAAAATAAGACATAGTATGGCTTATATTTCACAAATGCGTAGAAATTTCCCTTAAGATGGCCTGGATAGGCGTGGCTATGCAGCGTACTGACGCGGAGCGGTTAAAATAAGACACCCCCCGAAAATAAGCCATACTGTGTTTTTTTGAGGAAAAAAAATATATAAGATGGTGTCTTATTTTAGGAGAAACACAGGTATATCTATGCTGTTGCCTTTGACAAGGACAATGGTATAAAGGGGCCCAGATAACTGAAAGGTTTCCATTCGGGAGCAACAGGTCATGTAAACAATACCATAGCCAGTTTTTCACCTTTGGGACAGGAAGTAACCCTTTTACCTTGTCTGCATTAGCTTAATCTCAACAAGCAAAGGAAGTGCATATAATGGTAATCTAAGGCAGTTATCCTTCGTACTGCTGCTGTCTGTGAATGGGCGTAGCTAAGGGGGACGGGGAGGGGCAGCTGCTCCGCTAGATCAAGTAAAACAATAGAAAAACTTAACTAACTGACCAATCACGTCAGTCCTGCCCCCCCGCAAATCCTGGCTACGCCCATGTATCTGTGCCCCATGGTTCATTACTGACCATCCCTCAACACAGGTGTAAACAAATCAGAGAAGAGGTTAATATGAGATAACACTCTCAAAATAACCCAAGGAACTGTAGAGGGAATCCAGACAGAGTTTAGCATTTTGCCTCTATTGCTCTTTATTTTTGTTCACTTGCAGCAACATTCATTTTTAATTGTATGGATAGTCCTTAATCTACTACCCCTATTTCTGTTCTAACTAACTTGTAAATTGAATCTTATCTGCGCAGTGTCTTCATTTCTAAATGCTGATTTTGTGAACATCTGTTTCAATCACAGTTGCAAAGCCATTACTTTTATGAGCCATACATATTTTAGATGGATTTACTGTTGACCTTTGTTGGGAAATTGAGTGTTTTTGTTGTTGCTAACATTTCTATAATTGATAATGTTGTTACTGCCATCGGGGTACTTTGTTCAAATGAAATACTGCAACTTGGCTTATCTTCTTGTTTAAACATATTTAATCAGATAAATATTATTTAACTTTTCCTGGCTTTGAGACAAAATGTGTGATTAATCTCTTCAGTTTTAGATGCACATATTTCCTCACTGTTTAGACAAGATGCCTGAGTTTTATTTTTGTAAGGGTTCACCACAACGGTTTTTAAGGCAGATAATGCAAACCAGAGTAAATTAGGGTCACTTAACCTCCACTTAAATCAGTATGACATGACTTACAACCTGATCCTGTGCAGACATAGGCATGACTAAGTCTGTTGATATCTAACTTTACATAATATTCCCCCAACCCAAACTATACTTTCTGGATTATTCCAGATTATTCAACAAATTGAGATGAATGACTAGATATCTTTCTTTCCCTTTAGAACAAAAAAAAAGACGCAAATACTATCAAACAGGTAATGGCATAAGATCTAAAAAACATCTCAAATGGGGCAGAATGTAAAACATTTGGTCAATTTATGTGCCATGATGTGTGGCACAGAAAAGTGATAGTGGGGGTGTGACTTTAACAATAAAAGCTGCACATGGGTGAGGAATGTTAAACCCTCTCTCCCAACCACCATTTACTTTACAGCCACTCTCCCAAAACAGTTTTCTTCCTGCCAGATTCATTCTGGTATTGCAGCCCCCTATCTATGCCATGAATCAGCCCATGATGTTCAGGAAGATTCCTTGATCTTCCAGGGCGGTTGAGGAGGCACAGAGGGAAGAACAGGAGAGGACTTATCTGTTGTATGAGCTGCCTCCCCTTCGCGCACACCTTTGTAACACACTGTAGCACAGTTATAGGACAACTCAGCACTAGGGCTGAACTGAATATCTCTCAAAATGTATTCTAGAAAATACATATTCACTCTTCTAAAAAAGACCACTTTGCAGAATTTTGTCCATATATTCCCCACATTTTGTTTCTTACGGCCATAATCTTGCGCCCACCCCCCAGGGACCCAAATGACACAAAGATGGAGGAATGGTGTGGCATGCAAAATGATGGCCAGGCTGGAAACATACTTGGTGAGTCTGCAAGATAGCAGTGTGTGTTAGTTATAAAAAATGTAAAGCAAAGGTCCTTGCATTTCAAATGTTAGATACCCCTCATAATGGATTTTAATTAAGAAGTGGGGTTTTTTTTGGGAAAATATTCAATTGTAATAAATCTAAACTATGATAAAATGCCTTTAAATTACTAGCAGGACATTTTAATGAGTCAGGGAGAGAAAATTTTCACTTCTTATTGACCCATTGTATTATATTTTTATATAATCTTCACTTTTTTCCCTACGTGGATGTACTGGTTTGTTTGTTTTATTACAAATTTGAATGCAAAATGTTTGAGTGCAAAATGTAAAAGACTACAAAAAGTACTGGGTTCAATAATAAGTCACAGATTTGCCTTTAATTTTTTAGACAAGAAAACTGATCCTACAAAAGGAATCCACTTGCTAACATTTGGCCCAGTTAATAAAATATGAAGTTTAGAATATGAAAAGCATGTAAAGTCCAGCCTGAAAGAAAAAAAATCATGTCTATTTATTGCATACTATCTCCATTAAGACATTTTTCTTTCAAAAGTTCAAAGAAGTTACTAACTGACGTTCCTTTCCCCCCTCTCCTCTAGAATAAGGATGTGTTTGCTTCTGTACAACAGAATGAACAGTAAGGACGTCTGTGACCATCTGCCCTGAAATGTAGTGAGCAATTTACTGGTATGTTTTCTGCAAAAGAGCCACAAGTTGCTTGTTTGGCGTTTATGTCACTTTGTCACGTTGAATCTTTGATAGGGCCATTGTAGCTAGAGGATGAGGGAGTCAAATTGCTTTCACAAAGGGCTACCTGGGCTGACTTCGATCCTACTGCTTCAAGAGTATGCCTGAAGAGCAGGTTTGCCTGTTCTAAGTAGGTTATACAGGTGGCTCCTGGCTCCTCTTTTCATAGTGAGAAACTAATTCAGGGAGCAAGTAGGGCTAACCTTATAATTAGGCAGAATGAGGTGGCTGCCTCAGATGGTGGACGCCGGACTACTAGAGGGCAGAGCTGTGTGCCATGCCCAGTTGTTATCTGGGGCAGCAAAGAATCACATTGGTCCATTCCTTTCACTGGCTACTGGTGATTTGCCAGGCCAGATTCAAGGTGTTGGTACTAGTATAAAAAGCCCTGAATGATCTGGTACCTAGGTACCTGAAGGAGCAGCTTCTCAAGTATTGCCCCACCTGATCATTGGCACAAGCTGCAGATACCTTCCTTGTTGTGCCACCAATGACAGTTTCTAGCCAGGCAGTGCATTCTCTGTGATTGCCCCCCCCCCATTATGGAACTCCCTCCCGAAAGATGTCTGGTTGCCCCCTTCAAGGAACCGTGCAAATTCTTTTTTTTTTTTTAATTGCATTTAGGATGCAAGTAATATTTTTGCTGACTCCTTTTTTTATCTTGATTTGATTGTACAGGGTTACAGACGCTTCAGGTTACAGACTCCGCTAACCCAGAAATAGTACCTTGGGTTAAGAACTTTGCTTCAGGATGAGATGAGAACAGAAATTGTGCGGCGGCAGTGGGAGGCCCCATTAGCTAAAGTGGTACCTCAGGTTAAGAACAGTTTCAGGTTAAGAATGGACCTCCAGAACGAATTAAGTTCTTAACCCGAGGTACCACTGTATGTCCTAACTGCTGAGGGTTAGCAGTTTAGAAATTGAATAATGCCAGATGAAGTGATGTACATGGATGTCCGAACTGATCCAAAGATAGGCACAAGGGGAGTCATAATGATGGTAGAAATGTTAAAACAGCCTGGAAGAATAATTATTAAATGACTGACATGGAGAGATGAATCAAGAGGTAAGTCCAGCAAGGATGATGTTGCAGTGTTGAAAGTGGGCCTTGGCAATGTATGTGAAGTTCATTATCATGTTTTAAATTATGGGAATGTTCCTGAAGCCATTCCATATGTCATACACATTGACATATGGGAAGAGTGTATTTATTTTTTACATATGGTACTACCTAAGCTCTCCAAGCATACACAAGTCTTGCTGATACAAAATAACATGGGCAAACCGGAAAACATTATGTATTTTAAGTCAGGGAATTACTTCAGGGAATTACTTCCATAATGTAAAACCATGAAGTGGAAAGCAATCATCCTTTGCCTATGCAAATTATTTTATATTCAGCCCTCATATGACTTTATCTTCTGGGGAAGGAGATTGAGAGGGTCATGGCAGAACAACTGCAGACATTCCTAGATGAGACGGGTTACCTGGATCAAGGGGCAAAAGTAGGCTGTTTCACCCTGGTCAAAGACCCAGTTTGACCCCCCCCCATGTGCACTTGCGCACGCATGCACACACAGCCTGGGAGACTCAATGGTGCCCCTCTGGAGGCTTCACCTGTGGTAGAAACCCCGGCTATCTGTAGCTCTGCCACTGCCTGAACCCATTCCTAGCTGGGTTCAGGCCTGCTTTTGGGACTGAATAAGCCTTTAGAAGGAGAAGGAAGGGGTGTGGGCAACTCTGCTCCTTCCGCTTGAAGTCTCAGCAGCTTTTGATGCCTTTGACCATGGCATACTCCTGGCCTGACTCTGCAGGATGACTATCAGCGGTGCTGTGTCATGGTGGCTCTGCTCCTACCTGCAGAATCATATCCTGAGAGTAGCATTGGGAGAGTGTGCATCACCTACTCCATAGGGAGAAGCCAGTTCTGGTTGTTTATTGAAATTTGATTTATATTAGAGACTGGCACTCCTGGATGTGCAAAGCAAGCGGGGGAGAGTAGCAGCGTGAAGAAGTTTGGTGAACAACAGGACGAGAAGATGGCGATGGTCGGAATGTGGCATTTGGAATTAAGAAGATCGACCTCATCCACACAGAGACATTGTTTATTATAATTTAGCCTGCTTGCTGGCATATATCAGTGGCTGTGGAAATACTGGAAAGAATTTTGAAAAGCAATTGATGGAGGTGATCAGGGAAGCTCCGGTGTCTGAGGCATGGGAAGTCCATATATAAAAAAATTATTATAATAATTAGGCATAATTGGAATGTTTCTTTTAATTGGGATTTGTATAATTAATTTGGATTGTAATTTGAAATCTAATTGGGAATAATCTCAATGTGATTTGCTGTGATTTGTATTGGAAAATTCAATAAATAGATTATATATAAAAAAAGGGAGAGTGTGCATCACAGTTCCCTGTGATGAGCCACAAATTGCTCGTCAACATCTATCTGGGCTTTTGGAATGAGGTGTCATCAGCATGCTAATGATACCTAGCTCTATTTCGCCACTAAATCTGAGTCAATAGAGACCGTGTAAGCCCTGGACCCGTGCCTAGACTTGTGGTGGTAGACTAGATGACTAGGTGGTAAATGAGAGTCAATAAGCTGAGCTTGAATCCTGGAGAGACAGGGGCCTTGTGGGTGAATGGTTACTGTGTCTGGTAGATAGGTCAATTGCCTGTTATGGACAGAGTTGAACTTGCTCTGAAAGAGCAGTTTCACAGCTTGGGGGTACTCCTAGATCCATCTTTGCCACTAGACACCCAAGTGACCTCTGTGGCTAGGAATACCACCTACCAGTTTCGGTTGTGACCATTCCTGAACTGGGATAACATGAACATAGTAGTCCTTGCATTGGCATCCTCAAAACTTGATTACTACAACACACTTTATGTGCCTATGAGTCTAGAATGAAACAGCCAGACTTCTTGGAGGAGCAGATTATGGGCAACAGATTATTCCTTTGCCAAGAGAACTGCACTGGTTGCCAATTTGCTACTGGACCAGGTTCAAGGTTCTTGAGTTAATTCCCAAAGTTCTAAACTGGTTCCAAAGTACCTTAAGGACCACTTGATTCCTTATGCTCAATTTTGATCACTGAGATCTTCTGACTTTTGATTATCTACCATCTCCCAGAGACTTGGTTGGCCTTTACCAGGGACCAAGCCCTTAGTGCAGGGGTCAGCAACCTTTTTCAGCCGTGGGCTGGTCCACCATCCCTCAGGCCATGTGATGGGCCGGACTATATTTTTTTTTGAGGGGGGGGGGGAGGGAATGAACGAATTCCTATGCCCCATAAATAACCCAGAGATGCATTTTAAATAAAAGGACACATTCTACTCATGTAAAAACATGCTGATTCCTGGACCGTCAGTGGCTGGATTGAGAAGGCGATTGGGCCGCATCTGGCCCACGGGCCTTAGGTTGCCTACCCCTGCCTTAGTGTGATAGGCCCTGCCCTGTGGAACTCCCTTATAACAGAAGTACAGCCGGACAGGAGCCACCATGCCTTTCTTTTAGATGTCTTTTAAAAACTGTATTGTTCAGACAGGCCGTTGGAATTTATTAATTTTTTTACAATAAATTCTTATTCACCTGTTACCGATGCTTTTAGAAATACTGTCATTGGTGTGTTATGTTGTAGACCACCTTGCTATAGTTCCTATAAAAGTGGGGGTTTATAAATATTTAAATCAAGACACGAAATAAAGAAAGAGAGGGCTTAGCCAGGTGTGCTTTGACTGCGCCCATACCTGTGGTCAGGTACCATTGAGCACAGTGGCACTTACCTGTGAGGAAACATGCCTGAAAGTGAACTCTTGGACTCAGAGAGCTACATTTCGAACAGAAACACATTTCCACTAATTCAGGCACTGGTAATCTTTTTTAAAAAATAAAATAAAAATAAATCCCTGTAACCAATTTTATGTTTTCCATGCCTCATCCCTTACACAGAAACACAAGGTTGCCTTTTAATAAAGCCCCAATAATGATCCTGCTTTAAAGGACAAGGGCTAATCACTTCCTGCTTAGCATTCCAGCCACATGACAGTGGAGATAGAATAAATCAGTGAAAACAGCAAGATGCAGCGCAACTAATTTTCATGTAAAAAGGGGTGATTGCCTTAAAAAAAAGAAAGAAAACACCACCATTGTGATGTTTTTTTATAAAGCCGTTAAAGCCCCAAACACCCTCGTCTATCGGTTTATGAATTATTAATTTTTGAAAAAAGCGAGAAGCGAGGCTTCTCCCCCCTCCCTCTAAAAAAACCTCATCTGCTAAGCCACCACAGACTGAAGTGCCTCACACTGATTCCTGATTTACATAGTCCCAGTTGGAAGCTAATGAAGACTGCTGAGCCACCTTTCAACATGCAGATAAACCTTCATGTATTTAAAAGCAGGGAATGCGCGCTTGTTGCTGGCAAATTATTCATCTAAGATCTGAAGTTTCTGACACCGCCTGCGTCAGATAAACTGTCACCCAAATTGCAAACTAATTAGTGATTCAAACATTTTCGAGCTGATTGATGACAGAATAATTTACGCTTGTTTCTCCGTTTCCAGCTGGCACAGGCTGCTGACTGGAGCCCTAATTAGCGAGAGTACATCAGTCATGTTCTGCCAAGGCAGCACATACAATTAAAAGGCAGTTTAAATGGAATATCACATTAAAAAGGCTGGTAGATGCAAATGTGAGGAAACAGCACTTTAGGAAGAAATGACAACAGAACCCCATAAACCAAAACAGAATAGAATAAGATCTTCTTTTTTAAAAAAAAGGAAGAAGGAACTTCTTACGCAGATTATTTAACCAAACCAAACAAGCAAAAAAGGCAAAATGTGCGTGGTAATCTGGGGGATTTTGGAAAACATTGTCTCATTTTAATATTCTGGGCAAATAACTTTTTTTTTCTTCAAAAAAATTGTCTGGGTGGTTTCAAGAGCCTCGTTTGGAAAGAGGACCCACCTTTTAGGCACCTTCCATCTTGTCCAGAAGAGGAAAGATTAACTTCTTTGCCTTCCCCTTCTACCTTCAAATCCCCACCCACATCTCCACCTCTTAATCCATACTTAAAGATGAAGAAACCGAGCCTGTACTTAGCTTCCTGCCAATGAGCTAGGGATTTGTAAGGATTGCTTGCAAGACACAGATCCAAATAATCCAACATCTGGGTTTAGCAAAGTTTATCTTAATAGTCAAAGACTCAAAGCTAACGCTGCAATCCCTAACTCACTTACCAGGAAGTATGCCCCAGTGAACTCAGCAGAGCTGCTTCTGAGTCCGCATGCATAGGAGTTATTTATTTATAAAAGTATTTATATACCGCTAAATCACAAAACATATCAAAGCAGATTAGAACATTAAAAAGTTAAAAACCATACAATAAAAGCATTAAAAAATGTGAAAGCAAAACAGCAGGCATTTAAAAGTTGGCACAGAAGGTGCCCACTGAATCTCCAGTGGCAGAGAGTTCCTCGGGACTAGGCAGATGACACAAAACACCCGGTTTCTCATTGCTGTCAAACGAGCCTCACCAATTTAGGGGGAAACCAAAGGTGCTCCTGCAGATAATCTCAGTGATCGAGTTGGTGGTATCTTGGACCCAAGTTGTTCAGAGCTTTGCAAATTTGTTATTTGCGAATTATTAGAAGAACCTTGAACCTGTCTCGGTAGTAGATGAGCAGCCGGTGCAGCTGTTTTAACAATAGTGTCACATGTTCTTGGCCAGAAGTTTCCATTAGCAATCTGGCTGCAGCATCTCGAGCTTCCAAACCAGACCCAGATTGTGCTATGAATTATTATAATGAGTTTTTCATTAGATCTAGCAGCTAAGGCTCAGCAAGGATTTGACTGTCTTACAAACTGCAGTGTACTTTGAGCAAGTATAGCTCTTGCACAGTGTACCTTCATTGCCAACAACGCAACTGAAATCTCTCCCTGCCTGCCCTGCCAGAAAAGTTGGAGCTGATCTGTTCAAAACCAAAGCCAGGGAAGTAGATTTCAAAGCAGAGGAGTGCAATGTTTAAATATCCACTATTTAAAATGTCTGGTGGATCTAGCCATCGATGGGGTTGTTGTTTTTGTTTGTTTGTTTGTTTGTTTTGTAAACTACAGTGTTGGTGTGGATATGGGGACTCATCTATTTTGGCAAAGAAAAAAGCACTTTATATGCGTTATAACACTGTGACACCAGATGGCGCTGTGGAGTCCCGCCTTTCACCACCGTGATTTCCCTTTATGAAGTTTAGAACACGTTTTCCTGAAACGCTTTTTTGATGTGTCTAGATCCAGCCTTGGAAACCCCTGTTCAAATTTCCATGCATTTACAAAGTACTTTCAGGGTTTCATAAAAGGGAAATATTCTAGCTGGTGATGGGCTGGATAATACAGCCAGCTATCCTTATGCCAGCCATCACCACCATCTTCAGTCTGAATTGCTGGTCAAAAGGCAAAGCAGCTGGAAATAATTTAAAAGGTACAAATATGGTGATACAGACTACAAAGATGTGTTTCAAGGTCCATAGCAACAAATCTGCAGGTGCCATCTGAAATTTATGCACTTCAGTAGGTTCTGTTGGTACTGAATTGTATGGAGGAGAACTTGAAAATGTACCGGTAAGTCCAGGCAGAATCAGTAACTTTTGCCAGCCACGTACAGATTTGGTAACTTCACTTCCAGAGGTGTGCCAAAAAGGCAGACAGTTGAGGGTGTTGATACTGTCATATGTTTTATAGAAGATATTGTAGTGGTGGGGGAAAGCCAGAAAAGAACAGGATGTTATGCTGAAATGAATCCTAAGGCCTTTCTGCACTTATTCATAGTGGTATAGTTGCTGTTTGATCTGAATTTTTTTAGTGAATTGGGAGCTCATTGTCTGCACCTTTGGTCACATGTTGCTGTTATTAGAGAGCAGGGGTCAGCAACCTTTTTCAGCCATGGGCCGGTCCACCATCCCTCAGACCATGTGGTGGGCCAGACTATATTTTGGAAAAAAATATATATAAATGAATTCCTATGCCCCACAAATAACCCAGAGATGCATTTTAACTAAAAGCACACATTCTACTCATGTAAAAACACCAGGCAGGCCCCACAAATAACCCAGAGATGCATTTTAAATAAAAGGACACATTCTACTCATGTAAAAACACACTTATTCCCAGACCGTCCACAGGCCGGATTGAGAAGGCGATTGGGCCGGATCCAGCCACTGGGCCTTAGGTTGCCTACCCCTGTAAGGGCTCATCCAGACTTCATTTTGTGCCACATTTCTAGACTGAGGCCCACGTTTTAAAATTTTGTCTCCAAGTGCTTAATTTTTTGCCCCAGCACTTTCTCCGTGAAAACCTGCTCTCACAGAAAACCCAAATAGCCATTTGTCAGCATTTGTTTGTTTTTTTGTTCTTGGTTTCCATAATCATCAAGGCCTCCATTACCTTTTATCACACCCATTTTGTAGAAATATTGAATACCACTCAGGAGACAATTGGGGTGGGGTGGGGGTGGGATTAGGATTAGGATAAAGTTACAAAAAAAAATTCAGTGAATCCAGGGACACTTTTCAACTTCCTACTAAATAGATGGATTTTGTCAGAGAACTGATTTGTAAATCTGGGGACTGTCCCTGGGAAACGGGGACGTCTGGTAACCTTAGATTAGGACTTACTCCCAGATAAAGGCATAAGGGGGTAATTTCTGAACTCAGTGCACTACAATGGGGCATCAGAATAGAAATGAAAAATGTACATTCTCCAACAATATTTTACGCTTCTACAAAAATGATAGACAAGGTACCTCACACTATTCTGTGTTTTATTACTTAAGTATTTACACCTCAGATACACTCACTCGGCACACAGGTGTGTGCCTCTAGGGGCAACATTTGATTTATCGCTTTAGTAATAAGGCATGACAATAGCTATAAACTCATATTTTTATTTACACTTGAACTCTAAAACTGCAAACCATCTTGTCTCATTGCATTTCTGATTGGTTCCTATCGGCATTGCAACAATTGAGCGGAGGACAAAGGAATCACGTTCCCACCCGTGCAGACTAGGTGTTAAGTCTACAATGCAAGGCTCTTGTAATGTACACTGCATATTTGATGATACTAGTTCATCTTACTCCAATGTGACCTCTGTGTGGGGGAGGCTTTCATGAATATAAACTGCCTTGGGGTTCAAACCTTGTCTGCTAAGGTGTTTTTGAGATTATCTATAGAACATGACAGATGAGCCCTTGACTCTTACAACACTCAAGCACAGAACAAAGAGGAGTCACCATGCTAAACACAAATAGAATGCAAAGCGAAAGATGTGCTAAAGCACTCCAATTTGCTTCCAAGAGTGGTGAAGGCTGAAAGCTCATGTTATTCACACTCTTGCAAAATGACATATGAGTCTGTGATACGCAAAGTAGGTTAGGTGGTAGCTGTCTTTTTAAAGAATTCATTTAATAATTTATACCAGCAAATATATACCGACAGATACAATTTCAGCATACATTTCCAGACTTGGATCTCCGGACTGCAAGAAACTGATTGATGTGGGTGCTTAACCTCTTGCTATGAGATGTTTGCAAGACTAGGCCTGCCTCTGAGCATTGTGCATGAATAAGACAAACAGAGAAACTGTTACCCACTAGTGCAACTGTCAGTCCAAGAAGTCATCTGATTACATCTGTGGACAGTATGCCGCTGCTGTACTTCATGTGAGGGAGGCATCTTGACTGATTCACACCTTCCTGTTTCTCATCTACAACATCAGGTGATGGCTTGCATTTGTGAATGGACCATTGCAGATAGAATTTCGTACATGGCCTCATTGTCTCATATGCAATACCTCTAAGTGAAGTCAGTTCACACATTCAGCTGTCAGTCAAGTGCACAGCAATCAGGAGATGAGAAAATGCAGCACCATTCAGACATGCTTCAATGTCACTTGATTTTTTTGCAGTTGATTCCTGTCTGCTGAGTGTGTCAATTGACTCCAATGAAAGGAAGATTCAGGGTCCGCTTATGTTAGCATCTTAGCATTAAAACCCCTGAGTTCATTTCAACCATGGTCTTTTTTACAAATTCATTGGAGGGGCAAATAAAAGGCTGAAGTAAGATGAGAGCTCACAACCTAGAAATATCACTTGTACTTTCTTGACGTGCCTCTCTTTCACAATAGCTCCATGATGAATG
The DNA here is from genome assembly GCA_034641385.1 of Darevskia mixta. Taxonomy (NCBI): domain Eukaryota; kingdom Metazoa; phylum Chordata; class Lepidosauria; order Squamata; family Lacertidae; genus Darevskia; species Darevskia mixta. Next base: position 3,770,985 of record JAWWNH010000088.1, read on the forward strand.
ATCATGTGGACAGCGGCAGTTGTTTTCCTTGCTATTGTTGGACAGAGTTCACTGTTGTGTAGAAAAACTGTGGGTGACTTGTGAATTACTGAAGGGAGCAGGGACGTGGGGCTGAAACAACCTGGAATTTTATTTTCTGTACACAACCACCCTTGGATGATAACCTCTGAATCATGATTGTATCAGCAAATTCATTACTGGTTCCTATTGACACCTCAAACCACATTCTAACAATAGATATTGCAATAATATTCTTTCATCTGCATAGTTTCACAAGCATTTTGATCCACAAAGGCCCAGTGCCGTATCTGTCACCATGCTAGAACTCTTAGGTTTACTTTGTTCATATGCTTTATTTTTTGCCAGAGGTTAGAACAGCTACATTCACAAGGGGGTAGAGAAATGTATCTTGCAAAGCTGATGAATTGTTAGCCTGGAGAACAGAAGACTCAAATACTTGCAGGGCTGTCATATAGAAGAGGGCAAAGTTTTGTTAATGGCAAACACAAAAACCCCTCCATGATTCTATCATTCAGTGGTAGTTAATGCCTCAAAAAAGCAACCAAACTAGGACACTAGTCACTAATTTGGATTGTGCACACTGCTGGAAAAGACAGTGTATAAGGTTGCTTATTCTGCCCAACCCACAGAGATTCTAGTGATGTTCATTAGTTCCATTACAGGGGGAAGAGTTTGTGCAGGTAGTGGTGCCCCCCAAAGTACTTGTAAACATTATGGTGCAGTGATGTTTCAGCTCTCACAATAGGGATACTACCGTATTTTCCGGCGTATAAGACGACTGGGCGTATAAGATGACCCCCAACTTTTCCAGTTAAAATATAGAGTTTGGGATATATTCACCGTATAAGAAATATGACCCGGCGTATAAGACGACCCCCGACTTTTGAGAAGATTTTCCTGGGTTAAAAAGTAGTCTTATACACAGGAATATACAGTATTTGCAGTGGCATCCCCATAACAAATGTAGCATATACGCTACTCCAGGAGTGAGACTATTATTTTTTATAAATAACGATTGCATATATTCAGCTTTTTCCCACCCCTTAATCATGTTTCTTTAGGGTTTCAGGCTAGTTGCATGCCCCTTTCTCGTTTATTCTTAAATTCTACATATTATCTGTCCAGTGCCTTATACCTTGCAATTCCTTATGCTTCCATTGTGGTCACGCTAGATCTTGAGCCACTAAAGCAGCTCTAGAGATCATTTTTCCATACTATTTTGAAAAGATCTAAACAGCAAGAATGCTGTGTACAATGAGATAGTTGAAAGGGCAAGTTTATGCAGGGCAAATTTAGCTACTTATGCAACTCACCTTTTTTACTTCATGGTACAAAATTGTGAAATTAGAGCATACTGTCAGTGGTTTTCAACCAGAGTGCCGTGGCACCCAGGTTGGCACCTTGAATGATGGTCAGGGGTGCCACAGGCACTCCCTCTTCTGATGCCCTCTCGCATCTCTGCCTCCCAAAGGCTTGCATAGCTGTTTGTTGCAGCAGGTTACAACTCCCCAGGCAAATGGTGCCTCTGGGGCTGGCCAGGGGGTGCTGATTGCCAGGAGCTGAGGTGACTCAGAGACCAGGGGTGGCCGCAGGACTGCCTGGAGAACTCCCAAGGAGAAGGGAGAGGAGAGGAGGCTGAGAGAACACTCCACAAGCGAAGGTGTTTGAAAAAGGGTGAGAAGCTGCCAGCTCAGCAGGCAAAGGGTGACATATCTGGGCTCCTAAGCCCCACGGGGATGCTGCAGAAAGAATGTAGTTGGTCGAGGGAGCTGTGGGCTCAAAAAGACTGAAAACCTCTGCTGTAAGCCACAATAGATATATGAGATCAGCTTATGATGCACTGCAGCTTTTTCTTTTTCTATGAAAGGTGAAGGATGGTTTGTTTTCCTCCTGCTGGTCCCAAGTGGCTGATCAACACATTGATCCACACATATCTACCACATCCACGGAAAGTAACAGCTCAGTAAAGACAGGATTTTGGAATTCCCAATGGCTGCTAAAACATCTAATGTGCGATGTAAATACAGCAGGTACTGACAGTTTGTCTTCATAACATAACAGTTGTGTGCAGCATCCCTTCCCAAGTGGGGAACATATAATACTGCTCAGTATTGCAGCTCTTCTTGATTGTAAATAAAGGCGACCGTAAGCATCCTTTGCAAGATATGGGGCCATCTTGCTGTGTTCTTTACAAGTTCCCTTTAGCAGTTTGGTATGGTCTAGCTGGCAAAAAAGATGTTCCGATGGTTTGGGGGATTGATGGTGGTAAAGAAGTAGCAATGCCTGTCTAGAGACCTCTTTATCCAAACTGCAACACAATGGATCAACATTGCTGTGGCAACAAGTACCCTCAGGAGGAAAATAGCCGTACCACACAAAAATAAAATATAAAGTCTTTGTTGTCAGGCCACACTTTAATATATATACTGTATATTATAAATGCGGCTTTCCCCCAGAAGCTGCCTCCCCTTCCCCACCCAAAAAGGTATGTTCCTAGGTGTGTGATATGAGTTGGCAGCCTGCGGTTGGAGACAGAAATTGGTAGAAGTTCCTCCCGTCTTCTGTGAATGGCAGAGCTACTTAGAATCCAGTTCTCTATACTATTGTCTTCTGGCATCCTGTGGCAATTTGTCACAGGACAGTTCCACACAGCCATCTTCTACCATGGGAGCCATTCTCCACAGTGCAAGTATTATTATTGCATTCTATTTGTACACCCCAAATCCAAGTGGGTGGGGATTTCGCATCCAATCTTTGCTAAGATGAGGAAGTATCAGGAAAGAAATACTCATACAATTAGCCACATTCAGGTCATTTTGGTGTTTTTATAAAATTAATGGGCTTTAAAAAAATATAAACCTAACATTCATAAGCTTCTGTTTTGGGGTGGGATCCCAGTACAGAGGCATAATCATTATGAGCTTTTCCTTGATTGTTCCCAAGATATTTGGAGGCGGGGCAGCGCAGAGGCAGTATCACCGCCATCATTATTATCCCATTTCTCCTGATTGTTCTAAAGCCATTTTTGTGTGTGTGGGGGGGGGAGAGGTGGACACACATTTCAGAGAATTCCATATTATTTACTTTTACTCTTGCCTGGCCCCCAGCAGGGGCTGTTCCCAAGATGTTTGGGCAGAAGGGAGCACAGTGCAAAAGGCAGAAGTATTGTTAGCATCTCCTCATACACCCCGAATTTTGACAGTCACATTTATTCAGGTGAATGAATGGAGACTTTGAAAAGGGCTCGTGCAGACCATAAATCCGCCACTAGACCAGAGGCCTAGCTATTCCAGCTTCCCATTTCTCACAGTGGACAACCAGATGCCTTTAGCAAACCCACAAGCAAGACATGAGAGCAACGGTCCTCTCCTACTGTTTTTCCTCAGTGTTCAGAAAGGCAGGTTGCCTTTGATACTGGAGGTCTGGAGGTCGCATATAAGCATCATGACTCCAGTCTTACCATCCACAATAAGTTTGTCTAATTCCCTTTTAAAACCAACTGTCTGCTATTTACTCTTCTCCCTGGGTATCCTGCAGCAAGTGCTATTTGCGTACCATAGTTTCCAGTTCATTTTCCTGCTTAGACTGCAGCAGATCCACCCCCTTCTAGAACACGTACAAACGCACACCATTAAATCATATCTCAGCAAGATGAGAGACACTTTACTGACAGATAATAATCCATCTGTCAGTAAAGAAATGTGTTCTGTTTTTATATGCAAAATTGCATGGTGGGAGTTAAGGTTATGCTTTCCTCTGATGTTTAGGAGCTGGATGTGTGCAAAACCCAACCACTGGTGCTTTTTTTAAAAAAGCCTTTTAAATTTCAACCAGCATGACCTTTAAACAGTGTTTTTGCCAAGCTCAGCCTTGTGCTGCCAACCTCTGTGACTGTTTTGTTTTGAAGTAAGTGCTTTTCTCGGTGTTTTGGTACTAAACTCTCTCTCTCTCTCTCTCTCTCCCTCCCCCCCCCTCTCTCTCCCTCTGGTTCGCTAAACAAACAGAAACAAATAAAAACACATCATAATTAAAACAAGATGATAGTGTGTATTACCTTTCCAGCTCAATTGGCTCCAGTGCTTGGCACCATTTAATTTTCCCATTAGCTGACTTGTCTCATTTTCAGCTTTTTTATTATTATTAACATTCACTCTTAACTGGGCATATTAAGACTTGTAATGAAGTGTGGGGCTAATGGGCAACTAGTCTGTACCCTGCAAAGGAATGAAAGGGGCCTGTCCATCAGAATTTGCAGTGCACATTGCTGCACTGGAGGTTGGCCGGGGTTATTCATTCATTCCTTTTAAAAGGACCCTTTCAATGGTAAGCGACCAGCTCTTTCTGCTAAGACAGGATAAGAAATGCAAGAGCCTATGAGAAATGAACAGGGCTGCTCAGTACAAAGGGAAGCAGCTGCCCCATGTGGCAAAACCTGAGATTTGTAAAGGGGAGCATGAATTTTGAAGGATGGCTGTGTTTTGGTTTATGGAAAGTGAAAACGGGGCATATCTGCAGTTAAATGCAAACTGAATTGAACATCTATCCTGTCCTGAGGTAAACCCATGTGGACTGGGAATAAATAAGAATACCACTGAACTAGATTAGCCTTGTGAGCTACTGTAGACTAGAAGAGTTTGGATTTGATATCCCGCTTTATCACTACCCGAAGGAGTCTCAAAGTGGCTCACATTCTCCTTTCCCTTCCTCCCCCACAACAAACACTCTGTGAGGTGAGTGGGGCTGAGAGACTTCAGAGAAGTGTGACTAGCCCAGGGTCACCCAGCAGCTGCATGTGGAGGAGCGGAGACGCGAACACGGTTCACCAGATTACGAGTCCACCGCTCTTAACCACCACACCACACTGTAAGGCCTTAAGGCGATAGTGTAAGCCACTTTGTGAAGACTTTTTGACTTTAAGATCTAAATATCTAAATAAAGTAGGAATTCTAATACCTGATTCTTGCTGCTAGCAGGGGTAGAGTTGGGCAGAAGGTGCCCCTCCAATGATGGGATGGTGGGGAAGGCCGCACCACAGCACAAGCCCCTGCTTTGGAGGCACTGTTGTTGGTGTTCCCACCTGTGGTAGCCTTTTTAAGACCCCAAAACAGAGTATGGGCCAAGGTCAGAAAAGAGCTGGCCAAAGCTTTGCCAGATCCTAAGCTGCCTACTTGCTGGTGAGGTTCTTGACCTGGGTGTAACAGGCAGTGGGCAGGTAAAGAACCACCTACTCCCTTCCTTCCATGCCGGCCAGTCATGCCAGGGGCTATCAAGCAGACCACCACCCCACCCACTTATGTTCCCTCTGGCCCAGATGGGACTGCTTTCTAGGCATTCAAATCTGGATGCAGAGGTAGCATCCAATTGACCTGTCCCTCTCTGGAGACCAGGTTACTTTGCCATTCTCGGTCAACCCCTGCTCATACACACATATAGCATGAGCAAAAATGACTAGGCATATGAGAGGTTGGAAAACCCTGAGAGGTTTGGAACAAATGCACCCAAGACCCAACAGCCAAATTTTATGAAGTTTATTAAGACTTTTTTTAAAAGGAAAAAAAGGAAGAGGAAATATAAAAGTGGCAGAATGTTGCTTCAAGGTACCGTAATAGCAAAATGAACCTTTTAGTTCAACCCTAGATATCCTATTATGACAATTAAGTCCAGTCGTGAACGACTCTGGGGTTGCAGTGCTTATCTCGCTTTACTGGCCGAGGGAGCCAGTGTTTGTCCGCAGAGAGTTTTTCCGGGTCTTGTAGCCAGCATGACTAACCTGCTTCCGGCGAACCAGAGTAGCGCACAGAAACGCCGTTTACCTTGCTGCCGGAGCGGTACCTATTTATCTACTTGCACTTGACGTGCTTTCGAACTGCTAGGTTGGCAGGAGTTGAGACCGAGGAACGGGAGCTCACCCCGTTGTGGGGATTCGAACCACCGACCTTCCGATTGGCAAGCCCTAGGCTCAGTGGTTTAGACCACAGTGCCACCCGCGTCCCCATATCCTATTATAGCTACTTACAAACAGGCTTCTGGTCTCTTCACCTGTAGCAGTATAGATGGTCAGTTTCGGGATGTTGAGGGTTAAAGTACTGTGTGGCAACAGTCTACTTAGAAGAGTTTTGGCCCAGGCTGGTCTTGACCAACAGTCGTGATCATCCAGACCAAATAATGGCGGTTGGAGGGTATGTGTTAAGTCCTGAAAGGGTGCGAAAGGAAGACAGGCCCAGCTGGGTGTCGAGTAATTTCTGGGATGGAGAGGGCAATGGCTGCTCCTATGTAAACTATGAGGGCAGCCATCTTTTATAAAACTACAGCATCCTTGTAATTTTCTTGCAGAGAGAAGCATTCAAATATGCAACCCCCACCACGTTTAGTACAAAAAAATATAGACCGGGAAGGGATATTCCCCATATTTTATTGTGCTGAGGTCACTAAAACCTAGAGTTTATCAGACAAAGTAATGAACAATTTGTCATTCGAGTTCCATTTCCCCCACTAGGAGGCCAGTACAAATGAATTTGGAATTTTTAACTCATATGATGAAGTTGCCACAAATATCAGAAGCATACACTATGTGTACATGAATTATTGCAAAGGTAGCTTTGGTTTACTGCAGCCAAAGATATAATTCTGACTACACAAGAGTGTGGTGTTGGATTACTGTGAAGTTGGATAATGAGCATATCAGTTCATTCGGAGTATAGCTCAGAGTAATTGCACCTGAAGAGAAAATCATTTCATTTCTCCTTTCTGGATTTCCACTGACACATTTGTATTTAAATGTCAAACCAGTGAAGGGGAGGAGGGCATTGATTTTAAATCAGGCACAGCTACCAACTTTGAACTGGCAGAGCATAAAACAAGCAAGGCAGAAGGCCAGTTTGCTCACCTTTTCTACCACCCGCAGCCAGCATGATCAAGGCCTTCAAGGCTTAATATTGCAATCATAAAATTCATCAACACCACATAAACTAATATGATGATGCTTCACAGCTTGGGATCAGCTTTCTTCATGCAACTCTATGGGAAATCAGTTCATGATTGTGTGTTGAGTACTACTGGTGGCACAAATTCTTCCTCACTCATGCTCTAGGAAGAATAGATATGCTCAATTCCCCCAGCATTTCACTGCTACAATGATAATAACTGAAAATCATTCTGTATGAAAACTAGTGGGGAGAAATGCATTTTCTTTTTCACCGAAATCTAGGCTCAAGTCTAGAATTCAGTAAAATTCAAGGTCCACCTGGCATTTACATAGTGTCCTATTGGTGCCAGGAAAATATCTTTTTATTTCCTCTAAGCTATTCTATCTCATTGTAGCTGTTCACTAAGGGCGTCAGAAAATTCAGAAGAAAATGGAAACAGAAGAAAAATTGCCGATGTTTGCTTATTCATCTCATGTTTGGAACAGAAACCATTCTAGTGAATACCAATTGTATTCACCATTGTTATACTGTTTTCAGTCTGAAAACAACACATAATTGATGACACCTCCCCCCATTTAAATTGTGTTTTTTTGCATTGATATGAGTGGCCTTTTCACTGACGTGAATGGTATGAAAATAATTACATCATTAATTATGTTAAATATGTAAATTGCATAAATTATGTAAACAATTATGTCAATTGTGTAAAATAGCAGACAGCAAGACAAGTACTGTAGCTTAGTATTTAGTGGAAACAAAACTGCATGATGGGCTTGAGGGCATCCTGATCAAGTTTGCAGATGACACCAAATTGGGAGGGGTGGCTAATACCCCAGAGGACAGGATCACACTTCAAGGTGACCTTGACAGATTGGAGAACTGGGCCAAGGCAAACAGGATGAATTTTAACAGGGAGAAATGTAAAGTACTACACTTGGGCAAAAAAAATGAAAGGCACAAATACAGGATGGGTGACACCTGGCTTGAGAGCAGTACAAGTGAAAAGGATCTAGGAGTCTTGGTAGACCACAAACTTGACATGAGTCAACAGTGTGATGCAGCAGCTAAAAAAGCCAATGCAATTCTGGGCTGCATCAATAGGAGTATAGCATCTAGATCAAGGGAAGTAATAGTACCACTGTATTCCGCTCTGGTCAGACCTCACCTAGAATACTGTGTCCAGTTCTGGGCACCACAGTTCAAGAAGGATACTGACAAGCTGGAACATGTCCAGAGGAGGGCAACCAAAATGGTCAAAGGCCTGGAAACGATGCCTTATGAGGAACGGCTTAGGGAGCTGGGTATGTTTAGCCTGGAGAAGAGAAGGTTAAGGGGTGATATGATAGCCATGTTCAAATATATAAAAGGATGTCATATAGAGGAGGGAGAAAGGTTGTTTTCTGCTGCTCCAGAGAAGCGGACACGGAGCAATGGATTCAAACTACAAGAAAGAAGATTCCACCTAAACATTAGGAAGAATTTCTTGACAGTAAGAGCTGTTCGACAGTGGAATTTGCTGCCAAGGAGTGTGGTGGAGTCTCCTTCTTTGGAGGTCTTTAAGCAGAGGCTTGACAGCCATCTGTCAATAATGCTTTGATGGTGTTCCTGCTTGGCAGGGGGTTGGACTGGATGGCCCTTGTGGTCTCTTCCAACTCTATGATTCTATGCAGCTAAGCAGAAACAGCGTTGACCATGATGAACACACGGAACAAAAATCGCTGCCTTCTTGTATCCCTACCTTTCACTCTGCTTTTGCTTGCTGATTTTTACTCTCTGCTCTGTTTGCTCCTGATCCCATGTGAGGTTCTTATATATTTTTTAGTATTTTTATTATACTGTTTTATCTTGTGACCTTTCCTTCTGAAAAAGCTTTGTTATGGATCAGCATATAAAAATATTAATAAAACAAGTGTGCAATAATGAATGGAAAGTGAAGCCAGGGCAAAAGGGTCGTGTTGAAAGATTGGGAGAGGTTGTGGAAAATAGGATTTAAGTTTACTGCATGTACTGCTTTGAGAGAAAATAGGATGAAAATGATGTATAGATGGTATTTAACACCTGTAAAACTTGCAAAAATGTATCGTACATCTGATAATAAATGTTGGAAATGCAAAGAGAAAGAAGGAACCTTTTACCACATGTGGTGGACGTGCCCAAAAATAAAAGACTTCTCGGAAAAGATCTATAATGAAATGAAAAAGGTGTTAAAAGACACTTTTATTAAGAAACCAGAAGCCTTTTTACTAGGAATAGTAGGGGAAGAAATTCCCCAAAAGGATGTTACTTTCTTTCTGTATGCCACAGCAGCTGTGAGAATATTAATTGCCAATAACTGGAAGAATCAAGAGATACTGACTGTTGACGAATGGCAAACGAAGATGATGGACTTTATGGATCTTGCCGAGCTGACCGGGAGACTCCGCGACCAGGATGAAGAGACGGTGGAGGAAGATTGGAAGAAATTTAAATTTTATTTGAAAAAATATTGCAATATATAAATTTTATATTCCCTAGGGAAGTTATTATAGGCTTTCGGTAAGGATGTAGGATGTAGGCTTAGTTAATTTCAAGAATGTTTTAGGGTAAAAATTCTGTTGAATTGTTAAATTTATGATATAATTTTGTTTAATTGTTAAATTTATGAAATTGCCAAAGAGGATTGAAATGGAAGCTCAGAAGGGGGGACCAGGGGAAGTCAACCCACGATGTTAAAAAATGTTAGAAATGTATAAGAAATATTTGTGTTTTGTTAGTGTTTATCCTTGTTTGTTTGTGTTTTTCTTATAAAATGAATAAAAAGTATTTTTTTAAAAAAAGAAAGGGTTGTGTTGAAATAACTGTACAGTTCAGTTTGAGATAATCCTCACACTCCCAAATGTCCACAACCAATATTCCCACAAATATCTGTATCTTTAAGCATTCCATCCCAGCTACTACATTTAGCACTACTTATTACATGGATTGGCTATCCTCATATTGAGAGTTTCCTTGTTTCCAACAGGATTTTTCCAGGATTATATAGTGGAGACTTGGAAATGCTATGCAGTTCTAAGTTTAAGCACTAACTACAGGGAGGCTGGTTTTTTGTGGAATCCTCATATAACTTGGCTGACCCTACATTAATGGCCTTGACCACATTTTGAGGCAATGAATCACAAAATTATATGTTTTGTGAAGAAGTACTTCCACATTTTTTTCCTAAACTTTATGCTAATTAGATTATTGAATTACTCCTAACATCAAGAGGTGTGTGTGTGAGAGAGATCTTTCTGTCCACACCACTGAGAGAATAACCATCATTCAACTGACAAAACGTTCATCTAGGAGACATAAGTTCAAAACTGGCTCTGAAACACCAAGTTGTTTTCAATTAATTTCATGATCTCTGGATGCACTTCTTTTGGTCATATGATGTACATCCTTGATGTGCTCCTGAAAAATACAGACTTGCCACCCAGATAAACTTGATAACCCCTTCAAATATATCATGTTGTTTGCAGACTTCGCAAAGTTGACCATTTCCAACTTTCTATGACTTCCCTGCACTTTGGATCAAACTAAGTAAATATAAATGTAATCTACAAGGAACTTAGTGCACTGTTAAGCCGCATTGAGGTAGATGAAAAATGGGAGCCACTGTCACTCAGCATTTGAGGGGAAATGACATATTATTAGCACAATGAGGGGGGAGCCTTTGGCTACTGCTCTGCTTGTCATTCTGACTTGAAAGGACATAATGAACACACTGAGCACTTCCCTTATCAAGATGCTGAGTGACATCTGCTGAACACAATTTCCAGAATCAAAATCGACAAGTGTCTTACCTAGTATTTGCTACAATTGGGCAATTATGATTCACTCCTCTAGCGTTCCACTCAGTGTTCTTCCATACATCAGCCAGTGCCAGTTGGAAGAAACTCAAACTACAGTAAGGCAAGAGTGTATCAGGCATATATCAGATAGCTTTGGTGAGGCCATTTAAGAAAATTAACATTCAGCCAGGTGATGCGCTTCTAACAAAAACCAAAAGATCCTCTGTAAGTGAATCCAGCTCCACAGACTTCCAGTGATTTGCCCACCCACATAATGAAACAGATGTTTTAGTTCTCTGTATACCAAATTAAGGGATAATTGTAGATACAATTCATACAGTCTTTCTATTGTGGTTCTTTTAAATGAGGCTTAAATAAATAGCTAAAATACATATATCCACCAAGACCTTTTTTTTTTTTTTTGTTAATTTTGTCATCCCAGTCATTACTTAAAGCTGACTTTCAGAGGGCTGTGTGTATTTGCAGGTCGAGTTCATCAAACATTCATCGTTCAATACTGTGGCAGCTGGTCACAGGCACACATGCTCCCCTCTTGTTTGGTTTTCTGATAGAACCTGTCAAGTATTGCTTGACTGTAACTGAATTTGTCACTCTCTCAGCAAGGTTATATCTCTTCTTACCATCAAACAAAAACAATAAAAGAAATATAAAGATACACACATTTCTAGACTTGATTATGAGACAGCTAATAATGCAAACAAGTGGGATTTAGCCAATAGTGAACAAAGAAACCAGACTCTACTTAATGACTATTTTCTTTGGCATTATAAGCCCCAGGATCACTGGTTTACAAGACTGTCTTGTAAAAGCCATACATCTTCAACAATGGCATATTGCTGTGTTTTAGTAACTTGGATTCCTCCTTTTCTCTTCCCTCCTTTAGGGTTGCCAACCCGCAAAATTGTCGAGCTTTCTTCTTTTTCTTTAGGAAACCACCAAGATTGTTCAGCCTTTTTAAAGAAACCCACCAACACTGTTGATTTTAAAATAGTGATTTTAAGCTTTTGGAGCTGTTTCCACTGCTTTTTCCATTGCGTTGCCATACATCTGGGTTTTCCCTGACATTTTGCCAATTCTGCAAAATTCCCCCCTGACACCTGAAAACCAGGACATGTCAGGAATTTTCCTGACGTATGGTAAGCCTACTCCTTCTTTTCTTTCTTTCTGGTACTGCAACATGTCAATCACCCTGACCAAAGAAAGCTAAGCTCCAGTCCAAGCCATGCTTACCTAGGAGTAAGCCTTGTTGAATTGGATAGGACTTATTTCTGAGCAGGCATGGCTAGGATTTCAACATAAATATGTATTAGTTGTGACTAACATATTCCATTGATTTTAAGTTAAGTGTGATTGACTTACTCCAGATTAAGGTCAGTCAGTTAACTCTTGGAATATAGGTACTAGGTTAACACACAGCTTGGAAGTGGAAATGACCACTGAATCTGCTGAGGGAGCACACACTTGCCTTTGGTTATAATTACACTGAGATGATGAGTTTATGGAAATAATAAAGCTAAGTTTATTAAAGGAAATACATACTTGATAGGAAATATCCTAGGTTTGACTCAAGTGGAGATACAAAGAATCAAGAATGATTCTCAGCAAGAATGTGAGGAGGAAGAAGAAAATAACAAAAGCAGCCATGAGTATCAGACTAGCACCGGAAAGAAGATCCTCACAGGTTAAAGGAATCTAGGAAGTCTGGATGTTCCATTCTCTACCTATTTTCTTCTATGCACACCCACCAGTCTTCAATACAAGGTGAGTTGCATTTCAGCACTTCCAACATAAACTACATTTCTTATCATGAAGGAAAAGTTAAGTTTGCCTGATGTAACAAGCTAAGTTTTCCTCTAGTTGTTCTTACTACCAGTTTTGGATCATGGCTTGGGAAACATGATTTTAACCAGCCTAGAAAGCATTTGGAGGTGATAACTGACAGTCAAGGAAGGATTAAGTATTCCCTGCCACCTGCCCTATCCCCATACTAGGGATCCATTAAATTGGGAATCTCTGCATTTTGCCTAGAATCTACTGAGCAACCTGTGATCTGCCAGGTGTTCCTAAACTACAACTCCCATCACCCCAACCATTGGTCACGCTGGCTGAGGTCGATGGGAGTTTACAACTTCTAGAGGGTTACAGCTCCCACCAGTTCTTGTCACCTCTCACAAATATGAAGTGGAGCCAGAATAAGAGAATAATTGAGACAGTACAACTTTCCATCATGGGGAGACAATCACAAAACTGCTCTTGCATATAATGGAGTAAGGTGTTCTGTGCACAATAGATGTCCGTGCTGTGACACCATTCAAATGTGATGAAGTGTTTTCTGCATTTAATATAAATCAGCTACTCTCGTCAATGACTGAATAACACTTCAGAGTACATTGTAAATCACAATATACAGTAACTTCTAGAACTGCAGATGCGATTCTATCATGAGAAGGAAGGGTTTAATTCTTATTTATACTCAAACCTATCACATGCTTTAGTAGTGTAAAAAGTACATTGCAGTAGGTGTAAATGTAATTTAAAACTACTTTAAGATAGAAATTGTGTTTCCTGCTTGGCAGGGGGTTGGACTGGATGGCCCTTGTGGTCTCTTCCAACTCTATGATTCTATGAAATGTATAAAGATAGCTCGGGGTAAAATTAAGCTTGCAGTATTTTGGACCAGGAATACTTTTAACCTTCTACTATGAAAGAAAAGAATCCCTATCAAATCCGTGTGACAGAGTGAGCTCCCGTTGCTCTGTCCCAGCTTCTGCCAACCTAGCAGTTTGAAAGCACACCAGTGCAAGTAAATAGTACTGTTGCGGCAGGAAGGTAAATGGTGTTTCTATGCGCTCTGGCACTCATCACGGTGTTATGTTGCACCGGAAGCGATTTAGTCCTGCTGGCCACATGACCTTGAAATCTCCCTTGGCCTGAAGTGAGATGAGTGCTGCACCCCATAGTCGCCTTTGACTGGACTTAACTGTCCAGGGGTCCTTTAACTTTACCTTACCTATGAAAGAAAAGAAAGCAAATGAAGTTTGGAACTAGGAGTAATTTGAGGCATCTACATGAGAGATAGCACGTAAGCTCTTCATTATACAACCAAAAGAGGTAGCTTTGTAGTGATTATCTGAAATGTAGCTAAGAAGCAGACATCCTGTCAGAGAAATTAAATATATAAGATTGTTACCTTATACAGAGTCAAAGATAATAAAAGCAATCTAGAATAATCACACTTGACCTAATTCAAAAGTGAAAACAAAATGGCAAATAAGAGTCAGAAAAATAAAAAAAAAATACGGTTGATATTCCCCACTCTCGCCACAAATACCAGCTTTTGCAACTAGTAAACTGAAACTATTCTGCAAAGATGCTATTAACTATGAATCCTTTATTCTGTTCCAAATGTAGGATGCTTGAAAGCTTTTCTCCTAGTGTGCAACAGATAAAGAAGGGTCACAGCCATGGCTGTAGCCAGGAATTTTGGGGGGGGGCAGAACCTCAGATTTGTATTGATTTGTATTGATTTTTACTGATTTAGGGGGCAGTTACCCCCTGCCCCCCCAGCTATGCCCATGGTCACAGCTCACTGGCATGCAGAAGGACTCTGGTTCAATTCCAGATAGTACTGGGAAACCCCTGAAGAACCACCACCAGTATCTATAGGTAATGCAAGATGGACCAATGGTCTGAGGTGATAAAAAGGCAGTTACCTGTTTGTCATTTGGTAAGCATTTTTTTCAGGGAGTTTGGTGTTGTGAAAGAAGGGCTCCTGGACCTCATGGAAAACTGAGGAGGGCAGAAAGGGGACGTGAAGAGAGAAAATGGTGTGCAAAGGTAAGAATACAGAGAGAAGAGGCTGTACCATATGAAAAAACCATCCCATCTAGGACGCCTATTCTGATGAAGCTATCTAGAGTATTCCAGAAATAGGTGCAATATAAGTGTAATAAATAATCATTATTGTTATTATTCTGTCAGCCTCAGAAGCTGTGCTCTCAAAGCTCAAGAGACTCCAATGAAGAAGCAAACTGAACAGCATTAAAAAAAAAAGACATCTCTATGGAGCAAGAATGTTATTGTAGCATAGCTGAGGACTCTGTGTCAGAAGCTGAAAGTAATTCTCTCACTGTCAACCTGCAGAATTCCAATTACAGGATCAGATTTAAATACAATCCTGTTGAGTCTATTGTCGAAAGTATATCTGCTACATTGTGGGAGTCAATGATGGCTTTGCGATATTGTAATATGTGCCATAATAACCATTTCTGCTCTGCCTTGCGCTGTATGCACAGAAACTAATCTGTTCCCGTTTGATCTCTTTAAGAACAATTCCTGTCTGTGTGGAGAAAGGAGAAGAAATTCACCTCCTGTAACTGAGACATGAAAGCAAAAGTGTGTGGGTTTTTACAAGGTCTGGACTGCATTTTATTTTTGAACATTCAAGGCTCCAGCTCGTGATATCTCCGAGTTAGATTGTGATAAGAGCTGACTGTTGCCACTAAAGCATTTTCATGACCTAGAAATTACCTCAGGTTTAAGAGCTGGTATAGCCTACTCGGCAAGAGATTCTGAAGGGGAAGTATGCCTACAAGAGACATCCAGGGCATTTTTTTATCAACTCTTTAGGCTTTCGGTGTCTCGTGGTATCATATGTGAACAATCAAATCAGTTCTGATTTGAACGCTGTCACTTGGATTAGGGTTTATCTATCGCATGGTAGCACTGAGTTAGCAGGCCGCGGAGATGAATAGGAGTACTGATTGCTGAACTGACAGCCTTGAAGATGAGTAGCGTTATTTTATCACATCCTTCTTTGCAGCATGTGCCGGTGGGTTTCAGCTGTCATATTTTTGAAAATTATCAAGCTTCAGAGTTAAGCCACAGAGCTGGGATCCTCAGTGCACAGAAGTCTCTCTGGCGTTATCAAGCCTGTTTTTTCCTTGCTTTTATTTTGTTAAATTATATAGCTATGGATTAATTTGACTCAAGCAATGTAATTGTTTTCTTTCTTTCTACCCCCTCCCTCAAAGCATAATGCACAGTATGCTTAAAACTGTTAAGCCATTCTCTTAACCCTCCAATTTCACCAATTTGGCAAGCTTGACATCAGTGTTTTTGCAGTGCTACAGGGGACATTTGATGACATATTTGAAATTCACCTAATTAAACAAACCAGTCCTGGGTAATATGAAGTGTGCATGTTGTTCCTTCCACTGCTTTTTAAAAAGAGCAAGTCCACATTACTGGCAGAAGTAGTACTTAGGAAACAATTAACCTGCCATACCTCACCAGGTCTCTATTTGAGCTCTGCTCACACGATATAACAAGTCTGTACAGAATAGCAGCAGTGCTCTGTTTTTCCATCCAATCTATACATGCCACATCTAAGAAAAAAACCACGTCATCTTGATCTACGTGAGCTGCTTGGGGTCTCAAAACAGGGGAGCTTGGTGCCACTTGTGGCATGTTATAGGGAGAAGGAACCACTAGAATGCTATCTGTTGGACTTGAGCACCACCAGCCCAGCTGGATGGAAGGAGGAACTGCAGGGTGCTGACTCCGTGGTTATGGGATATTAGAGCATTAGGAGGTTTTACCTAGCCCCACAAAGCCAGATTCTCCAGTCTGATGCTGATGAACTTATATTTAGAGATGTTCAAGTGCCTGTTCACCTTTCTGCTGCCCACTCAAAACTAGTGGCATCTTTCTCATTCCATCTCCATTCCAAAAAGGTGATCAGCTTCCAACCTGGGTTCAAGGAGAACCTATACTGGGAGGTAATGAACATGGACAATGCCATCCTTCTGGATTGACTTTCCTGTGATGGAAATTAGAGGCAACAAATAGGCATAGTGAAATGATTCCAGAAAGTGTTGGGAGATTTCCACTACATTTCATGGTATTTTATATTATGGGGGGCTCAAACAATTATATCCTTCCTCCCATGGTATTTAACATCTAAATCAGATGTGCATGAAGTTGTGCATCCCCTTCTGGACATATTACATACGACTAGCTGCATCTGAGGCCAGGACATTTACTTTCCTCTCCCAAGTGCTTGTGGCTATAAGCAGCAAATAAGCAATAACAACCCACAGGAACGCAGGAAACTGCCTTACACTGCACCAGACCATTGGTCCATCTAGCTCAGTATTGTCTACCCTGACTGGCAGTGGCTCTCCAGGGTTTCAGACAGGGGTTTCGCCTAGCCCTACCTGGAGATGTCAGGAATTGAACCTGGGAGATCCTTCATGCAAACAGATTCTCTACCATTCAGCTACAACCTTTCAAATCTTCATTCAAAGCATCCAAACACTTTGAGGATGTGATTTGCCACAGGAATTTACAATTCATGGATACACAGTTGGATGTATAAGAGTAATGTGCACACTGAATAATAATGGATAATGGAACTTAGCCAGTAGCATCTGCGGTCACTGCAGCATATTTCTCAGCCACTATCAGAGGCATTGCCTCAGGTCATATTCAAGTATATTATGGCTCACACTTTAGGTGTACTTCCAAGTACAGACTAGAACAGTATAGACTAGAACTAGCCCCAAGTTGCTACCAAATCCAGAAAAGATGGATTAAAACCAACATGTAATAATAGGTGCCATCAGGAATCTACTAGTTTCCCATATTGGTAGCAGATGTTGTGGTTGCCCATTGTTTACTGAATTCTGAATCTTCAAAACACTGACGTGGTGATAATTATTTGAAATTTTGCACACCCTGCCACCCTTTTGCTCAGCATAAATTAATTTCAAAATGTATTAGGACACATTCAAAATGAATAAAATATACAACTGAAAAAAACACATGTAACTTTAAATAAAGCTTTTGTTTCTAACCAATTCACACTCCAGGCTTTCTCTTCCGGTGCCTAAAAAGACAATTCCCAACCTTGTGCCCCCTATGTTTCTTGTGAAAACAAAATGAAATGCAAGAGAGGGGGGAATTGGTTTCCATGCTTTTTAAAAAGAAAATAAAAACAAGCTTGTACAAATACCAGGACCAACCCACCTTGGATCTAGGAAAGCTTTCCCTTTGCTTCTTTCCAGCCACCCACAAGTGAGGCTGTGTATCATACAGTGCCTGCTGAAAAATCTAGCCATGTCTTTGCTTCTTTTCTGCCCCCCCCCCATAAAAATGCCCAGAGGCTAATGACTCCATCTGTCTTGATTTCCTCTTTTGTAGATGGCAATTAAATTTTCCCCATAGGAAAAGAGGTTATTTCAGCCTCCACTCTGCCCCCGCCCCCCCCAGTCTTCGAATTAGGTCTCGCAGATGCTTCTATGACAGTGGATCAAATGTCATGATATTTCCTACTTGAAAGGGCAGAGCAGAAGAGGACCTCAGAATCACACTCAAATTCAATTGAGGCTTTTGGAAAACAAATTTCTCAGTGTGTGCGCATGTGTGCTTTTTGGGGTTTTTTAGGGATTCGTTTTCGCAAACTAGTTTGCCATCTTCTGGCAAACCAGTTATAGGAAGCTCTTGCCCCAAAATAAAGTTTAAAATCTGGGGGAATTCGTATTTCTGAGAGCAATCAGTCCATGCATGGATGACCAAGGACAGATATTGGAGAGTCAGGCAGCTACTGATGACAGAGATCCCCCGTTTTGAAGAAAAATAGCATGTGTGTGAGTGAGACTATTCAACTTGATCACTGCTACCCATAAAGATGCCTAGGGCTGCAAGCCTAAGCATGATGACTAAAGTGTGACCCTCACTGAATACAGCAGAGCTTCCTTTTGGGTAAATGTGCATATGATTGTAATATAGATATCACTTGCTTAAAGCTGGTAGGTGGAAGATGAGTAGGGCTTCATCTAGGCATCCCTCCCTGATGTGCCACAGCCCTAGTTCAGGTGCTGGGATAGTTGGGGACAAAAGATATGGTGGGGGTGGGTCAGGGGGCACAATGTTTTTTTTTTTAGGGGTTTCAACTTATCCGTGTACTAGGCAGGTAAAGATATAAACAATTGCTGCCAGTCTTCAGATTTACAGGAAATATTGGTTGTTTTTGAAAGCAACAGACAAAGAGTGCTACGAAGAACATGCAACACAGAATTCTGACTCATCTTGCAGAGGACCTGAGCAAAGATGAATGGTGAAGTGACTGTTGCATGCTTTGTTATAATCTGTTATAATTCTCTAGTGCATTAAAATGTTTCTTTAATTCACCTAAATAATATCATCCCCAATCAATAAATGCTATTCTTAGATTCTGTGTGTGAGAGTGAGATTCTCTCTCTCTCTCTCTCTCTCTCTCTGTGTGTGTGTGTGTGTGTGAGAGAGAGAGAGAGAGAGAGAGAGAGAGAGAGAGAGAGAGAGCGCACATGTGTACACACACGGAGAGCTATAAATCCTAGAAAATATTACAGTTGAAAAACTAGCCTAACCTTTAACTATAGGATTGCAAATAGTAATCCTATAATAACTGTCCTTTTATTTTTCACTCTCCTTTTTCCACCCAGGCACAGAAAGAGAAATTATGGCCTTTAGCAGACTTTTAAATTGAAGGGATATGGATGCTGAATGTTCATTCCCTGTTAGATATAACCACATTGTATTATTTATATCTTGCTGTCATCTATTACAACGCATATGATCCTATCTGGAAATCTTTTGAGAGAAGGTGCTGGGAATTTTGAACACATATTAAATTAGTACAGGAAAGGAAAAGTCAGTAAAGCTGAAAACCTGAACACAGATCTACTAGGAATTCCCTTTAAACTTTGAAATTTATATGCATATCCACATGTTCAAGAGTGAATTATAAGTAGCCACACTAACAATATTATACTACTGTTCTAGGAATGTTGTGGTGAATTTGTTAAGCCAGGCCTTCACAATATGATTTTTTATCTTTAAACCAGCCAGTTTAAAGGTTACTTTTTAATTTAATTTAACCTTTAAAAGTTTAATTTTAAAGTTTTATAGATGTGTATAGATTGAGTTTATTGTATTTTATATGTTGTAAACAGTCTTGTTTTATAAATTTTCAAATACATAACAAATAAATAACAGGAAAGCACGCACATTTTCAAAGGCATTTGAAAAGGCAGTTGTTGGGTTTCATCAAATGCCCACCCCAGCTTTTCTTTGAACGAAACAGGGAAAGTCCTTTTGCAGTGCAATCTGGTATGTGCCTATGCAGAAGCAAGTGCCAATGAGTTCTGTGGGGCTCACTCCCAGGTAAGTGGGTACAGGATTGCAGCCTTAATTTAAGAATTTATATCTGTGCTGAAAGAACTAGGGAGGAATTGTCATGTTCCACAATGCATACTCTTTTTTTTTTAAAGAACCACTGGTCTGTTCCACAAAAGACTGAGTTCTGACTCATGAAATCGTATGATTGTTGAGAAAGTTGTATCATTTGCATTAAAAGAGCCTGCACATTGGGAAAAATTCACTGTTAGGCTAAGGTGATCCTTCTGTCAGGATAAGCATTTTGGTTTGCCAGACAGAATGATCCCCACTCCTCCTCCTCCTGCACATGCTGTTCTGGGGGTTCTCTTGACCCACCAGAGCCAATTTGAGGGAGAAAGGGGGCGCTCACCCACTGGGTGGGGAATGGGGAGTGCGGAGCTGGGCTCCGTCCTCGGCCTCCTCCTCGCAGTATGCATGGGCAGGATGTGCGGGGGCAACCTTCACCCTCGCTTGTCCCAGACCCGTCCTGGCTCCTGGGTAGAGGCTGGGGCAAGCGACGGCGAAGATTGCCATCGCTCGTCCAAGGCCCATCCCAGCTCCTGGGCTCCTGAGTGGGGCTGAGGCATGCAAAGAGCCCAGTGGTGGCGGGGGGTGTCATCCCCCTCAATATTGGGGGTACTGGGCCCCCTGCTTCAAAATATTGAGGGGGCTGAAGCCCCTTGCACCCCCTATACCTGGCATCCCTGCTCACACGCAACCCAGCTGCTCATGCAGGTTGCCTAATCCTGACAAGACTTCATCTATAGCTATACTCTCATTTGTTCCCCATCCTTTCCATGTCACTAGGTGAAGTCAGTCTTTCTGACAACACCAAGCTCTGGCGCTTTCTTATCCACACAGGTGGAGCACACCTGATTCTGTAGCTTCCTAGTCCACTGTCCTCGGCTGAAATAACAAAGAGTCCTGCATTAAATGCTGACAAATTTATTCTGTCATGAACCATCTTTCACCAGTCTGGTGTCCTCCAGCCATTTTAGGCTACATCTCCCGTCAGCCCCTGCCATTGTCACCATGTACCAGGTTGAAGGAGAAACTTTGCTGCAGACCTAAACCATCTACTGGATGTAGAAGGACCAAGGGTATGTTTAGCCTGGAGAAGAGAATGTTAAGGGGTGATATGATAGCCATGTTCAAATATATAAAAGGATGTCATATAGAGGAAGGAGAAAAGTTGTTTTCTGCTGCTCCTGAGAAGAGGACACGGAGCAATGGATTCAAACTACAAGAAAGAAGATTCCACCTAAACATTAGAAAGAACTTCCTGACAGTAAGAGCTGTTCGACAGTGGAATTTGCTGCCAAGGAGTGTGGTGGAGTCTCCTTCTTTGGAGGTCTTTAAGCAGAGGCTTGACAGCCACCTGTCAGGAATGCTTTGATGGTGTTTCTTGCTTGGCAGGGGGTTGGACTGGATGGCCCTTGTGGTCTCTTCCAACTCTATGATTCTAAGGCAGTCTTATACAGTACATCCAGTTTGCACAACTGAAGTACAGATAGGTGCAAGGATATATGGTGTTCCTCTTGCAGCTATTGCCATAGTTAAAATAGCTGCTCAAACAGACATTGTCATTCCAACAACAATATATTTCCCCCTTTAAATTATAATAGTTTTGCCTGCGCTGTTTCAATGCTGAAATGTTTTACCGTGCTTAGATTTTGATGAGGAATGCACTACACTGAATCTCTCTCTCTCTCTCTCTTACTCCAAGAGCCTTGTATCTAGGAGGCAGTCCTTTCTAACCTTGTTCTTTATGCAGGGGCAAGATTAACTCACATATATAAAATAAAAACTATTGAGCTATTTTAATACTTTTCCTGTCATGCATTCAGGACCCTCTAAAGTTGTCACCAGCTACTGTTTCATTTAATTCCCTGGCCTTCAGGGTAATGTAAGAAAATTGAAGAGATTAGGAGCTCTCTCTTTCCTGTTCAATGCATTTGTGTTGCAGTAAATTGGTACCAACCTTCAATCTCATGGTCAGGGCTCTCCAGGGTCCTTCCACTGATATGACAACCCAGTCAGCTTGATAAACGATGCACAGCCCCTCCAGTAGAATGGAGAAGGGGGGGGGGAAGGCTTCACTCCCTGAATTCACAATTGTCTCTCCCATACTAGCGAGGAAGAAACACTTCACTCTCTTCTGGCACTCAGTGACCGCTGCATTATGTTTAACTTTATCATGATAATTAAAAGATACAATTTTCCTAATTGATTAATTCATGTACTGTGACAGATATAAAACATGACCTGTGGTGAATGAGAGGGAGGGGGGAACTTACCATCTGGAAAATAGCTCTTTAAATGTGGTATTCTTTCTCTTCCACCCACCCAAGCCTGTCTCATGAGGGGCAAACCCCGCTGCCTTTACCGACAGATTACAGCATCGCTTTAGCCCTCCTTGGACTAAACAATAACAGCAACAATAACTGAAGGTCCAGACTGTGCCATCGCACCACCAACATCCCATTGCAGTTTGGCCATCTGCACTCCTCTTCCAACCTTCAGGTAAAGGTCTGCAGGGAGATTCCAGCCACATTCAGCTTCAGTGATGTAGAAAAAATTGGGGTTTGGCTTTTGCAGCTCAACTCCCCAAGGGACTGAGTCCCCTAAGCCCATGATCGGTCAGAGATGGATGGATGGAGGCAGGATTCAAAGAAAGCAAGGCAGATCTTTATTTTTCTGTTGCAACTGAGTTGTCTTCCCTCCTTGCAAGGAGGTAGGAGAGCTAAAGAGCAAAGAAAAAACATCTCTTTTTGAAGGTTTGCATTTTGGCCCTTTACAAAGGTCAGAAATTACATCTCACTTAAAGTGGGGTTACTGTGGCTCAGGCAGGTTGAGGTGTGACATTCCTGAGGATTAGCAAATTTTACATAGTTCCAGACTACACAGTTTACACAAAACATTAGCATTTGATAAGGCAATCAGGATAGTGTAGATGTATTTGGGAAAACAATGGTAATTAACACAAAGGAGGTCCACAGATTTGGGAGAGAGATCCCTTCCAATCAGAGAAATTTCCCCTGATTGCTGTCTGACTCCCACAATGGGAAGAGGTAAGAATTATACAGTTATTATAAACAATTTTATACATTGTTCCTTAGGGAAATTCAGGTTTTCCTTCTTTTAACAGGCTAGAATGAAAGTACCAATATATTTCCTAGGTCGGTACTACATACAGGCAGGAACAGTGCAATAATATACGAGTATGAACTAAGATGTGAAGGAACAATTCAGAAAATTTTAACCTTGTGAAAAACGTCTGCAATTTGTGGAGAAATGACCCAAACACTGTCATTTCAATTTAATTCAGGGGCAAAAATAATGATCTACAGATACCGTACAGTTTGCTGATTATGTTATATTCATAAACCACCGTTAAAATAAAAATTTATAAAACTTATAAATACAATAAAGAATAGGGAGGGGCTTGCAAATATGTAAATAAAACAGAGCTGAGCACACTCACTTGGTGTAGGTCAGTTGCGAAGCTGATACAGAGGTAGATCAAACCTTATATTGATAATCTTGTCACTTATAAACATAGTAGCACAAATTTGTAGAATCCAGCCCTGACAATTTTACTTGACATTGGGCAAGGATCCCTTGTTAAAATTAATAATGATTTCATGCAGTGGCAAGAAAGCAAATGGATAATTTGTTTAACCTTTCCTCATCTGTTAACCAAGCAACACATGCCCTAAAATAATTAATCTCCATGGAAGATGAATGGAATGAGTAGAGACAGCTGGGGGAACAGAATAGCTAGGGATAATGATGGCATTGATCCTCAGGAAAGAAGGCACAGAGGTGCTTCTGGAAATCCATAACACACTGCCAATTTTGAACTTTGTAACATTGGTGCACAGGAAAGCAGAATACTAAACCTTGGTCAGTCAAAAATGCAGGAGAGCAAATGTGGCATTAGAGAGAGAGAGATTTTGTGAATTTGTGTTATTTATTAATATTATTATTTTTAGAATTAACCTCATTGTGCCTCTGGCTCAGACAACACAGGGCTTGCTGGTAAATCCAGTGGGGTGAGTTAAGGACAAATGGAGCAACCCAACTCTGCATTTTCCTGCTTTAGTAAGCTTGTTACAGCCTTAGGGCAAACATTTCAATGCACTATGTGCTTGTCACTTGCCTGAAACAACTACTTATAATTGCAAGTTGATTTTTAGGTTATTATGAAAGGATTCCCAGAACAATTTTTTTAAATGAGCATAAGGAAAAGGGAGGAGGCTGGGGAACTATTAATCGGGGATGTAATTAGAAGTTATCTCTCTAAACTAATGCAAAGACTCCACTTGCCTGGCAAATTTAGATGACAGAAATTCACTAGCTGGATACACCGCAGACCAAGAACAGTTAGTGAGAATCTGCCCCTTGTGGTTGGAATTTCAGGCAATTATACTAACTGCCTTTATGGCAAGTTTGGTACCTTGTGATGGCTTGAAATTGCACTAAGGATGGCCTGGATCTCAGCCTTGCCCCCTTTATTATACATATGTTAATTTCTCATTAGCTTGCCTTTCCTTGTTCTTTTATCTGCTAGTAACAGGGAATGTTCTGTTGGTTTTGAGAAAGATTGTGTAGGAGCTAAAAGGTGTCTGAAATGTTTAACTGCAGTTGTCAACTAAATCTTGAAAGCGTTTCCAAGCCTCCACCCCAAATTCCAGTGGCCGCAATAGTGAAGGGTCACAACAAGAAAACTTTCCATATGCATGTGGGTGCATGAGAGTGTGCACATGTGTGCGTCATTCTTGAAGAACAAACATAACTATGGAGCATCCATTATGCATTATCCAGAGGTGTCTATGTGTGTATCTACATTCCAGCAGCACAGACTAGACACAACGAAATAAATAGCACGACTAACTTACATTAATTTATTTCAATGGGGCTACTCTGAGTGTGTGTGCGCGCACACACAGAGAAGATATAAACTTTCTATTCCCATCGTCTCAGGTCTATTTCTCATACCCATATTTCTGAGCAAACCTATGTCGACACACTGTCCCAACATGTCCTGAAATGCCTTAGAAAGGTGCATTGTAGTGGTTAGACTCTTTGACTGTTGGCCTACTCTTTTGTTGATCACTGGGCAAAGCCTACTTCACAAGCCAAAATAGGTTGGTGGGGAGAAACCACCACATGTGTATGCCTTGGAGGAAATGCTGGATATAAATAATATACAATAAACAGGTGTGTTATGCCACAACCTGGGTGTAAATGGAACCACTCCAAGGCCAAATTAATCAGTGAGACTAACCCCAGGAAATATATACTGAGGTATCTCAAGAATGCAAAGAGAAAACAGGTTTTTCAGAACTACTTGAAGCTACCACATGATCCCTTTTCAACCCCAGCCTGTGCCCTGAACAGCAATCTGATACACAAAACAAGCAGGTTCCCATAACTTATCTCCAAGACACGAAAAGCTTCACCAACCACATCTTAGAGTGCCAGGATACTGTCACAAGCACAGGAGAGGGCCAGAAAAGAAGACCACAAGGCAAGCCACAGAATGGAACCTGCCTTTCATTCACACATAGATTTCCCAGCAGTTAAGCTGAATACATACTGGGCAATACTAAAATGACCAAGTATATTTTTATACCCCAAATTGTTCTTTTGTTTCCCTCACTCAGCTGCTAAACATAACAAGGAAACCATATATTACACAAATTACACATTTCTTATTGGTCAGGAAGCAAATAAGTCATTCTGAGACAAATCTCTCTAGTTATTCATGAGGCAGTTTGAGATGACAAAGACAGAGTAAATCGAGCAATCTCTCATTATATTTATTACACAGTCTTTGTGCTAATGAACAACAAGAGGCTTTGCAGAAACAATGGCTCCAGTTTGGAATGATTCAGCACGTTCACATGCCATATTTCTCAAACCTATGCATGGCATATACTTGTTTTCATGCTTGCTTGTTCCTCTGTTTCAAGAACAAATTGGATAGGTCAAAAGTAATGTCAAGAGTTTGGCTAAGCAGTTTTTCAATATTTTCATAGAATTTTACTGGAATACAGCCCATG
This sequence comes from Darevskia mixta, assembly GCA_034641385.1. NCBI lineage: Eukaryota > Metazoa > Chordata > Lepidosauria > Squamata > Lacertidae > Darevskia > Darevskia mixta. The sequence goes on from JAWWNH010000088.1 coordinate 3,797,034, forward strand.
GATTCTACAGCATTGGAGAATAGTATTCAATATGATACCCTTCTGATGTTGAGGTCTACAACTCCTATCAGTCCAAGCCAATATGTTGTCTAATAGCCAGGGATGATGAGGTAAAAGGTAAAAAAAGGTAAAGGACCCCTGGACGGTTAAGTCCAGTCAAAGGCAACTATGGAGTTGCGGCGCTCATCTCATTTTCAGCCGATGGAGCCAGCGTTTGTCCACAGAGAGTTTTCCAGCTCATGTGGCCAGCATGACTAAACCTCTCCTGGTGCAAAAGAACACCGTGATGGAAACCAGAGCACACGGAAACGCCGTTTACCTTCCTGCCACACTGGTACCTATTTATCTATTTGCACTGCTAGATTGGCAGGAGCTGGGACAGAGCAACGGGAGCTCACCCCATCACAGGGATTCGAACCACCAACCTTCTGATCGGCAAGCCCAAGAGGCTCAGTGGTTTAGACCACAGCACCACCCGCTGCAGTCCACAATGTTTGGAAGACACCACGTTGGCTATGCCAGGCATGTAAACTGTTAAGTAGAAGACAGATCTGTAATAGAATCAAGAGTGAATTCAACTCACTCCTGTTGCATTTTGTACTAGCTAAAGGCCTGTTCAGCTTGATGTGCAGAAAAGAAGGAAAGAGGGGTCCAATCCTTTCCTGACCTCCATTCCTCAAGCAGAGAAACTAGCTAGCCTTCCCCCATCACCCCCCCCTTGGGTTACAGGGAGAAGAGAAACCCCTTGTTACAACAGCTTTGCTGACAACTGGTCCATTTTTGTGCACAAAGTACTGGATATAACCACCAAAGCCGTATATGGCTTGGGTCCAGGCTATGTGAAGGGCCCCATGTCCCTATATAAATCTGCCCAGGCATTAACATCTGCTGGGTAGGACTTTCTCTTAATTCTGCCACCTTCCCAGGCAGGTTTGGTGAGGACATGAGACAGGGCCTTCTCAGTGGCTGCTCCCAGATTGTGGAACTCCCTTTCATGAGAGGCTAGGCTGGCCTCCTCCTTGTTTTCCTCAAATACTTTTTTTATACAGACAGGCCTTTGGCCACTTACTACTACTAATAAATTTTTATTTATACCCCGCCCTTCCCAACCAAGACCGGGCTCAGAGCGGCTAACACCCATAAAATCACAACAAAGCATACAAAATAATCAATTAAAATGCAAGTTAAAATACGATTTAAAGTTAAAATATGATTTAAACCACAACTAGCTGTTGTGGTTGAATCTTCTCGGGTAGATATTTTGTGTGTGTGTGTGTGTGTGTGTGTGTGTGTGTGTGTGTGTGTGTGTGTGTGTGTTGAAACACTTTTCAATGGTTATAAGTGTTTTCAGTGCTGTTTTTAATATGGTTACTTCTTTAATTGGTTTTTTAAAGATATATATTTATGTTTTGATTGTGTGTTTTTAGCTTTGTTTGTTTTAATTCATGCTGGAAGCCACCTTAGGTTCTGTACTCAGAGAGCAGTGGGATAAAAATAAAATAAAATAAGATAGACTACAGTAATAATAATAATAATAATAATTTATTATTTATACCCCGCCCATCTGGCTGGGTTTCCCCAGCCACTCTGGGCGGCTTTCAACAGGGCATTAAAATACAGTAATCTATAAAACATTAAAAGCCTCCCTAAACAGGGCTGCCTTCAGATGTCTTCTAAATGTCTGGTAGTTGTTGTTTTCTTTGACATCTGAAGGGAGGGCGTTCCACAGGGCGGGCGCCACTACCGAGAAGGCCCTCTGCCTGGTTCCCTGTAACTTGGCTTCACGCAGCGAGGGAACCGCCAGAAGGCCCTCGGCACTGGACCTCAGTGTCCGGGCTGACCGATGGGGGTGGAGACGCTCCTTCAGGTATACAGGACCGAAGCCATTTAGGGCTTTAAAGGTCAGCACCAACACTTTGAATTGTGCTCGGAAACGTACTGGGAGCCAGTGTAGGTCTTTCAAGACCAGTAGACTAGACTAGACTAGACTAGATTAGATACAACAGCAGTGCCGCTTGTGATTATGTTGAGGAGATGAGAGGGGAGAAATCTTCTTCCACCTACCCCACACTTTCCTGTGGGGAAATCACTGAAGCCATTGCCTTTAGTACAGCAAAGTATGGAGCTGGGTCTGCTTTTTCAAGTTTGGATGTATTTCTGGTCACTATTAACTTTGCTTCCAGACCCTTAGAAGGACCTAAGGAGCATTCTTTCTAAGAAAGCCAGAAGTTGCATTTTGTATCATTCTCTGCAACATCATAATATGATATACCGGTATGTAAGTGTTTCTTTAAGAAGCCCACTATGGACACCATATATTACTCTTATCTATATGTGGGTTCAGGGGCATAGGTACTCATTTGGGTCCCATAAATTCTGTCCTCAGAGTCATGAATCATAGGAATCCCTGAACCCACAATTATACGATGTCAATACTGTAGTGTGCTTCTAAAGACACACATACAGGTATATCATAGTATGTTGCTTACAAAATGCAGCTTTTGTACTGTTTAGCGGTCATGTAGCAGTACATTTTAAAAATACGTTTATACCCCAACTTTCCTATCTACTTATTAAAACAGCAATATGTAAAAAGAACAAGAAAGTCAGTGATGATGTTTTTTAAAGCAACAGCAGTGGAAAACCCCCACAACAAAGCCCCAAAGACTTGCATATTATTATGGCAGGCAAACAATAAATCCAATTTCTAAAAGTCAAAAGTCTGCCTCAGTATGACAGTCTTTTTTAAAAATGATTTTTATTAGGTTTTCCAGTTTTATTCAACACAATCTCTAGAGTCCGTCCAATGGTTCTGGCAGTGTACTCATACAGAATTGACTTTGCTGCTGGCTTGCCACCCTCCTCTTTCCAAGTAAGCAAGAGGGCTGCTGCTACCAAGAAGCTGGCGTCATGACTCTACCTCACCAGGTGAGCTGCTTCTGCAAAGAAGGCAATAAATTAGCCTTGTTGTTCCCAGGGTTATTCCTAAACAGGGAATTGTTACACAAGCGGGAGGCTTGAGGGCATGCACGACAGTCATGTCTCCAACATCCCCACCGGCCTGCCACACCCCTGACTTTTCCACAGTGAGCAGGAAATTGTGTTTCACTGAATGCATTTAGATTAGAAGCTCCTTTTAGTCCTTCTTGGCAATGCAAGGTTTGAGCGGGCCTGGCTGGCATGCCTGAGGATGTCATACTGCAATCCCCTGAACTGATCCTGTCGCCTTCCTAATATATATATATAACGGAATCTGAGAACTGCAGCGTAACTCTAAAAAGCTGGGCCTGTCATCCTTCCCCACCCTTTCATATGTAGTGCAATTAACAACATTTTCTCTGCGTCACGAGATTGTTCTGCCTGAAATTGAGCAAATCAAATTAACTGATGACAATAATTGCTTAGTTGTGTCTTTAATTTATTTGGCAATGCATGCTCATTTCCGTAATTGCCCTTCTGTGTTTGCTTTCAGTGGGAAGGCAAGAATCAAAATGAAATGTATTTTCCTTGCCCACTGAGCAGTTTCTGATAACATTTGCATACACTCCAACATTTCTTCGAGGAAAATAGGGGTGCACTATTCCAATTATTATTATTATTATTATTATTATTATTATTATTATTATTATTATACCCTGCCCATCTGACTGAGTTGCACCAGCCACTCTGGACAGCTTCCAGCATACGCAAAAACATAATAAAACATTAAACATTTAAAAAAATCATAGGATTGGACTGATGGACCAAGAATTCTGAACACGAAAGATACACCAGTACTACTAAGTCATGGGCCCAGATTTGGAGTTAATGAAACAGAAAAATCAGATTACAGATGAAACTGCACTTCTGTCCATACATTGTTGGTTCACGTTGCTACTCACTATTAATAAAATAATCATTTCGTGTGTCACTGTGATACACCATTGGCATTTTATTCCAGATCTTTAAGATCAGCCTGTGGCGATCACACAGAGCCCCCGGACGTTTGACCGTCTCTTGACCCTGTGCCACCACTTTTCTGTCTTGCTGCCACCAACCCGGCCCCTACCGGGTAACACACGGAGTCCAGTCAGAGTTAACTCAAACAAAAGCTTGTGTTTATTTAGTGTAGTTTAACAGCATATGGTTTCACAACGTTCACAAGATTACAGGTCTTTAATTGTCTTATTTGTTCCTAACTCAACTGAACTACTGCTTCTTTCCTCACTGACTAACTGACTCTCAACTGCCAGCCAACCAACCACTTCAAACCTCCCTCAGAACCTCCCTCAACAACCAACTTCAACTTCCCCCAACTTCCCCAGAGTGGGCTTTTATATTCCTTCTGACTCCACCTTCCCCCTCCCTCTGGGTTCTGATTGGGTAACCTATTTAACTATTTCCCTTCCAGCACTCACATATGTTAACCTCCCCATACCGGTATCGTCACACAGCCCTCTTGGAATGTTTCCCCAAAGAACAGCACATGGTGAAAGGGGGAAATCACAACACAGCCTGACTCAGCAGGGCTGCCCACTTTTTACTAATCTGCTCTTATGGCTTTAGCAGCAGCGCAACACAGAGCAACACAGCTGCTCTGTGTTAAGGAGGTCAGAATTTTCTTGACATGGAGGTGAAGTTGGAGGCAGAGTAACCTGAATAATTTCCATTAGGGTGGAACAGGAGCAGTACAAAAGTTGGCAATAACAAGCCAACTTTTATACTCTCCACAGAATCATCTAATACAATGTTTTTTATATGAAAATTCTCTGTGCATAAAATTAGCATGCCAAGGAGCATGGTTCAGTGTGGCCTCCTCCTTGACATTCTTTGTGCAGGGAGGTTTATTTAAATGAGCAGTCAAATGTCCTTACCACCACTTACAGTATGAAGTGCCAGTGTCCAGGAAGCTTCATCACTTGAGCCTGATGAATGTATGAACTGGCTTTAACGTGTGAACCAGGGCTAATGCAGGTGACTAGCCTCTTTCTGACTTCCTGATCATTGTAAACATGATCTGAAAGCCAGCATGATATAGCGGTTAGAGTACTGGGCCTGAGAGAGCTGGGTTCAAATTGCTATTCTACCATGAAGCTCAAGGAGTGACCATAAGCCAGTCTTGATCTGTCTGCCTAACCTACCTCCCCAGGGCTGTTGTGAAATTAAAAGAGGGATGGAAGAACCATGTATGCTACACTGAGCTTCTTGGATGAAGGATAGAAAATAAATATAATTATTGGGTTGGATACAGATTTAGCCATACTAAGAGAAGGCCCATTTAATTATATAAGTTGCATTGATTTCATTGACTGCACTGATATGAAGGGGCTATTCGAAGTATGACTTCATAAAATTGTAAATTGTAGAGTTGGAAGGGAATCGCAACTAAAGCATCCATGACAGATGGCCATCCAACTTCTGCTTAAAAGGTAAGGTCCAGTCGCGGACGACTCTGGGGTTGCGCACTCATCTTGCTCTATAGGCCGAGGGAGCCGGCGTTTGTCCGCAGACAGCTTCCGGGTCATGTGGCCAACATGACTAAGCCGCTTCTGGTGAACCAGAGCAGCACATGGAAATGCCATTTACCTTCCTGCCAGAGTGGTACCTATTTATCTACTTGCACTTTGACGGACTTTCGAACTGCTAGGTGGGCAGGAGCTGGGACCGAACAACGGGAGCTCACCCTGTTGCGGGGATTTGAACCGCCGACTTTCTGATCGGCAAGCCCTAGGCTCTGTGGTTTAGACCACAGTGCCACCCTCTAACTTCTGCTTAGAAACCTCCAATGAAGGAGAGACCACTACCTCCCAAGGGAGTCTGTTCCACTGTTGAACAGCTCTTACCATCAGAAAGTTCTTCCGCAAGTTTAGTTGGAATCTCCTTTCTTGTAACTTGAATCCATTGGTTCGGGTCCTACCTTCCAGAGCAGGGAAAAAACAAGCTTGCTCTATCTTCCATGTGACAGCCCTTTAAATATTTGAAGATGACTAACATTTCTTCTCTCAGTCTCCTCTTGTTCAGGCTTAACATACCCATTTTCCTCAACCGTTCCTCACAAGGCTTGGTTTCCAGACCCTTTATCATCTTGGTTGCCCTCCCCTGCACACATTCCAGCTTGTCAACATCCTTAAATTGTGGTGCCCAGAATGGGGCACAGCACTCCAGGTGTGGTTTGACCAAGGCAGATTGATACTATTATTTACCTTGATCTGGACACTATACTTCTGTTGATGCAGCCTAGAATAGCATTAGCTTATTTTGCTACTACAGTGGTACCTTTGGGTTACAGACGCTTCAGGTTACAGACGCTTCAGGTTACAGACTCCGCTAACCCAGAAATAGTACCTCGGGTTAAGAACTTTGCTTCAGGATGAGAATAGAAATCGTGTGGCGGCAGCGGGAGGCCCCATTAGCTAAAGTGGTACCTCAGGTTAAGAACAGTTTCAGGTTAAGAACGGACCGGAACGAATAAAGTTCTTAACCCGAGGTACCCATTTCCCACATTGTTGACTTAGTCTGAATGTTGTTATTTGGAAAAAAACACACCATTATTATTTTAATTTGAAAGCATAAAGGTCCATGTAAGTACTCACTAGATTATTTACCAAAGGTAGATTCAGATACCGGTAACTAGCTGAAATTGATTTGGAAGACAATGCAAGCTTTAAAAGCCTGAGAAAATAAAATATTTTTGGCACCAAAGAAATATAAAAGGTGAGGCTCGCTGGGGAGAGCATTCCATAATTGGCCCTTTCACCTTAGCCCATCAAATTAGTCCCATCAAACTAATTGTGGTCATTATGCCTATACTTACCTGGAAATAAGTTCCATAGAACTCACTGGGCCTTACTTCTGAGTAGACCTGCAGAGAGGATGGCACTAAAAATCCTTTCTGAAAGATGTCTTAATGAGATATTTACCTGCAGGATAGGTATGAAACTGTATAAGTTGAATTTGAAGCTGGCTGGCAAGAAAGAATTTAGGAGGCAACTGAATTGCAGTTGTTATTTCTTACTGGGATTGATTCTGCTTTAGGACAAGAGTTGCCTGCCTATTTGCTTCCTACCTTCTTAACCTGTACATTTGCAAACACACATATTACTAAAACACCACAAACATTCGCAGTAATGTCTTCTAAGAAAGGGCTATTCTCAAGGAGGTGCGGAGTAAAACAAAACACAGGAAAAATAAATGCAAGGTGCAATCCATGCTGAATTATGCACTATTTACTATACTAATCTTTTCAAGGGTTCATCTGAGTGTCATCCTCTAAAAAAATAAAATATTTCTGAAGTAGCTATAATTTATGTCTTGCTCTTTTGCTCCTTGCTCTGTTATATTTATCTTTTCTATTTGTTATGATGATCAGGAAGCTGCTGGAATTCCTTCCACGTCTCCCCTTTTATATGAGAACAATGGATCATCTTTAGGACAAAAAAACAACAAGAGGAAGGCCTTGTAGGGCTTGGGAAAGGCTCATTCAGCTCTTGGTCAGCAGAATGGGAGGACCCCCAAGGTCAGGGTGAAGATCATTGACAAAATGTAATGCACCTCATAGTTTGATGAATGGGGACTGAACAGTGGGCACTATGGAACGAACAGCACAAGTGTTTTATATTATGTGAACACAAACAGTTATCATTTGTGTAAATAAACCCAAGTCAGAAATGATTTAAAAAGCACCACCCAACATAATGCTGAAGTTGTGCTATTCATTGTATGTGTTTTCTGTCTAAATGTATGTGTCCTACTTTGCAGAGGGCAATTGTCTATTTAAAGTGCTGCCCTCTAGAATAAGGTCCTCTATCTGAAGGCAACTTATGTTTGAAAAGCTGTCCTGTCCAAGGCCAGTTTAAAGATAAAGAAACATAGCAAGGGAAAGTGAGGACCTTAATGTTGCCTATCAACAGTTAGTGCACAGAAAGTAGACTGAGCAAGCACAAAGGTCACACTCTTCTCCATGTGTTTATTTCCTAATCTGCATTTATACATATAAATAAAGGTAAAGGTACCCCTGACCATTAGGTCCAGTTGCGGACGACTCTGGGGTTGCGGTGTTTCCGTGCGCTGCTCTGGTTCGCCAGAAGCGGCTTAGTCATACTGGCCACATGACCTGGAAGCTGTCTGTGGACAAATAAATGCCGGCTCCCTCGGCCTATAGAGCAAGATGAGCGCCGCAACCCCAGACACAGCTGTCAACTTTCAGATTTGAAAATAAGGGATTTTTTTCAAACTTTCGGATTTGAAAATAAGGGATGCAATGAGGGCGGTGCAATGGCACCAAGTAGCCTCGCCACCCTGCGCTCCAGAGGCTGCGCACGAACAGGTGAGCGAAAGAGCGAGCGCATAGACGGCAGGCAGGCTGTCTGTCTGATTGGGCGTGAGGGTCTGGCTGCACAAGGCATGCACGCTCCGCCCCCAGTCGGTCTCAGACTCCTTATTGGCAGCCAAGCAACGCAGCTGAGGAGCCTCCCTGGCCGGCAGGGAGGGAGAGGAGCTGCTTCCTTTGAAATCCGGGAAATTTAGGGGATATCAACAATCTGGGATAGCAGCGGGAAACTGCATTGGAATAAGGGAGTTTCCCGCAAAAAAAAGGGAGGGTTGACAGCTATGACCCCAGAGTCGTCCGCGACTGGACCTAATGTTCAGGGGTCCCTTTACCTTACCTATCTATCTCTCACAAGGAATACAATAAGAAAATTCACAAAATTCAGTAAAGGAAAAGTGGGTCGTCATAAAGTGAAAGAGCAGAAGCAGACAGATCAGATTGAATTTCTGAAACACCCACTTCAGCTTAACCTTCTTTGGTGGAGAAAAGTGCCAAGGAGTAAGACATGCCTCCCTGCCAACATAGGCTGCTGTCTGTCATTGATTGTTACTGTGGTCTGTTTACTATTCTGTGTGGGAGGCTTTCCAGAGCACCCATTCTCCCCATGTCTCCTTACAACATACCCATGATCAGTCAAGGAGAAAAGGGAAAGGAAGCCTTTGAATTCTGAGCACAGGGTATGAAAAAGAAGAAAGGGGGTGCAGCATGGAATTGGAATGCTTTTCTTTTTAAAACACATGCACACACCCCGCAACAAAGAAGTTTTTTGTGCTTTCTTTGTATAAAGCAAGACTTTTAGAAGGCTAAAGCAAATGAAGAGGTGCATCTTTACGTATTCCACACACACACAGAAAGAGAGTGAGAGAGAGAGACTTTCAGTGGAGTTGGAGTAAATGTATTTTATCCATGAATATTTGTTATCGGAAGTGCTGAATAAAAGAACAGCCTTGAGGAAAAGAAACTGAATGTGCGATAGGGGAGCAAGAGGGCATGTGTGATCCCAGAACAAAAGGCATACAAGAAGCAGTTGTACTCCGCAAGACTGGGAATTCTTACAGCAGGAAAGTGGCTCAAAAACCAGAGTAAACTATATAGAGATTTATAAATGTTGGAGGACCTGCTGCATCTCATATGATCAAAACTTAGACCGTCTTGAGGATCTGTGTGAAGGAAACAAGGTTCTTCCCATTTTTTATTTTTGTGGGTGGCTGGGTTTGGATTGTCACATTAAAAAATGCCCTTTCGACAATGCAGAAATGTGTTCATCTTAACAATGTCTTTTACACAGGATCTGTTCAGTCTCTAAGCTATACCCAAAGTGGCAAACTTGGACATTCCTCAGCCAGACTAACAAGAGGGGGAAAAGTTTCACAAAAGATACTTATTTTATTTAAGGATTTATAACATGCTTCCTTACAAATGTTTCCAAAGTGGTAATAACCAAAACATGAAAAAGCAACATATATACAGTGCTATTTTTCTATATATATATAAAAAAGAGGTGCTGGAACACACATGAATAACATGTTCTCTCATAATGCCCACCTGAGAGGTGCCGAGAGGTGCTGAGAGTTCCAGCTGAAAAAAATCTCTGTATATATATATATATATAAATAAGTATACATAAAAATGAATGAAATTTATAGAGTAAAAGACTAAGAAGAAATGGGTATAAGACAAGATCGTTAAAAATAATATTGATAACACAGCGAAAAGAAGAAAAGAAATAAAGGAAGTCACACATGGGTGGAGGGAAGTCAAGATTTATGTTTTTATGTTTAGTTTCTTTTGTAATTTAAGTTGATACTTCTTTTGGTTAATGTATGTTTACTTGTTTTCTTTTGTAGGAATTAAGGAGTTGTATGTATAATAAGTTTGTTTTGTGTTTTGTTTTGTGTTTGTGAGTATTGCATTTACCAATAAAAAATCAAATAAAAATAAAAAATAAAAAATACTAAGCTCTTGTCTAATTATGGAAGAATAATGGGAAAACATGTTTCCCCCTTCACTTGCAAAAAGAAAAAGAAAAGAAAAGAAAAACAAAACATGGAAGTGTCTTTTGAAGATATGCTCTTCCACAATGGTGCCACTTACTTTTTTTTAAAAAAAGCTTGTATAAAAGATTTTATTGGGTTACAAAAGTACATATAAAAGTACAGTGTTAGAAACTGAGATATGAAAGCTAGGAGCTAAATGGCACCTTAAACCGAGGTTATGGGCGCAACAATGGAATGTCTAGGCACACTTTTTTATAACTAGAATACTAAGCTGAAAATGAATGAACTGCGGCTAAAACATTATGCTCATTTTTCACATGGTCTGGTCTTTCGCCTGGTCTCTTCTCCAGTCTTCAGAGAGTAGCTGGAAGTGGGGAGGCAGAAAAAGGTCCTCCTTTCCTTCCACTCTGCAGTTTTGATCTGAAATCTTTGGCGCAGTAATCGCCCAGAGCTCAGAAACTCTTGCGCTAATGAAATTCCCTTTCGCAAAATGCAGCTAGAACAATGGCGGTTTTGAACACTGCTATCTTCTCTATTTTCAGAGCAGAAAGTCTTTTTACAAGTCAGTTATATTCAATGTGAGACATTAATGTCTACAGTATGAGGTTGGGGGAGGTTTTTGTGTCAGTGCCATGTGGGTAGGTTTTCTCTCTATTCATTTATGAGTTTTCATTGGCAGTAAGAGAAGTTGGGCCCCCCAGGACATGGTTGCTTGCTTTCAGTGAACTGCAGGCCTGTAGTGTTTAATGATTAATTGATAAGAACACACACCCTTAAAAAATGTGATTTGCCTTGGCAGGAACTGGAGAGCAGGGCCTTTTTGGTTATGGCACCATGTTGTGGAAATCCCTCCCTAAGGGAAAAGCGTTTGGCTGTCATGATCCATAGTGTTGCTGGCCTGTGAAATGTTTTTTTTTTTTTTTAAATCTATATCTGTATTTTATTAGAATGTGATTTTTTAAGTGAGAAGTTTTCTTTTTTTAATGTAAGCTGTTTTAGGAGGGCTTTGCACTAAAAGGTAGCCTAGAAATGTTTAAGATAAACAAACCACTGAAATGGGTTAGAGCAATGCTTTTTTTCTGGGGGTATGCAGGGGTACGCATAACCCTAAACATTTTGTGAATCTTTGTACTTTTGTCCATTTACTGTATTTATTTTCCTCAATTTGAACTATAAAATGGTGGTTTTCTTGAGTCCAAATGAGAGTACCCCTAAACATTTTTTAAAGAAAAAAAGCACTGGGTTTGAGTCACCTCAGCAGGGCCAGATGTGCAATACTATGGTAGTTTTAGACCTCTGTAGCCCAGAAGAGTCTGTCTTATGCTCCTGCAGTCCCCTGCTGTCCCCAACCATATTCCCACGCCTCATGAGGTGCGTAGGATTTGCTGTGTTCACAACTTCCCGTGATTTCAGAGGGAGGCCATTTCTTCTGCTCAGCACCTCCCTCCCCTTCCTTGAATGCTCCGAGCGCTAAGCGATCATGAGTCTTAGGTTCATGGCAAATGTTTCACAAGAATGGGTCACTGCAGGCCACCTAGACATTGTTTCTCTCTTCCTGTCAAGTTGAATGTTGAAGAACCGTTTGAGCATTTGTGCTGCTGCTGCCGGCTCCTCGATAGCCTCCCTGACAGAGCTTTACAAGCGCTGTAACTCGAGGCCACCCGTCTCGTTTCTCTTGAATAAAGATTTTGGTTTCGGCAAATTCATTCAATGTTACAATTCCCCCCTTTTCTCTTTATTTCTTTCTGGCGAAGAGCTGTGAAGGCGGGAACAAACACCCATTCTCTTATGCTGATCATGAATGTTATTAATGCTACTTCCTTTAGGCACAAAGACTCTACACATTTGTACCAGCAATATTCTCTCTCTCTCTCTCTCTCTAAATTACCCACTGCCAACTATAAAAGTTTGAAAAGTAATATTAAAGTGACTCTTGAAGCAAACCTTTTTTCCTATAGCACAGTGGAACAAAGTTAAAGTGTTTTATGTTTTACATTAGCAAATTAGGGGGATAAAACTTGATCAGATTTATGAAGGTTTACCCCAGGTTTGGGGAACCTTTGGCTCTGCAGATACTTCTGAACTACAATTCCCATGATTCTTGGCCATTGGCTATGCTTTCTGGTGCTGATGGGAAGTGTAGTTCAGCAACATCTGAAGGATACAAGGTTCCCACACCTAGCTTAGCCAAATGAATTTCAGTAGGGACAAATGTAAAGTTCTGCACTTAGGCAGAAAGAGCTAGCTGCACAGATATAAGAGGTGGGACATTACTTACATCATACTACACAAAACACTGTTGCTGTATGTAGGTTTTATTTTATTTGTTTTTTATCTTATATTTTAGAAATGTACATCCAGGGTTTTTTTCCTTTAAATTTTTTGGGGGCCCCCAAGAGAGTGGGGCCCTAAGCTATAGCTTGTTTAGCTTATACGTAAATCTGGCACTGCTCACAGGCCAGTATTTCCCAGTTGTCAGTGCTTATATTGCATTTTTAAAGGTTTGCCTTGACAGCGTCTTTAAACCTCTTTTGTTGACCACCAGCATTATGCTTTCCGTTCTTAAATTGTGATTAGAGTAGTTGCTTTGGAAGATGATAATCAGGCATCCAAACAACATGACCAGTCCAACAAAGTTGATATTGAAGAATCATTGCTTTGACACTGGAGATATTTTTTTCTTCCAGTACACTGACATTAGTTTGCCTGTCTTCCCAAGTGATGTGTAAATTTTTTTGGATACACCGTTGATGTAATCTTTCGAGGAGTTGGAGATGGCATTTATAAGTGCCGTATGTCACACCCTATGGAACTTCTCCAGCCAATGCAAAACAGCTGGTCTGATGTCCTTTCAGCTGATGGGCATATTATGAGCCCCTCAACCATATGCATCCCATGGATGGGGGTTCTGAAAATTGAGGAGAACGTAAAGTTCTTTCTTATTCTGACCTCTCCAACAACCATGGCAGAATCATAAAATATTTAATGCCCTTAAGACAGACTTGCTTTATGTGTTCCTGTCTATTGGACGATATTCAAACACCTGTTCAAGGTAGCAAATTCATTTGTGCTTGTAGTGAAGAAATCAGTTTGATACGGCATCATTAAGTTAAGATGCCTGCATTTCTGCACCTGTTTCAGGTGGGGGGGGGGATACAGCTTCAAGTGATTAAAATGCTGTTAGGTTTGTATTTCACCATTGCTCCTAGTTAAAGTAATTCTGTCCATTTGGTTTAAAATGTAGTTTTTCAAAATGTAAGAGGCGGCACTTAACTTCATAAGGATTCCCGCACTTGCCCCCTCTTAAGCCTATTACAAACTGCAGGCCTGGAGGCTTCTTCAACAACATGCCCCATGTTTTCTTCATAATTCTTCTTCATTGTTCTCCTTAACATTAACACTAGAATAAATGTTCCCAAGAACTCAGGCTGAATGTTTTAGCATAAGAGTAAGTTTACTCACAAGTATAATCACAGAAAAACAGAAAAACATAGAAAAACCTGAGAATACGCACTGATCTACTAACCAAGACGTTTCATTCACCAAAGACTCAAACGAAACAGAAAGCATACATTACTCACATTCTGTTTAAAAAGACGAGCTGAAGAAGGCATCGTCCGAAACAGGGCCCTGTCCTGGGTTCCAGTTCTCGTATCTCAGAAGCCCCAACTTTCATCTTCAAAAGACTTTTCTTTGTAAAACTATTATTACTGTTCAAGATTGTATTCCAATAGGAAATAGTGAATTTTGTTTGATTATACTTGTGAGTAAACTTACTCTTATGCTAAAACATTCAGCCTGAGTTCTTGGGAACATTTATTCTCCTTAACATTAAGCCTGACAAAGAGTTTTTTAAAAACTTGATAACTTTGTGACATTTTACTTGATTCTAACAAAGGGCTGTCTCCAACTAATTTCTACTCAAAGTAGACCCACTGACATTCATTAATCTAAATCAGCCATATTCATTGATTTAAGTGGGTTTACTCTGAGTATGACTACCATTGGATACAATTCAGTAATTTTAGTTAGTCCCAATACCTAGTATTTAAATTTCCGAACAAATGAACTTGTATAGCTAAATATTTTATTTTAAATCTCATGTTGTTTGTATTTTTCATGGACATGACATGTGAGTAAGATATTATTGCCAAAGTGGAAGCACCCATGTTCTCAGCAAAATCCATCTCATCTTCTCTTGCAACGAAAGTTAAAGAGAATCCATCTGTCTTTTCTTTCACATGGTTGGAGTAAAATCAGAGGTGTAGAATCTCCAAGGAAAGTAAATCTGACAGTGACCTGCAGATATATTGACAGGATTCTGATCTTGCAACATCTTGCAGGCTAAACATGGTCAGACATTGCCTATAACTTAAATATAAGAGCCTGGAATAACTCAAATGTTGATGAGGATAATTGTGTGCATGATTGCAGAGTTCCCAAATCCTACCATCAGAAAATAAGAATGTGAAGACACCAAAGGCTTTGTTACTTCAAAACAAAACAAATTGTTTTCTATCACACCTGGATAAATAATTACACCTCCCTGTGCTCACACCTGATCCCTAAGCAAAGATGCTTAGAATTGCAGAATCGGTCATGCTGAACCTCTGGTCTAACTAGGAGCTGGAAACAGCTGCAAAGACACCAGCATCAGGGATATAAAACAACTGGCCCTTTGATTAGCAAGTGTTATGAAGTGTCCGGACAACCAGCCATAGCTGTCAACTTTCGGATTTGAAAATAAAGGATCAGCAGCCTCACCTGTCCCGGGGACAGTCTACAGTTCTCGGGGACAGTCCACGCCGCTATAATCCCCCCAGGCTACAAATTAATTTACACCAGGCTGCACACCATCATCTTTCCCCACCTCAGGGTCTCTTTTCCAGGGAGTCTTCTCTTCTCATGCGATGCTTCAGGATCTGTCCTTCCGGTGAGCAGCCAGGGCCGATGTCCTTCAGAATGGATCGATTTGATCTTCTTGCAGTCCACAGGACTCCAGCACCACAATTCAAAAGCGTCAATTCTTCATGGGGGGATTGATCAGGTTCACTCTTTTGGCTTTCTGGCATCCATTAATGACTTATTATACAAACGTGTTACAGACTTTGCATCCTTTAACACTCTTTTGGAAGGAGTGTATTTGTGGGCTGGGCCAGAGTGGTTGATTTTACGTGCAAGCAAAGCACAAACAGTGCTGTTGTCTAATGACATCCTATTCTCTGTAACTATTGGTGAGCAACGCAGCCGAGCAACGCAGCTGAGGAGCCTCCCTGGCCGGCAGGGAGGGAGAGGAGCTGCTTCCTTTGAAATCCAGGAAATTTATGGGATAGCTAATTTATGGGATAGCAGCGGGAAACGGGGCTGGAATAAGGGAATTTCCCACCAAAAAAGGAAAATGACGCGGAACGGCGCTGGAATAAGGGAATTTCCCGCAAAAAAAGGGAAGGTTGACAGCTATGCAACCAGCACCAGCTTGAAAGAATTCCTTCCAGTAGCACCTTAGAGACCAACTAAGTTTGTTCTTGGTATGAGCTTTTGTGTGCATGCACACTTCTTCAGATACGAATTGTGCATGTTTGTAGTGGTTATTTTAGGAAATGTGGCATACATATGTGTGTATTTATATAATATTATACATATAATAATGCATATAATATACTAGAATTGTTCATGTTTTTAGCAGAACCGCCAATAAGGAAACAACTGAACAAACTCTGAATGAAGGTATTTTATAATACCACAGCAAATTCTGATAGGAATCACTTTCTATGAGTAATGGGCCTGATCCAGCCCAAAGTCCCTTTGATTTTGATAGGAGACTTAGGGTTATAGTCACTGTAGTACTAATGCGAACATTCTGCCACAACCCTCTGAAGCAGTTCTGGGGATGGCACTGTGCAGAGGGAGGGGTGTGTCATTGTGCTAGTGCTAATCTTTGCATTAGCACAAGAATTTGGTTGAACACTTTATCTTTCACCCAGTTATCTGAGACTAAGACCCATTGAGTTCAATGTGACTTAGCTCTGAGAATGCATGTATGTAGTATTGCATTGTTAAGAATGTGCTTGGTTTGACATCACTCAAATCAATGGTACAGTATTTTTAAAAGCCTATTGTAGATCTGTCCTTGTTGTTCAGCTGTAGTGGAGATTTCAGTAGTTGTGGAGGTGAACAAGTGAGGCTTCTTGGACTGCACTTGACTAATAAGATTACTGTGGCTTTAAACTTTATACATTTATTCGGTTCTGACTATGTGGAGGTAGTTTCAGGGCTGGTTCAAGACAATTTGTTGCCTGACGCAGAACAGCGGATGCCGTCTGCAGGCAAATGCCCTCTGCAACATGCATAGTACCCAAAACTAGTCAGATTATTTTGGATCGTGGTAGATCATGTCCTATTCTGAATTAAAATGTTGATGAGTTTATTTATTTATATAAGCCACTGCTCATCATTTAGGAACCCAGGGCAGTTTACAATACAATATTAATACACTGAAGCAATAAAAATTCAAGTAAAAATAGACAACCATAATTGAAACGAAAAACAGACAATTATCAATTTATTGCTGGCCTTGTTGTATCAGCTGCCTAGGGAAACAGTTATGTCTTCAGACGGTGCGAAAGGTTAAGCAGCAATGGCACACCACACCTCTGAGGGAAGTGACTTCCAGAAATGGGGTGCCAGTTCAGAGAAGGCCCCATAATGTGTCATCACACAGCGGATTTTGCTGAGTGGTGAGACATCAAAGAAGACAGAGGGATACAGGGAGTCCTCCATCTTGTTTGAAATGTCCTTTTAAATTTCTGAGAATGTTCAATATGCATGCATATACATTGCTTTATGTTCTTTTCCACAGACTAAAGTTAAACCCAGTTCTCTCAGGCTTTCTTCGTGTGACTCGCCTTGGAGACCTTTTGTGCCACCATGCCCTGATAAAGGTAATTATTGGTGGCAAAGGGTATAGATATAGCTGGCAGTGACTTTACAGGAGCTCTGTACAGCCAGGGAGGAATCCCTCCTCATTCCATCTGCTGCTCTTACCTTTCAACACACGCTCCACTCGGCTGCTATTCCACAGTTGCAGGAAGAGATATATCATCTGAAGAAGCAGAGACAAATATTTGATTTGGATGATTACCCTGCAGGTGTCTCATCATCACTGTAGTGCAGAGATTACTAATTATTTCCCCTCAATTTGTGTACATTCTGCAGTAAATACATATATAGGATGGCACAGATCATTAAGATTCTTATACATGTGGCCAAAGCCACTCATGCAGAATGTTTCATTCAAGGTGAGCTCCAGAGGACGGCCAAGATCACCTTCTGGATTTCTTCAGGTGGTCTTTGACTCAGATCAAGCTCTATACAGGCTGAAACTGCAGAGAACAAATCCACCCATTTATTAAAAAGCGCCGGAAAATGTTTGGAACATTGGCCTCTATTAGACATACTGACATACCGTAGAACCCTTAGATGTCACTAACCATGAGACTTGGACTGTAAACTCTAGCTGGGACAAGGGGTATCACGATGCTTTCTTCTTTTCCTTCGTTCAGCAATGAGGCAGAAGCCGGTACAGAAGAGCTCCATTGTGAGGTACTGCCATTGATATTTGTCACTACCACTAGGAGGTGGAGCACCAAACTACATTTTTGGATGTTTCTTCTCGACCGGGGATAGAGAACCTGTGGTCCTCCAGCTGTAAGAACACCTTGCCCCATGGGGTGAAGCTACATCACTGCCATTTACTGGGAGGGATGAGTTGGCCAAGTTGGAGTCACATTGGCCAACTACTCCCATACAAGCCCAACCTTGCTACTGCCTCCCCTTCCCTTCCCTCCTCTCCTTGTAAGTGGCACTGATGTCAGAGCTAGGAGGCAGCTGTGCCCCACCAGGTGAGCCACTCCTGTCCAGCTGTTGTGGAACTCCCACTCCACTCAGACCCAGTCAGTGTGATCAGTGACAATGGACATTGTAGCCCAACAAGATCTGAAGAGCAACAAGTTTCCCATCCCTCTTACAGATCTAGCATACTATCACCATTAGCATTTATAAAATGCTACAGTATGTTCAAACCTTGTGAGGTAGGTCATTGTTAATAGTCCCACATTGCAACCAGGGAACAAGGGCTAAGCTAGCAGTTTGCATTAAAAAGCTACCTAATGAGATTAGGGGCATTTCCGCACTTGCCATTATTGTTGCTTTGTGAGCCAACGTTTATAAGAGTGAATTTGGAGCTGATTATTTGCATCTTTGGTCACATGTCAATGTTATTATAGCATGAGTGCTGTAATTACACACCAATGATGTTTTCCCTAAATTGAGAAAAGTTATGTAGCTGTAGTCACACTCCA
Organism: Darevskia mixta; assembly: GCA_034641385.1. Lineage (NCBI taxonomy): Eukaryota > Metazoa > Chordata > Lepidosauria > Squamata > Lacertidae > Darevskia > Darevskia mixta. The sequence goes on from JAWWNH010000088.1 coordinate 3,815,699, forward strand.
TTCTTACCCTCGTGTTCCTCCAGCCATCAAATGTCTGAGTTATGACCACAGTCCTTTCACAAGTTTTTCTTTAATAAAAAAAACATACTGCTTAGTATTCCAGGATTAAAAACCTGTGGGACTATAGGAGATTAGAAGAAGTTAGACGAGAGGAGCGGCGTTTGTCTGTCTGAACTATGGCTCACATTGCTATCTGCCATTTTCTCCTTAGATATTGTCATGAAGGGATTAGTTCAGGGGGTGGGTAGAAAGAAGTAGTTAAAGCCCGTCTTTTAACCACAGACACTTTTACAGAATGTCAGTGAACATTGTCATGAGGGGATTTTTTTAGAGGGGGGGGCGGTTGGAGAAAGAAAAAAGGGATAGTTTTCTTTTAATCACAGAAGCCCTCACAGGAGGCTATTGCTGAGATTACAAACTTCTTGCCTATATTGTAATTCCAGGATACTATATTTAAATTTTTAAAAATCAAAGGAATGCCACTGCGCGTGTAGGAAACTACTGACACCAACTTACCTCTAGAACTTCCCTCCTGAAAGGTCTATGAAAGTGCACGGCTGCTGAGACTCATCCCTCAACTCCTTTTTCTATCTGCCATAACTCAAACTAATTAGCTCACAAACTGACAGTTCGCATGAGGTCAGAAGGAAGTGGCATGAAACAAACGCCAGAAAAACACACACCTATCAATTCCACACAGAAAGCAGGAGGACACTTGTATGCATGACACACACGAAAAGGTTGAGAATCTCTACTAGATCTTTCACCAATATCTGATTTATTGCAGTCAAAGAAAGAGCTGGGTTTTTTTTAGTACATTATTCTAAAATAGTAGCCGAATAATCATAGAATCATAGAACTGTATAGTTGTGTGGTTGAACTGGTTGCACTCCCTAAATCTCGGGTTTCCAAGACATCCATATTGTACAAAGTGTTTTAAAAATGCTAGGCTTTTTAAAATGAAGGATTGTTCCTGTATTTCCTAAGAAAAAGATAGAATCGTAGAATTGTAGTGTTGGAATGGTGAGGGACCCCATAACTCGTGCTTCCCTCCCTGATTGCTTCCTCCCTCTCCTGCAAGGGGCTCCAGCTGTCCAGGTGGCAGCACCATTCAAAGGCTACAACATTTGCCCTGCCCCAGGAGCCAGCAACCCATGCTACACCACTGATGTGTTCTGATGCACATTTAATTCTATGACTAATGAATTAGGTCAGTTTACTTTAGAATGCGAGGACGCGGGTGGCGCTGTGGGTTAAACCACAGAGCCTAGGGCTTGCAGATCAGAAGGTCGGCGGTTCGAATCCCCGCGACGGGGTGAGCTCCCATTGCTTGGTCCCAGCTCCTGCGAACCTAGCAGTTCGAAAACACGTCAAAGTGCAAGTAGATAAATAGGTACCGCTCTGGCGGGAAGGTAAACGGCGTTTCCGTGTGCTGCTCTGGTTCGCCAGAAGCAGCATAGTCATGCTGGCCGCATGACCTGGAAGCTGTACGCCGGCTCCCTCGGCCAATAAAGCGAGATGAGCGCCGCAACCCCAGAGTCGGTCACGACTGGACCTAATGGTCAGGGGTCCCTTTACCTTTACCTTACTTTATAATGCAGACCAAAACTTTTGCCTATGATCCCTAAAGGGGACCTCTGAACTCCAGTTCCATAGCAGAAATGATCAGAGCCTGCTGTGTTCCCCGCTGTATGAACAGCAGCATTATTCCCTAGGGAGGAGTGTGAGGAACCTGCAGCATAATAGCATATTGTGTGATTATTCCCTGACTTATAATTAAGCTGTTACAGCAAAGGCACATTACTGCTTTCTAATGTCACCAACAGGAACCTCTTTGCTTTCAATGGAAAGTGAGTCACTCCAGTAATTAAGAAAAAAGTTCCCTCCATGACTCTAGCAAGACCTCCCAGGAGCTCAGATCGGATTATTTGAGAAGTATCAGCATTACAAGATAACCTATGGTTTCTTCCCAGTAGCCCATGGAATATCCAGAAATTACATGTTTAGTCAATCAGCACTTGAACACATTGTCAGGAAAAGACTTGAAGGCAGTTAACGTACAGTTTAAGCATCAAGAAGCCCTGGAGCGTAGCAATAGCGGGTTCCCCACCTGCTAGATAAGAAGATCCACAGAGTATGGTAAGAAACACAAGCCAGAGGTGAAGTCTCATACTGTCCATTCACCACAGACCCATTTCACCCAGGAGTGATATTATAAGTTAATAATAATGGGGGCTGAAATCCTTTGCATGCTTCTGGGACTTACTTCTGAGTAAACACACATGGAGATATGTTGTCGGTCAGTAATTAGGAGCATGTTAAGATGAGTATAATTTGGGGTAATGAAAATGGCAGTTTTTTTGTTTTGTTTTTCCAAAAAATTTATTGATTTTTTTACAATTTTTAAGCACATAACATAACGGTTAAATTATCCATACTTCCCCCCTCTCACTGTGGGAAGCCACATTTATCCCCCTCTCTCACAAGGGTAGGCATAATCATTGTACATTTAACCTTGCTAACATTATTTATTATCATTGCTTGGGCCTGGCCCAATTCTGTGGGCCAGATATTCCTTCATTTCTCAATTTCATATTTCGATTAACTTCCTCAAGTCCTCCTCTATTGATTTCATTATCTATCCTCTCTAACAGTTTTCATGCTCCTAACTTTAGAATAACCCAAAAACCAAAAAGAAAATCATTTTACTTATAACAACTCCTTTTTTCAAACCTCAGCATCATAGTACTTCTGATCCTTCCCTATAACCTTATTGAATTCCCTTACTACAACCTAATATAAAACTCCTAATTTTGTACTTTTTGCACCCTTACCTCCCTATGGTCTCAAAAATTTTAGCTAAATTTCTCCCTGAAAATGGCGTATTGAGGCTTGTAGTCAACATGGGTGGGCAGAGGACTCAGCTGGAAGAGAAGGACTAACAGGATTGTAAAGTTTACAGAGTCAAAGGCGATTTTATATTTAGATTCGTATCACTTGGATGAAATTGGATGAATTCGAATGATGAGTGTGTATACGAGAGAGAGATTTCTCTCAAACATTCTGTTCACCTCTACTACATACTCACACTTGTTCAAGTGTGGCAGCTACAACAAAATAAGTAGCGTTCTGCATCTCCGAGAACCCAAACCTAATGTGCTCATTCAGTGTAATATGGGAGGGAGGGAGGAGGAAACCAGCTCTAGAAAGCTAGGCTCTGGCAATCAAACCCATTACAATTTTGGTCATACTTTGAAGGGAATTTGTAGAGCCTACCTAATTTTGGGGAAAGATGGCTCCCCCATCCGCTCACTATGTCCAATAGCTATTCTGCACTCAATTAACTAAGGACAAGTGATCATTCCAAAACTGTGTATCTGTTTCTTTTCATAAAGCAGAGGCTGTTGACAGCTGACATGATTGTACACACCGCTGCTGGCTAGGGCACTCTGTTGTCGTCTTGGCTGCGTGGCTACCAAAAGGGAGAGGCCAGTAATCTCCTCTGACTAGCTTGTCCCCTTTCCCTCCATCCTGTCACTGTGCCTCCAGCAGCCTGTCTTTTGTCACTGCTGCCACTGGGAGCATTCAAAGGCAAGGGCCTCGTTTCCATTGGTTGGCCGTTACTCCTAACGCATGCGCAATTGGTTTGATGGTTGGACACCAAACAAATGCTTGCACTCACCAAGCAGACATAATCCCAGACAAAGTAGGTGGTGGTTGCGCTAAAGAATGCAGGGGCAGGGAGGAGGAGGAGGAGGGCAACTGAGGATATTAATTAATAAAACAAAATAAAGTAGATTGTTTAAAATTGAAATGCATCAGCAGAGATATTGTGCACGCAGAATGATCAAAGGTGATGAGTTCTTTGTGGCTAAACTGAGTGTTGGTTTCATGGGTACTTAGTTTATAAAATGAGAGGCAGTGGCTCCCAAACTTTCCTGGAACAACTTCTGTTCCAGATCCCTTGAAATCCAACATGTGGAGGCTTGATTGTGGTAACTCATTTTACTCTGTAAGGTTTCATGCCTACGGGTGTGTCTTCTTTTTCCAAGTCTCAGTCCCCAACCTTGAAAAAGAGATTGAGGCTCAAATTAGTCTCTGACTGTGATCTGTCCCTTTGCAGGCCATTTCAAGTAGACTAATTTAATGGCAGGAATACTTAGCAGAAAACTAAAACTAATGGTTGAAAGGAGATAGACGCAAGCTAATCTAATTACAGGGCTTTTTCATATATAAAAATCAGTTCAGATCAGATCAGACAGTGCCTTGGGAATTACAGCTCACATTTCAGTATTTTCTCTGACTTGTGCTGATCTCATTTTAGCAGTGTTAATTTAGCAAGAGAAGGTACAAAACTCCCATACTGTTCCCTTCCACTCTGCTGCACAGCGTTGTTGCCAAGGGGTAACAGGCATGGGCCAAATATCTCTTGCTCCTCCTTTATTTAATTTTACCAGCAGGCATCACAGGTGCCATTTATTTATTTAAACCTATAACCTGCCCTAGCTGGAAGACTTTGAGCTAGTAACCATTCACTGAAACATTGGGGTGGGGGGAGTTTAAAATAAAACAGAACTGTTTAGTACCTAGCCAGTATTTAACCTCCTCTCCTGAAACACCTGTTCCTGTATCAGTTTAATACAGCCTAGTTAGTTAGCCAATTAATTAATTAATGCATATTGTGCAAGATCATTACTCTGGTGAACTCCCCCAAGGGGGAAAAATATTTATTCCTTTATATGTGAAACTGCCCTTCGTGCTTTCAGAACAAAGACTGAGGTACTGTTTACACACAAGCAAAATGACAATATAAACCACCACTAAAATAAGAGAAAAACACATCACCACCATCATCACAACAACAGTTAATGAATTAAATCAAATGAATTCCAATCAGCAGTGGCCCTTAAAATACTCCATTTCCTCTCAGGTTCGTCCTCTGCCTTAAAAAGCGTTTTTAAAGAGGTGTGTCTTCACTTGCCCAGAGAAAAGACATCAGGAATGCATCAAACCTCCACAGGGAGGGAGTTCCATAACCTGGGGCACATCATGGAGAAGGCCCTATTTTATAGTTCCAGGGAGCCCTGAATTTCGAGGCATGGCACTCTGTCAGTATCTGATCGAAGTATCACAGTCAGAGATTTGCCAGCAATATATAATTTTATTTTTTTACTTCCTTGATTACAGTTTTAAACTCTAAATCAGGGGTCAGCAACCTTTTTCAGCCATGGGCCGGTCCACCGTCCCTCAGACCATGTGGTGGGCCGGACTATATTTTGAAAAAAAAATATGAACGAATTCCTATGTCCCACAAATAACCCAGAGATGCATCTACAGTAATAAAGTGCAAATGTCTCTGCGTCCAGTCCCTGTGTCCATCCCTGTGTCCTATTGCGCATGTGCCCCACGGGCACAGGGATTGGAGCGCAGAGACTTTGGGCGGCCGGGCGAAACTGCGCATGTGCCCCACGGGCACAGGGATTGGAGCGCAAAGACTTCGGGTGGCCGGGCTGTTGAAGCGGCGGGTGCGCACTCGCGTGGACTTACTTCTAAGCGGCAGTGGCCGTTACAAGTGGCAGCTGAGTTGGCCTGCCGGGGCCTGGCTGGTGCCAGTGCCGCCGCCGCCGCCTCGATGCGCCTCCTGCGCTGCCTGCTGAAGGGCCATTCGGCACTGGCCAGGGCGCCCAAGTATATCGAGCACTTCAGCAAGTTCTCGCTGTCCCCGCTTTCCATGATGTTCTAGCGCCCGTTAATTTAACGGGCTTAACGTCTACTAGTTTTAAATAAAAGGACACATTCTACTCATGTAAAAACACCAGGCAGGCCCCACAAATAACCCAGAGATGCATTCTAAACAAAAGGATACATTCTACTCATGTAAAAACACGCTGATTCCCGAACCGTCCGCGGGCCGGATTGAGAAGGCCCACATCCGGCCCCTGGGCCTTAGGTTGCCTACCCGTGCTCTAAATCTATTACCCCCACATTGTCCTTGTTTCCCACACTGCTCCAGGGTGGTAGAAAAATGCTACAGCAAGGGGTCATATTCACCCAGAGGGAGAAGGCAGGCGAATCTCACAAACCCCAAGGAAATTGCATCCCCAGCGGGTTCTCCTAGTCACAACAGGCTTTGTTCAAGTTCACCTTGTGCAAAACCAGAGGAGTCTGTTAGCCCCAGAGCATAATGGGGTGGGGTGAGATGCAAAGAGGCAGAAGGAGAAAGAGAAGGAGGGAGGGGGTGGATGAGTGCAAATCCAAATGTCGATTTGTAGACATAGTGAGGAGAGCCTGCTGGCTGACAGGCTGATTTATTGGATTCTTCCAGTTAATCACTGCCGGCCTGTGGCCAAACGGATCTCCAGCAAAGCTGAAAGGCAGCCGAGGGAAACAGGCTTATAAGCATAAAGCCGCATAATGGTGTTCAATGAAGTGTGAGACTTTTAGTTCAGTCTCACTGAGCCGGCCGCACCGCCGGAATGTCAAAGAGGGATTGTGGGTGGAAAAATTATGGATTTAAACTGCTAGCTGTAAATGAGGTCAATATGTCTGGTTCATAAACAGTCCGAACCTATTCCAAGAATGCAGTGAGGGGGAAAATTAGCGTGAAGCCAACGCTGTAGACAAACCTCATTGAGATATAATTGCGGCTATAAATACAAGCGAAAAGCTTACCGAGTGCAATAAAATACAGACATGCTTTTTTATCTCTCTCTCTCTCTCTCTCTCTCTCTCCACCCCCTCCACATTCCTCCTCCTTTGAATCTATGCATTTGTTAAATGCTGTGCATCTATAATGCTTTTTCCCAACCCCCCACTCTCAACCACATTTCCCTCTTGTGACACCCAGTGTTGAAATTAATTGAGTGTTCTTGATCTCCCATTCCATTTTATTCAGCTGGGATTGGAAAAAAAATCAAAAGAGCACATCTAAAGCATTTTCTTGCCTTTTGCTTTTCTATTTGAATCAAGTTGAAATGTGTTTTTCAGTCCCTATTTTTTAAAAAAAAATAAAATACATCACATCTTTCTTTACATATAATTAAAAAAAGCGGAAAGTCTTTTTTTTAAACTGATACATCTGTTAGATCATTTGAATCTCAATATAATGAGGTGACATCAAAGACAAAGGCTGGTTACTATAGAGTATCTTTTTTGTGAGATACCTCATCTTTGCTCATGAAAGATTGATTTTAAATTAAGATGATGTTTCCTGTTTTTAATGAAAGACATCCTCCCCTTCTTCCCCAGTCAACTGAAGTTTATTATTACTGTTTGTTATATCCTGAGCTAAAAAGGACTCTTGTAGGGGGAGGAGGTGGGGGGGACAGATGCTTGCAACTTGATTCACTCAGAATCCAATATAGTAATAAATTAAAGACTAATCGCTGCGGTCAGGTGGTATTTCCCCCAAAGTCAATTGATTTAAACGGCAGTAATTTGGCTAGTAAGGCTGGTCCTGTTTAAATTAAACCCATTAATATAATAGCACCGACATTGGAAGGAATCCATCTTGTAGCAGAGCCTTTCCTGGTCAGTGATTCAATAAGTGGATGGGGATACCCTGTAAATACAGCATCCAAATAAACTGGAATTGGTGATTACAGTCAGCAGTGAGAGAGGAAAAGAAAAAAAATGGGATACTGTGTAGCCTTTGCCGTTCAGACCATGCAACCCCTGTCCTTAAATCCGTGCCATAGTTATCCCATCCATTTCCTCATCTAACACAAACTCCTTATCATTTTTCTTTGGGGCTCTCTATGGACAGCCTTGTCCCAGCCCCCCTGTAGTTCTTTGCTAACTTCCCCGCCTGGGATCTCTCCTCCCACAATTCTGCTGCTTTCCACCACTGTGAAGGTATCGTGTTTTTCTCAACCACTCTGCCTATTCTCACCCAGGCAGATGATCTTATTTCCCATGCCAAGAGATGGTAGAGACCATCTTGGCTGCGAGTCCCGGGAGACGTGCTCCTTGCCTTGCAGCTGCAAAAGCTGAGGCTGCTGAACAGACTCTTGGGGTTGGGCCATTGTTGGGGGGGAGCATTTTTGCTCCTATTGATATGAATTTCTATATCTTTATTTTTGGATCTCATTATGATTGATTGTGCAAACTGTTAATTTGGTTGTGTGCTCTTTGAGCTTGTTTTATTTATTGTTTCTTGTTATATTTATAATTATGTAAGTTTTTTCACATTGTAAGCCATGTTTTTAATCATGGAAAGGCAGCATACAAATAAGATGTTTGGTAGGAGGTAGACAGCAACACATCTATTCATTCGCCTTCCCTACTGTGCTACAGACACAGGATCTTCTCCAGAGTCCTTTTCACTTTACCATCCCATGTTACTATATGAAATTTCACCCCTGATTTTCCCTTGATGTTCCAAATAATTCCAAAGTTAAATACTACCTGTTGTGATGGTTAGCAACTACTATTCTGCAGGCCAAATCAGGCCTGTCTCCCTTTTGAACACATGTAACAGCACCGCACCATCTGCCTCATATGTCCCAATACCTCCGGCATATCTGCTTTAAAAATGGTTACATAACAGGTGGTATGGCACACCTCTGCCAGAGTCTGGGGAGTTACTGCTAGTCAGACTAGACAGTACTGGACTAAATGGGCAGCTTTTAATATGTATGATTACTAAGTAATCCAAGAAGCCTTTTACAGGCCTTCCTTTGCTATTCCTTTGCTATATAACTTCCCCATAGTGACTGGCTCCTTCCTCATCAGCCCCCAAACAAGATACTGGCAGTCAGGAACACAATGCACCTCTTAATTAATGTGAAGGAGCAGGACATTTTCAACATGACGTGCACTCTTCACAATTCCCAGGGAACTCTTGGCGGGGGTGGGTGGGGGTGGGAGGGAATCACGGGCGCAACGTGACTGCTTTCACCCCAACTATCTAATTGCGTCTCCTGCCCTTCAGCCATACATTCTCGCAAAGAGCCTTTTTACTAAATTGACCCTTCAGCCTTCAAATGGTGATTATGTTCACAAGAAAATAGCAATCCATTAATGCAGGGGCTTTCAAACTTCCTGCCCTCAGGGAACCCTTCCACAGTCCACTTGTCTTCCGAGGAACTCCTGTGCCTTGCAGAGGATTCTGTGGTCTGTCTGAGAGCGCACCCTTAGTTTATCTGAGCCATGGGTCAAACCCATTGGGCTGTCTTGTTGCTTCCCACAGACAGAAGAGTATTCCTTCAAATGCACTAAACCAGGAGTGCAGAACCTCAGGCCCTGGGAACTCTTCTCAGACCACACTCCTCATCAGCCCTTCTGCACACCTCTCTACCCCACACCCCACCCCACTTGCAGCTGGAATGTGTCCTTCAGCTGGAATAATGCCTCTTGCTGGCCTGGATGGAGAGGTGTGTGTAGAAACCTCTGACTTGCATCACTGGAATGTAGTCCTCTGTAAGACTCCAGCATGTGGGCTCCAGAAGGTTGCCTATTACAGTAGTTAGTTGCATGTAAAAACTCCTGCAGGGGGGACCCAGGTGGCGCTGTGGGTTAAACCACAGAGCCTAGGGCTTGCTGATCAGAAGGTCGGCAGTTCGAATCCTTGCGACGGGGTGAGCTCCCATTGCTCGGTCCCAGCTCCTGCCCACCTAGCAGTTCGAAAGCAAGTCAAAGTGCAAGTAGATAAATAGGAACCGCTCCGGCGGGAAGGTAAACGGCGTTTCCGTGCACTGCTCTGGTTCGCCAGAAGCGGCTTTGTCATGCTGGCCCCATGACCTGGAAGCTGTACGCCGGCTCTCGGCCAATAAAGCGAGATGAGCGCCGCAACCCCAGAGTCGGACACGACTGGACCAAATGGTCAGGGGTCCCTTTACCTTTACCTTTAAAAACTCCTGCACTAAACATTCTCCTTTGATTGTACATTGAGGAAGAAAATTAGTAAAGACTGGTCAAGCTTTATTTCAGGGAATCTTGTCTACCATCATGGGCGTAGCCAGGATTTTTGTTTGGGGGTGCAGGACTTTGTATGGGGGGGGAGAACTGACATGATTGGTCAGTTAGTTAAGTATTCCTATTGTTTTACTTGATCTGGGGGGGCAGTTGCCCCTCTCTGCTCCCCCTTGGCTACACCCATGTCTACCATTGCAGCTCTTTTCATAAAGCAACCCATAAAAAGCACACCTTCTGTTTCAAAATCATGGTATTATTGGGTAGGGTAAAAGCTAACTGAGGGTAGCTACATCATACGAGTGAGCAAATGGCATAATGGCTGTGACAAAACCACCACACAAGTCAACCTGTTCACACAACTTTAGCATGCTGAGCAGCCTTGCTTGCAAGAGTGTAACATACCAGTTTATTGTGCAACCCAATTTTTGAATGTTTTCTAGGGCATGCAAGAAATTATTGTCTCATCTCCAGATTATTTTGCCACATCCATGTGGAGGGGGCTGGGGGCAAACACCATGATGACGTCACCATCTCAAAAACAAAACTATAATTTAAGCTGCCACCCCCTCTCCACCAACCTACTTATCGAATGGCTCTAGTCATGATGAGGGGTGCATTTGCTAGGTCTATATTCCATTCTTCCTCCAAGGAGCAGCTTGTTCATCTCACAGCAATCCTCTGAGTTAGGTTAGGCCAAGAGATGGTGGCATGACCTAGGCAATCTAATGAGCTGCATAGCTCAGCAAGAATATGAAGCCAAGTTCCTACCTCCATGTCCACACGCTACCCATTGTAGAGGAAAAGCAAAGCTAATCTTTTGAGTTCTGAGAGATGTCTGCCGGGGAGAGGAGAGGAGAGGAGAAATTTCAAGTAAGCAGCCCTCTCACAAGTTTAGGTTCAGGCATTTTGTGTTTTTTCATTATGTTCTTAATCTGATTTTTTTTTTAGTGAGAGATTATTCTTTTCCAAGTGGATACTAGGAATGGATTCCACCACCACCATTCCACACATATACCATATGGGACCATTACAGAATGGCCAACGGCTTTCCACTTTCCTAGTGGTGTCTTTTCTTACCCCTTCTTCCCCAGATTTTGTGAATGTTCATAGCATTCAAAATTAGCATCTGCCATGCATAATCATGTTCTGGTTTTATCTAAATGATATTTTTTTGTTTTGCTTGTGCAAAATTCAAATTTTTATTTTGTTTTTCTTGTTGTTGTTTTAAAAACAAACACCAAAGTGATTTTCTTTTGTTCATATATTACTGAATATCTGTTGACAAAAACAGCTTTCTTGATGTGTCCAATTAAAATGACTTGTTTCTTCACAATTCGTCATCCTTTTACCAAGCAACACCTCTATTTTATTTATATAGGCTTTAAGATATACACATGAATATATACATACACAAGCAGTAAAGCTTTACATGTATATATGCAGATGCACATGCAAGCCGACAGACAAGCAAATAAATACTATATACACATCAATATATTCTGCATTGCACCCTTTCATAAATATAAACTTGTGATGGCTGGAAAGGGTGGCATACTTTTTCCATGAGTAAGGAATGACTGCATAACTCATGAGTGGCAAAGCAGAGCCATGCTGCTAATGGATTGTGTGCAGGCAGCCTTAGTGAATGAAAATAAAAATCCATTAAACTGCCCATCATAACATATTATAGATACACCATACCAGAGGGTTATGTCTGCAGAGTAACTAATATTTTTGTTAGAGCTAGCTGAAATAATTAATACAGTCGAAGGAATAAAAAGATTTATAGCTGGTGTTTATTTCCCACTGCCAGGCTCTAAATACGTATTTCATTCATAATGTGGTGTGTGTGAACCTATTTCTGGGAATTTCTAGGATGGAATTCACCCATTCTTTGGATATTAAGCAATACAGAATGTTTGTTACTTTGGATGGCTCTATCCATCCTTTTGGTACCCCCCTGCCACCAATATTTGAGTGATTGTTGCAGATCAGGAGCAGACGACTGAACTATGAAACTAACCTAAATACTTATTTAATTGAAAAATTTAGATCCTGCCCTTTCACTTACCAAAATAGTGTTTAAGGCAGCTCACAGAGTTCAAAACAGAGGAAACCGATCAACTATTCAACAATTACAACAAAAGCCACATCCACCCCAAACGCAGGCGCATCATCACAGCCACAGCTTAAAGGTGAAGTAAAGTAAAGTTAAAAGACTTCTGGGAAATGATATGTAGTGAATTGAAAAAAATGTTGAAAATAACTTTTCCTAAGAAACCAGAAGCTTTTCTCTCAGGTATTAGAGGACCAGAGATACAGAAGGACCAGGTGAAAATATTCATGTATGCGACCACAGCTGTGTACATGAATAGCCCAGAAATGTAGTCCAGAAATGGAAAGATGGTACAGCTCTGACAAAGGAAGAGTGGCAGATAAAATCGATAAACTATGCTGAGATGGCAAAACTTACAGGAAGAATTAGAAACCAGGAAGAGGCAGACTTTAATAAAGAATGGGGCAAGTTTATAATCTATTTGAAAAACTATTGAAAACAATTACACACATTGGTAGGATTGACAGAAAACTTGTAGTAAAAATTTGAACTATGGAATGATAAAGGATTTATAAGAATAGAGCTAAGAAAGATGCAGAGGGGGAAATCATTATATTCAGATCCACAATGTGGGGGAGGGAAGTCAAAGGGAACTTTATGCTTATGTTTTCATTTTGTTTGTATATGTAAAATAGAAAATGCAAAATAAAAATAAAAATTTAAAGGAGTGAGTGGGAGGGACTCAGAGCAGCTCAGTGGCGCCAAGGCACTTTCTGTGCCAATGGGCTTTGAGACATCTGGCGCCAGCACTGCCAGTTCCACGGAGCGCAATGAGGCAGTGTTTTGGCATTGGCTACTAAGGGCAGTGTACATGTTTAATGACAACCCCAAGGGCCACTCAAGGGAACGGAGCCCTGAGACCAGGGTGCTGCTGTCCCTGGTATGAACCTGCAAGGCCGAGGGAACCCTGCTCAGCATGGTGAACTTTGACAGCCATGTGAGGGCGGGGTATGAGACAATTCAGCTGGGAAGGTGTGCTCTCTGGCTCTGCTCACAGTCGTCAGTTGTCCCCTGGCCTGTCCCCTCCCTCCCCATTGCTGCTCTCAGTGCTCTGTGCTGGGGCTTGGGAGGGGAGTCATTTGGGTAAGGTTTGGTGCCACGGCCGCCCTTCTGTGGCCCCTTGAAGACCAGGCTGCTCAGCCCACATAGAGTGAGATGCTCAGTTCTCGTGTCAGGGCCAGCCCAGGCAAGATGAACTCCGTTTATTCACAGCCCCTAGCTCCTCCCAACACGCAGCGCTACTGTGTGCACATGCACGTGTCAGGGGCTGGGCAGAGGAAGAGGAGTGGTGAAGACTGCCTCCCCATCCTGAACCTTCCAGGGAGGAGGAAGAGGAAGACACTATAGATTTACAACAGTGGTTTGTGGGAGGTCACAGCTCAGAGGCAGATGAGGAGAATATTGGGAGATAATGGGAGAGAAGGACCAGGCAGAGCCGGAGCAGCAGCTGGCGGACACATTGTCACTAGAAAGCATCCCAGACCCACCATCTCCCAGAACCCGGCGAGCCTTAAAAGTAGGAGAGCAAAGAGCTCGAAGACAGAGGGCACTTAGCGGCATCCGTAGAGGAGATGATGATGATGACGGATGAGGAAGTGGGAGAGAAGGGGAGATTCACTCGGGACAATGCCATCATCCAAGAGGCTGGGTTCTATAGCCTCTCTTTGTAAAGTTTGAAATAAAAAAGGATTGTAAGAAACTTGTCTTTATACTTTCCTGGGCAACCAGCCAGGAGCCGCTGACAGCACCCTGACAACATGAAGCGGTGACATCACACACACAACGTCATACATGATGTCATAACACCACATGTCTGGTGTCGTGTGCTGTGACGGCAAGCCCCCCCCCCCCATCTCCAAGGTAAGCTGGCACCTGTGCCACCAAGTATGAATGGGGTGGGGGACACTCACTACTTGATTGTCCTAATGGTATGGCTGGGAGGGTGGAGGGGAATGCAAGCACATTGTATATCCTGCGCCTCAAACAAGGTTGAGTTGATGAAATGTGGGTTGAGTATTTACTATGTGACCTTTCTGCATTCTTTTCCCCACTTAATTCCATATTTTTCATGGTATGACCAGTGATTTGGAAACTTTGGGGCGGGGGCGGCAGCACTAAAACTCATCTATACAAATAGGCATAGATTGAAGTAGCCACATGACTGCTTAAGCACCAGCAAAACAAGCTCTATTTAGCACACTCCTTAGCAGCCCAAATAATCACATGCAGGTGGATTGGCAGATGGCTGTGCTCACATCATGCTGAAAGTTTACATTTTTGTGATGTGGCCACCATGCATTTAGGCACATGCCTGATGTTGTTATTTGGGTCACAGAAGTAAGCCATAAGAAAATCAGTTATTAGCCTGGTTTTGTTGCAGCACAGTGCTTATGACCAGAAAAGGGCCATACAAACTCTTGCCCTGTGCACACCCAGAAAGAAGTGAGAATGGAACACTGTAAGCCATAAAAGCCCCACCTCCAATTTGGGGCAATAGATGTATTCCCAGGACACAAAAAGTGCTAATTATACCTCTGAAAGTATTCCTAAGAATGTCACCACCCGAAACAACTTTCTGACATCTGCCTATATCAGGGGTAGGCAACCTAAGGCCTGTGGGGCGGATGTGGCCCAATTGCCTTCTCAATCCGGCCCACAGGCGGTCCGGGAATCAGCGTGTTTTTACATGAGTAGAATGTGTCCTTTCATTTAAAATGCATCTCTGGGTTATTTGTGGGGCCTGCCTGGTGTTTTTACATGAGTAGAATGTGTGCTTTTATTTAAAATGCATCTCTGGGTTATTTGTGGGGCATAGGAATTTCCAAAATATAGTCCGGCCCACCACATGGTCTGAGGGACGGTGGACCGGCCCATGGCTGAAAAAGGTTGCTGACCCCTGGGGCTATATAATCATGGAAATACATAGGCAGATGCAGTATATTTCAATGTGGCAAATTTACACTGAATAAGCCCTGAATCCTTATGCAACACAGGTTTCAATGAAATGAGAGAGGAACAATTCTTCATTGATATTGCACCCAATGTCTCTTTGCCAAATATATGTTGTAGTTAGGAGTTTAGAGCCTTTAATTGGCGTAAAGCATTGGAATTTTTTCTCATTGGAAACCTTGATGGAGCATCGTTTTAATTATGGTGAAATGCAGGTGAGTTAGTGGGAACCAGAGATGTTGTAATGATGTTTTTCTTCTAGATATAAAAATATATCTACTGACTGTATGAAAGGCTTAATTAGGATGCCAGAAAGAGGGATAGCAAAAGTCACCTGAAAATCATAGATTTGATTTGAGCACAGCAGAATCCAGTTAGTGATATTTAAAAGAGATTATGCTGTACTACTGAATGTAAAAATCATATTTTTAAGCATTGTTTGTTTTGATGTTTTCTTTCTAATTTGTTTCTCTCTCCCCATAATGGTGTTATCATAACACAAAACTCTCCTCCCACTTTCGAAATGCCTCCTCACCTGATTCCATCTGTTGTGACAACCTGGAGTGATTGCCTCAGGTTAGACATAGCAAGTGAGCAAGATGCCAAAATGCCAAAGACAAAGATTAGCCTTTTTCTGGTGGAGAATGTGGGCAGATTTACTTTCAACACTCTTTTAACAATATGAAAATTACAAATGTTAAAAGAGAGCAACAGATCAGAAATCAGTTGGGGCCAAGATATAAATACAGCTGTGAGGAGACACACTGTAATTTCCTTTCTGTTATGAATCTTTAATCATATACAGTTTTAAAAAGGCTTTGGAGAAATCAGATTTTCATTTGGTAATTTCTCTCTATTTATGACTTAACTTTTCCAAAGCACCTTTCACTATACAAAGTGCTTTGCATTCTTATCTCATAATCTTCAGAGCAGCCCTTTGGGGTAGGTCACACTGAGCAGCAGTGTCTTGTCCAAGGCCTCATAATTAGCTTTATGTGTCAGCCTGGATTTGTGTTTGAGAGAGTCACAGCTAAACCTCACACATTAATCGCTGCTCAACAATGGCCCCACGACAGTTATTTCTTTCTAGATGCCATTGGAACCCTTCTGTGGGAGGAGCAGTGTCATAACTTGGTGACCCTGCTCCATTTATTTCCTCTTGAAAGGTCAGTGTACTAAAGGACATGATATCACATAATTTGTGGTAAAGAAATCTGGCCTATCAAGCAGTTTCTGGGTTCAATTCAAAGTACTAGTTTTGGCCTTAAAAGCCTTAATTAGTTCAGAACCTAATTATGACAAAGATTGTCTCTCTCCATATGATAGGGCTGCCACCCAAAAACAACAACAACAATACAGTTTATTCGACTGTCAGTCAGAGCACAATCATTATCCATACAAAATTTTAAAAACGTCTAAACATCTCAGAAAGCTTTACACTAAAACATACAATGGGAAGTAGATTATACATTTAGACCCATGTCAATACTGTCAATTTTAACCTTACGACATTTAAAGGCCAAAAAAAAATTTGGCCACCAAGAGGGTTGTGGTACCAGTAAAATTGCTCAGCAAAAACAAAACCTGTCTTTCTCTGAGTACTAGGCTAAGTTGGCATAAGAGTGGGGCTATCCAAATTTGTTGAGCACTTTTTTTTGGAGGGGGGCAGTTTTGGAGCTTTCTTTTTGGGGGGGGATTCGCCAAACATAAATTGATGATAAACTTGCTGTGGCACCCTCTTAGCTCCAGCTGTTTGGGGAGGTGGGGGGGCGCCATTTCCAGCCAATCGTGGGCCTCTGCGGCGCTTCCTGCCGCGTGCGGGGCTGATTCTGGCGTGCAGCAAGCGCTGCATCTTCTCAGGCCAGGTGCACTTTGCAGTATGACGGGTGCAGGAATGGTGCCCGGGGCTCTTGGCGGCTCTGCAGGGAAGGTCAATGGGCCCCTTGGGCTTCCTGCCAGGATGAGGGCATCCTGGGCCAGTGAGGCAGCTGGCAAGGAAGGTCCATCCACCCTGGCTTGGTAAGCGGAGCATGATGCTAGGCTGGACTCCTTTCCCCCCGAAGGGCGGCATGCGCACATGTGGGGGTCTCCTGGTTTCCCAATGGCGAGGCGTCCCGGTGCCAGCCCCTCTCAAAGACCCTCACTTGAGGCAACCCTTCCAGGAACCACGGGGACCCCGAGTCCCACCCAGGAGCCGCCCGCCCACAACCCTGTCCACCTCCAGAACCTGGCAAGGGTGAGGGAAGGGCCAGGTTGGAGGCATGGGTCCCCTCGAGGAGTTGCTCCGCCTGCCCCAATGGAAATCCCCGGGCATTTTACTGCTTACCAGAAATCTCCCCCCCACAACACAATTTCTGAGGGCCCAATGCCAGATACGTCTGAGAAAACCCGGGCGTATGGCAGCCCTATCATATGAGCCTACCCAGACTCTGTATTTGTCATCTATGAGATGCCCTTCTCCAGGGGATATGTGGAGGAGAGCAACATGAGAACAGGTCTTCTCAGTGGTGACTCCTCATTAGTGTCTCTAGGGAAGCAGGCCGGAGTTTTTAGGCACCAGGCTTCTTCAGCAGCTGGGATAGGAGGCAGTACCACTCTGGAATAATGCTAGCAATTTTGGGGTGTATTTGCAAAAGCCCTTGAGCTTTTGTGAATATTCAGAGTAATGTCATATACATAAATGCCATTTTTTAAGCTGAACACAGGAATAATTGTGCAATAGTTATGATCTGCAGTCAAAAAAAATGTTTTCAGTTTCCTACTGTAAAAGCTACCACAGGAGCTCACTGTGTTTAACTCTGTAGTGTGGATGTGCCCAAGATACTCTCACATAGAAACACCCAGCATTCAAGGGAGGAAGCAAGCCAAACCTTTCATGTGAAGACATGTTAGTAATAATAATAATAATAATAATAATAATAATAATAATAATAATAGTTGTTGTTGTTGTTGTTGTTGTTGTTTGTTGTTATTTTTATTTCTACCCTGTCCATCTGGCTGGGTTTCCCCAGCCACTCTGGGCGGCTTTCAACCGAACATTAAAAACAGAATAAAACTTCAAACATTAAAAACTTCCCTATAAGGATATCCAAAGAGGGAGTGGAATTTTGAACTGCACTAGTAACAGTTCAATCTTTAATTCAACTTCTGAATCACACACATGTCTCCTCTTCCTCCCACCCTCCTTTTTTCATTTTTGTCTGGAAAGTATTTGGTTTGCAGAAATAAGGCTGGTTTAATAAAATTGGCCTCCTTCCTAAAAGTTTACCTGTGAGAACGCCGAACATAATAAAATCAGATTATGAAGGCAATCATATTTACCAGTAATAAATCAAATCTTGCAGACATCAGTTAAGTCTCCCTTACTGCACTGGGACGATATCAAGTGTGCATACATCAATACCTGAGGTGCCAGAAATATATTTCATAAGTTCAGGGGGAGAAATTGCACATAGACTTGCCGCACCATTATGAGCAGTGAATTTGTAATGTGAACATTATGATGTACAAAGTGGCTTTGCTCTTACATTTAATAAGTACCGCATGTCAGACCCACAAACATAATAGAATTTGTGGATGATTTCTTACCATTAAATGCAGGTTATTGTTTTCAGGAAGAGAACTGCTTGGAGCTTCATCAACAGTATCTAATTTTAAAGAGCCATTCTCCTCCTCTTCATCGCTTCAACGCACAGCAGTTTCTTTAGAGCAGTAATGCAATAAAAAATTTAAATAAAAGCTGGAGTGAAATAAGCATGGGGCAATCTTGCCCTGGTACTATTATTTTTTTAAAGGGCTTGCTTTTAAAAGCATGTCATTGCTTTAAAAGAAGAAGTCATGATCCTAAGAACTTGTTCTACATGCAAAAGCCAGTTTCCACTTGGCTGTTTCCATCCTCCAGCTGGATTGTGCAGAAACCTTGATGTGGACTGACTGGGGCTCAGTGATAAAACATATTCTTTGTATGCAGAACATCCTTCAATCTCTGGCATCTGCAGATAAGGACCAGGAAGGACTGGTCAGTGTAGGAATGGACAAACCCAGGCTTCCTCAACCTCGGCCCTCCAGATGTTTTTGGCCTACAACTCCCATGATCCCTAGCTAGCAGGACCAGTGGTCAGGGATGATGGGAATTGTAGTCTCAAAACATCTGGAGGGCCGAGAAGAAGAAGAAGAAGAGTTTGGATTTGATATCCCGCTTCATCACTACCCGAAGGAGTCTCAAAGCGGCTCACATTCTCCTTTCCCTTCCTGCCCCACAACAAACACTCTGTGAGGTGAGTGGGGCTGAGAGACTTCAAAGAAGTGTGACTAGCCCAAGGTCACCCAGCAGCTGCATGTGGAGGAGCGGAGATGCGAACCCGGTTCCCCAGATTATGAGTCTACTACTCTTAACCACTACACCACACTGGCCGAGGTTGAGGAAGCTTGGACAAGCCTATCAATCTTGGTTTCTAAATTGTTTCCCTTTCTCCACCCCACCCCACCCCGCAATCTTAAAGGAAGTTTCCACATTCCCACACCAGATTTTTCTTTTTAAGTCTTCATGAAAATGTGTCAGCGCTTTAGTATACATTTCTCCTAGAAGTACCGTCCATGTTTTTATATGCATTTTCCCTCATAAACACATTTTTGCAAGCAATTTCCAGTAATATATTTGTATGTTCACTTTCACCAATATATACCTTTTTTTTGCACCCCTTTCCCCTCATAGATATGTTTTTGAATGCAATATTTGGGGGGAAAAGACATTGCAAAGTTTGGAGAAGGGAGAATTCGAAGGATAGCTGTTTTTTACTTTGTGCACTACTTTGAGAAGTGTGAACTAGGTAGGTTTGCATAAAAATGTGAATTAAACCAAATGCCCTTCCCTAGTTAATCTGGGTCCTGCTGGTCAGGATGCTCAGCAATTACCATAAATCGAGTTCACCTATAGGGTGAGCACGTGTTGCGGTTGGGACAGGAAAGCACCTCCTCCTCCTCCCTCTGGTTGACCGAGGGAGGAGTGGACAATTGGCCACAGGTGGGAGGGGGCTAGGTGTTGCTGGGGTAAATTGCATGTAGCAATTTTGTGATGGACAGCCCAGGTCCTATATAACCCCCAGCACGCCAGAGGGACGACCTCTTGGCTGCGTATTCGGATTCCCCGCCCTTCCTCTCCCTTTTTTATTAGGCCTCTGTGTTGACCTTGCTTTGCCTGTTATGGGGTCGTCTGCTTCTTGAAGGCAGGGGCCTAGTAGGAATTTTTCCATCTGGCAGATTGGCTGGAGCCAGTTGGTTTTCGCCTACTACATTGCAACTAGTCACAACTTGTAAGGTTGGCGGTTAGGCATTGGTTCATGGATTCATCGGTGAATGGGTGTGGTCGCCCTACAACTGATGATGGTGTGATGGGAATTCCGTTAAAGGAATCCAGGGGGCTTCATATGCTTGTCCGATCCTGGTCAGGAATGCAGGGCCATGCATGAGCCCCTTGGGACCCCTGGGGAGAGGGAGCACTATGCCCCCAGGCTCCTTAACTCTCCTCAGTATAAATGGTCTCCATAAGTACTGCCCGTGGCAGCTCTGTCCCGTATGGGCAGATAGTCGAAAAAATGCCTACGCAACCACTCACGTGATTTGTATTTTAATAAAAGTTGTGGCCAAAAATATGCCAAAAACCCAAACCAAAATTTATGTCTGAAGTGTGAATTGTTTTGGGGGGTGGCTTGGTTTCCTCAACACGCAAACCTGATGCACACAGAAGAGCAGCCATGAACTGAGGGGCGAGGTATGTAAAAAGGAAACTCTAGACAATGTTAAGATTGCTCTCTGTTGATGTTGTTTTGCTTCTTTACTAGAAGCACACTGATGGCATACACAACTGAACTCCAACTTACAGGTTTCAAAAAACGAAAACTTCCACGTTCATAATTGGGCCTACTACAGTGCCTGCTGCTCCATTAGTGCTCAGTAAAGATGCAATCCAGCTGCATGCTTGGCATTTTAAAGTCCAATCAATTACAAGGAAAAGAAGCCACATGCCTATTTACACATCTTTCACTGAAGTGCTTAGCTGGACTGTGTCTAAATTGTTAGTGGTACCAGCCAAGGCAAATCCAGTTCTTTTCAGTTTGGTTCTTGAGATCCAAATCAATATGTCACATCGGGCATTAAGCATGCATTTACATAAAATTATTGCCAATTTGAATGGACGCTCCTTGCACTTGGAGTGCTGGGCTCAGTGATCTTAGCCTTTGTTTGGTACCATTTCAGTTCCATGTAATTCATAATGTTCATTTTTACAACTCAACAAGATTGTAAAAGACTGCAGCGCTATGCTGCAAACTTCATATCAGCAAAGCTGGTATGATAAAGCGTGTTCTCCCTCTTGGAGAGCACGTGTTGCGGTGGGGGCTAGCAAGCCACCTCCCCTGTAGCTGGGGTGAGTTGGTAGATGGCCACAGCTTGGATTGGACCTGGTGGTGTTACTGAGGAGATTTATATGTTGCAATTTGTGATGGACAGCCCAGCGTCCTATATATTGGTCAGCACATGGTGCGACCTTCCTCTTGGCTGCGTGATTCAGATCACCCTCCCTCCCTCCCTGTTTTATTAGGCCTCTGCATTTACCTTGCTATTGCCTGTCATGGGGTCGTCTGCTGTTGGGCAGGGGCCTAGTAGGAATTTTTCCATCTGGCGGATTGGCTGGTGCCATTTGGTTTTTGCCTACTACGTAGCAACTAGTCACAACTTGTAACGTTGGCGGTTAGGCATTGGTTATGTTGGTTGCTGGAAGGGCGGTCGCCCTCCAAAGTGATGATGGTGATGGGAATTCCGTTAAAGGAATCCAGGGGCTCGACATGCTTTTGTCCGAACCCCCGGTTGGGGGACAGGGCCACGCAAGAGCCCCTGGGAACCTCTGGGGAGAGGGAGGGCTCTGCTCCCAGCCTCCATAACTCTCCCCAGATGGGATTTCCCTTTGCTGACACGTGGTCAGCTCTGTCCCGTCGGACAGCTAGTCTGAACCAATGCCTACGCAACCACTCACATGATTTGTATATTAATAAAGTTGTGGCCTAAATTATGCCAAAAACCCAAACAAAAATTTTGTCTGGTGTGAATTTATTCTGGGGGTGGCTTGGGGACCTCGACACGCAAAAGGTACTCTCGGTAGTGGCACCCGCCCTGTGGAATGCCCTCCCTCCAGATGTCAAAGAGAACAACAACTACCAGACCTTTAGAAGATATCTGAAGGCAGCCCTGTTTAGGGAGGCTTTTAATGTTTAACAGATTATTGAATTTTAATGTTCTGTTGGAAGCCGCCAAGAGTGGCTGGGGAAACCCAGCCAGATGGGCGGGGTATAAATAAATTATTATTATTATTATTATTATTATTATTATTATTATTATTATTATTATTTTATTATTATTATGGACATGAAGGAACCAATCACGGAGCGGTTCTGGGAGGCACTTGCAAGCATCTGGGAGAACAGTCTTTTGAAGGAGAAAGGAGGCCCTTTGGGGAACAGGCAGGGCTGGATTTAGGTTTGATGAGGCCTTAAGCTACTGAAGGTAACAGGGCCCTTTATATGTCCAGCTGCCCTTTGTTAACAACAAATTGTCACTGTTTTTTGTGTTGAATATATGTTATATGGTCATTTATGGACCTAATACACAACACTAAACACTTGCTGTATGTAGGTTTTATTTTATTTGTTTTTTATCTTATATTTTGGAAATATACATCCAGGTTTTTTTCCCTTTAACTTTTTTGGCGGGGCCCAAGAGAGTAGGGCCCTAAGCTATAGGTTGTTTAGCTTATACGTAAATCCAGCACTGGGAACACGGGACCTTGGGATAGTAAATGGTAGTGGAGTTGGAGGAAAGATTACTGCCTTAGAAGTGTGTGTGTACGTTTTTCGAAAAGGTCCACCAACACAACACAACCAAATATCTCTTCTATGCAACGAAAATGAATTTGTGACTCATTGCTAATACAAAGAAGACAGAGGACTTTTAAATGATCCCTGCCAACTAGAGCAACTCTGGTTATAGTGGGAAGTGCTTCCACCCTTAAAATATCTTTTCTCCCTGATAGGAATCCAACATGTGCTCCTGATTACTGAAGAGCATCACCTGCCCTGATTAATGCAGATTCAAGAAAAAATTCTGACTCAAAAAGCTGAGAAAGACACCCTACCTGACTGGCTTCTTCTTTTTTTAAAGAAGCACCAAATCTGCAGTCACACATATTCTGGACTTGGATTTAATCCACAATGCCTCTCGACCTGAACTGCAGAGAAATCAGGATGACCCATTGTACAAAGTGCTGAAGGTGACAAAGTTCTATCATGATCTGAAAATAGTTGGAAGGGGAAGCATCAACTAATGTACTAGTCAGCGTTGAACTTGTTACCTGGAACATTTGTCTAGTGCATTATTACTTCTGCTACGGCCACTATTGCTTGACATTTATGGTGTCCTCAGCACTGTACAGGACTTACATTATTGTTGTTGTTGTTGTTGTTGTTGTTAATTTTATTTCTATACAGCCCTATACCCACACTCCTACTAGCATTCTACCTGCACATTTATTTATTTAGGTAGTTTTAATTCTGAGAGTTTGAGTTTTCCTTAAGTCAAGGGAAGGATGTAGAGAGTGGTGTGCCCTGGTTTCCTCCCTCTGCTGCCAAACTCACATGCCTAACTTGCCCTAGCACTTTGTCAGCAGGGCCAAAGGCAGATTTAGGGGAGCAGGGCTGGTTTGGTTGCAGAGCCTCAACTATGATGTAGAGTGGGGCAAACTGAATTCTGGCTTTGCACAGGGCACTACTGAAATTTGATATCCCAAGGTCTGTTACTGACTGGGCCAAGATGTTTCATCAGCTGGGACTCCCTGAAGCTCATGGAGTAACAACAGTTGGTTGCTCAGCCTCTACGGGTGACGTTTCAGTGTAGAAAATCATCAGAAGGGACCTGTAAGTTGTATGAGTAGATAGAGATGGCAACAGAAAGTCCCTTCTCTCCATCTACTTTGTCTTCCACCCACCACAAATTATTACGGATCACCACTTGCATGTGTATATTCATAAAATAGTATGAATTGATTGAAGGAGACCTCTTTACACTGGCTGGGTAAGAATTGAGCGCTGAAAATGCTTTATTATGTTTTTTTGCAGTCATGGTCACCAATGTCATTTTTCTGGCTCTGCAAGTACCTCATGGAACATGGCTGCACCAGCAAGAAGCGTGTGACTCTGCAATTTTAAAAAACTCCACTGTGGTGTCTTGGAGAGTGAGAAAGCAATGCCCACCCCCACCAGCAGAGAATTAAATGCAGTTGCTGCTTTCACTGTGTGCCTTTGATACCCAGGATAACAAAACCATACATACTATAATTACTCCAATAGGAATAAGCAAGACTTCATCTATTGTCTCAGCGAGAGCCTTTGCAAGGCTGCAGGGGAGGTAGAGATGTCATTTTGGTGGTGTATCAGTACACATTAAATACATTGGAGGAAAACAGAAGTATTGTGTAGGAGTTTGACATTCCTGCTGTGAGGAAGGGATGCCTGCACAGCAACCCTTACGCCCTCCTTTCCATCACAGAAGCTGGAAGAGAGGAGTAATGTGTGTGGAAAATGTCAATAAACCGGACCGTCAGTTTACAACAGGTTACCTAAATAGGACAGTACCCCTTATTTTGTTAGCATTTGGATCTCTAGATAACTAAAGGCAATACCAAAGCAGGATTTGCAGGCCAGTGTCTCTCCAGCTGCAACATTTTAGTTCATATTTTCATCAATATAAAATAATGCTGATGCTCTACTTCAGAGCCAACCTTCATTGACATTGGGATCATCAATAGGGCATCTCACTACAATCCCTTTTACATGTCTCTTTCACTGCAGCTTGAAGTTTATTGAGCAGCATGAGGCCTTTGTATTACATCAAGCCAGCAAATGATGTGTAGATCGTGTGCCCTTCAAGCCAAGGAAAAAGTAAGCAGCAATAACTATTTAAAAAAAAAATCAAAAACAGACCATTATGGCAAACAAAGCATATGCTGTGTGATTCAACAGAAGGGAAAATAAAAGAGCAGACTTCTGGATGGCATGGAATTTAACTTCCCTTTTGTCTGTGTTTCTTAAAAAAACAAACAGCAGCAGCAACAACCCACCACTAAAACAAGTTCCAGCCTTTATGCCTACTAAGTTACCCTCAAAACTAAATGAACAAAATACCACATATATAAGCCAGAAAGGTGGCCGGAAAAGTATTTCTAGTGAGGTTAATGCCTTCCCCATAACTAGAAGGCAATTTTTAAAATAATTACTGAGCAGGTAGCGCTGTGGGTTAAACCACTGAGCCTAGGGCTTGCTGATCAGAAGGTCGGCGGTTCGAATCCCTGCGACGGGGTGAGCTCCCGTTGCTCAGTCCCTGCTCCTGCCAACCTAGCAGTTCGAAAGCATGTCAAGTGCAAGTAGATAAATAGGAACCGCTCTGGGAGGAAGGTCAACGGTGTTTCCGTGCGCTGCTCTGATTCGTCAGAAGCGGCTTTGTCATGCTGGCCACAAGACCCGGAAGCTGTACGCCGGCTCCCTCGGCCACTAAAGCGAGATGAGCGCCACAACCCCAGAGTCGGACACGACTGGACCTAATGGTCAGGGGTCCCTTTACCTTTACTATGCAAGTTACCTGCGGTTGTGAAGCATATCATTGTGGAAGTGTTTTTAAGTCGTTTTTAATTAATGTTTTATATTTGTTGTTAGCCGCCCTGAGCTCGGTTTTTAAATTGGGAAGGTCAGAGTATAAATAAAAAATTATTATTATTATTATTATTATTATTATTATTATTATTATTATATTAAATATTATTATATTTAATATTAAAACACTATATAATTTTTGGTACATCTTTTTTTGTTGTTGAAGAACTACATTTTTTTAATGTGCATTTCCAAGGATAGTTGTGGCTTGGTTCCTGTTTTGATTTGGAAAATATGAATTAGGTAGATTCACGTTAAAATGTAAACTGAACAAATTTCTCCATCATCCCTTCTCGCTGCATAGGCTTAACTTGTAAAACACATTGAGTTTTAATAAAATGTCTTAAATGGCTTGAAATGCAACCGTGCTGTTATAATTAGGAATGCAAACAACCCTGCAAAGAAGTGTTACCGTTTAAACTGCTAGTATAATGTGGGAATGCATCAATGGTCAGGAAAGAAGCATCCATCCTCTGCTTGATTATTTTGCTCATTCTCTTGACTTCCTCTAAGCTAAACTTGGAAACCTCTTTAACACCTCATTCACTTCCAAGAAGAAGGTAGGTTCCATCAACCACCCTGGCACTCCAAAATATGAAGCCATCACTCCTGAAAAAAGCCCTGCTTCCCCCCTTCACTATAAAACTGTGCACCTAAGAGGCAGGACTAAGCTGCCTGTGCAAGAGAACCTCTTTCATTCTGCCTGAAGAGGGCTAGTGTTTAACAGGTGAGGAAGTGAAGACTACACTGAAGCTGCATGTACAAAAGGTCTGTAATGTTAAACACCCACCCACACTGACTGTGTGGGATAGACACATCTAAGCACACGTCCCAAACGTCATATTTTAAAACTGCAAAAAAACAACAACACCCCACACTGTTTTTGAGCTATTTTTAGGAAAGTTGGCAAAAAGAACATGGCTTGCCATACGTCCAGATTTTCCAGGACATTTTGCCAATTTTCGCCCGGACACTGCCCCCGACTATGGTATTCTGCCTATGTCTGGGAAATTACCCTAGCAAAGAGTTTTACAGCGCCTAAATTCCTGACAAACTAGAGCGAGTCAATTCCATTTGAATCCCCAGCCTAGCAATTCAAACAACAAGAAGCAAGGCATCAGGCAAGATGGTGTTAAGTGCAGAAGACAAACCAAGCTGAAAGCCTTATTTTGAAGCAGACCTGTGGTTCCCTGCGCAGATTTTCTGTGGGTCAGCATCTTCACCATTCGGTTGTTCTTTTCTTTTTCTTCTTTGAGGAAATGTTACTTTCCACTGAAGAAAAAACCCAACAACTTTAAATGTCGTTTGGCTGCTTGTCAAAATTAAAGTTTGTTGCAATCGCAGAACTATTCATTTTTTTTTTTAAAATAATTTTTATTGGGTTTTCCAAATTTTTGTCCAGCCCCGATTCAGGCCGGATCACATACATTTATACAATCTCTGATGACTTCCTCGCGCCCCCCCTCATTGTTTTCATTTAACATAATAAACATTCTTACCAGGTTTCTAATTCGACATCATTAACATTTCCGTTATTTCTTGATTTCAAATCGTTTACCAACCACTCACATCTTTAACTTTAACAATCTTATCTTTTACTATAATCAAATCCCTTTCCCCCCCCCCAGTCCCCGGTGCAGACTATTTCAATATCAAATTTACTTATCATTTATATCAAAATTTATAATCGCAGAACTATTCAGTCCTGCAAAGATGCAAGTTTGCCCCCTGGAGCAGAATCCAGATATTCTCATTTTAGAGGTATGCGAATGCTAAGGATGTGAAAAGCTCTGTGGAGCTTATGTTTAGACTAGGCTAACGTTTTAGCAAAAACAAAAAAATCTGAACAGAAAGCCAAATCCACATTATTGGTACCAGTTCAGAGTTGTTCAGATGTGGAATGAAAGTCCGTTCTATTAAAAAGCTTTCAGTGTTCATACCAATTTCTCCTCAATGTTAGGATGTTAAACTAATATTTATTGGCCAACTACGAGGCCTCAGGAACCTGGAAATGTTTTCACTTCCACTGGGATAAGTTAGAGGCTTTACTGGAATGCCAATTTCCACCTGTTTGGGCAAGCACTGAACAGCATGCATTGACTTAAAATAAGCAGCTGAAAAAGTCACCTCCGCTCCAGTTTGGAAGGAGTGTGCAAAACTGGAGTTCCCAATGAATGACCTGACGCATTATTTGATTAATTATATCAAATATTAATTAATTAAAAGAATGCACACAATGCCTTTCATTTCAGAAAGGAAATACAAAGGCAGTTTTCAAACAAATAAAACAAGAACAAAACATTATAATAAAAGCAGCTCAATTAAAGCAAGTTAAAATATCAGCCATAGAACAGGAATGCCAAGAATGCTGATATTAAGAGCCAGAGAAAGACTCATCGGCACCTTTTCAGTTGTCAGCATAAACATCCCACTGTGTGGACCACGGCACAAGGTAGGAGAACGCTCTTCTCTACGCTTTTCTTCGATGTACACCTGCAGCCTAGAGAGAGCTAATAGGGCTGCGTCCACAGATTGCAGCAACCTGTTGGAATGATCTTTGATCAGCCTTCCCTTCCCTTCCCTGCCTGCAATGAATGTCAAAAGGACCAAATCAATACTACAATGTCCTGTAGTGTGAAGTAAGCAAATAAAAAGGGAGTCCCAAGTGCCAATCAGGGACTCCTCCCAAATTCCTACTCAGCCCCATAAAAGGTGACAAGTCAAAGCCCACAAGGTAGAGGGGTAGTGGGTGGTGCAGCTGCAAAAGGAGGGAGAAGAGGAGGCAGAGTGGGCTGGGTTGTCTCCTCATGTTGGGAACGAGCACAAGGCAAAGGTCTTGTATTTATTATATGGCTCTTCTCCTAGCTTGTCACAATTAGTTAGGAGATGGTGTATCAATCTTGCTTCTCTGAACAAATTTCATGCAGTTCAAGATGGTGTCCGCCTTGAATCATCTTCCACACCTTTCTTCATGGATCTCAGGATTAGCAGTTTCTTGAATCATTCCACTGGCTGCTCTAGATGTACTACAAATGAATATAAGGTGCTTCTCTTAATCTTTGCTTGCATGAAACCCAATTGTTCCATGAATGAGTGTGTCCAAAAGCAAATCTGTCAAAGGCTACACAAGCAATTTTCTCCCGAGGACATTCTAATAATAAAGAAGGTACAAATGGTGTAGAACTATATTAACTCATATACCTGAATTGTATTGGGTTCACTGTAATCTAATGACTCACACAGAATAGGTCCAATGGGAGCTGATACCTATGGACAAAATGTCAAGAGGCTAAAAGCAATATTTTGATCTGATCAACTGCTCTGCTCTGCCTATTTAAAATCATGAATACTTGAATCTAAAATGGTATCCTATCCACATTGTGATAGATATGTACTAGGTGTGTCAATATCTCCATCAGAAATATCTCTCTATTGATTCCCCCATTCTGGGAAGATTAGCACAAGTTCACAAATATGTATTCTAGGTATCTTTTAGAGTGGATTTTTCAAGACCAACATGTATTCTTGTAAGAAGGCATGACTGTGTGTATCACCATCTTAAAATTGCCAACCTCAGTAAAGCATCACCTGGTCATTAAAAGGTAAAGGGACCCCTGACCGTTAGGTCCAGTCGCGGACGACTCTGGGGTTGCGGCACTCATTTTGCTTTACTGACCGAGGGAGCCAGCGTACAGCTTCCAGGTCATGTGGCCAGCATGACAAAGCCGCTTCTGGTGAACCGGAGCAACACACGGAAACGCTGTTTACCTTCCCGCTGGAGTGGTACCTATTTATCTACTTGCACTTTGTGCTTTCGAACTGCTAGGTTGGCAGGAGCAGGGACCGAGCAACGGGAGCTCACCCCGTTGCAGGGATTCGAACCGCCGACCTTCTGATCGGCAAGCCCTAGGCTCTCTGGTTTAACCCACAGTGCCACCCACGTCCCTTCACTCGGTCATTACTGTCACTAAAAAAAGAGGTGTTTTTTTCAGAGAAAGTGCCAGGGGCAGGACATTGCTACAAAAAAATGTCAATACTGGTTGTTGCATAACAGGGCTGAGGAACTGGTGGCACTCCAGTTGGTTCTGGACTTCAAATCCCATCATCCCTGACTATGATGGAGTCCAATAACATCTGAAATTTTCTCACCCCTGTTGTAAAAGTATTCCATTATGCAAAAGACCTGTTCATTGTCCCATATAGGGCTCATTGCCCAAAATACTTTGTTCTTGTCCAAAATATTTGATAAGCTGGTATATACATCTAACAATATCTAAACTTCATAGCACCCTTCCTTTTTGAAGTTTCATTTATGGAAACCTGCAAATATGTAATGAAACAGCCTGTAGCACCTTCTCTTGTTCCAAAGTCCCTCTTTATTATTAAGAAGCAAGGAGACACCTTATTGCTTGCTCCTACATATTGTAATCAAATCCCCATGGTGCCATCAACTAGCAGCCTATTGTTGGAATCCAACCTTTATATTAAAAAAGCTAGAGATTATAATATGAAATTTGACTGATTTTCCTGGGAAGAAATCCTATGTCATAAAAAATGTCCTTTCTCTAATCAAAATATCACCTGAATGAAGTCATCATGTTTAGCCTGATTACATTTTCCCCCTCCATATATGTGCAGCTGCATTTGCCTCTCCATAAATGTCATTTGATTATGAGAAAATAAACAGGAAGGGACTCAAAGGGAGTCAGTACAGGCCCTGCTTGTTTACCTGCTGCAGCTTTCTTAGCTGAAGAACAAATGTCATGCAAATGGTGCACTAGCAATCAGCTGCCAATCACAGAGGCTTGGCATTCTTGATGATTTGCTAAATCATTTAAAGAGACATGCTTTACTAAATGAAAAAATATCAGCAGCAAGGGCCTGTGTTTAAACACAGGGCTGAGTTATTATCCCAGTAGGCTGGAATGAAATGAAGACATCTTCCAATTAAAGCTTGCAGATGAACCCAGACACCCCCCTCTTTCCCCCCCATAAAGACAGGCAGACTATGATTGGGAGAGAACAGCGACAGAGGCTTTCATTACAAGCTGATTATGGTGATATAATTCCCAGCGCTGTGTGTCTGCGGGCCCAACTTCACATTTGAAGGTTTTTAATATAATTTCCTTAGGGTGAAATGCTGAAGATTTATTAAACTTTATGAAGGGCTTACAGATCCAATTTAAGAGGACATATCATAGGGCAAAACTGACAGATGATAAAATACATTCCAAGGGCTTTTTAAAAATATATTTTTAAAAAAAGCAAGGAAGGGAAGTTTCAGTTGGAAACTGTTCTTGGAAGAATTTCTTATTTTATTGATTTTTTTTCCAAAGGATTGGTGAATTTGGAGATTAAAAAACTAATCATTTGCCAAAACATTTAGAAAGGGTTTCTTACACTGGTGCAGGTCTGCAGCTTATTAAAAAGGTACAGGTATTTGAGAACTCAACTTATTTTATTTAAAATGAAACAGAAATAAGGCAGGGAAGAACCTGTTCCTCTACCCTTCATCTTTACCATCAGAATTATTGCCATATGTTGTACACTGTTCTAAATTATGAATTATTGTTATGGATTCAAATAATTTAGTTTGCAATCTTATGCAATCTCTCTTTTTCACATGAGTAGGTACATCTTAATTCAGTGAGACATACTATAAAGTAAACATACACAGCATTTGGCCTACATTTGCATGGTTTCTTCTGACTACAAAGTCATTGAGATGTTATAAACCCTGCATATGACAAATACATTTCAGTGAATGTCCACAATTTGGCAAGTGTTGACATTCATATGTATGCTGACACTCTCAAAGGAATTTTTTGAATGTCAGAAAACATACATCTATTTCTCTATTTCTCAGACACACAAGAGTGAATGCTGACAAACGGCAATCATATTTAGGTGACTGTCAACATTCATCAATGCATTTCTAAGTTCTTAGAAATTTATAAAAATTTGTCGAGAATGTAGCATTCATATATAAATAGCTACATTCAACAGATTGCAGCTATTCACTATACCATACTATACCATACATCCTTATTAATATACACCATCATTAATAAATTTGTTTTAGAGTAAGCTGGAGCCAAAGGACTTTCCTTTGATACAGGAGCTTTGATGGAAGTCCCTCTAGATTCAACCTAGTGTGTTATTATGGCTTGTATTTTGTATGCTACATACTGCCTTGGTGCATTGTTATGGACGTGTGGTGTTTAAATATTTAAATAAATTCAACGGAAGTTAGAGACACACTAAATAAGTTCAGTCAAGGTGGCTTTTTCCTAGGGCAGGGGGAAACAAAGTGAAGAAAGGGCACCAGCCAGTCAAAATACTCAAAATGAAAGCAAACATCCCAAGGATAATAGCACAGATGTGTGGATAGGTTGCAATGGTAAATTTCTATACAAAGATTGTCAAATACAAACTCTAACTAAATCACACTATATATTGATTTCAGAAACTCAATGAGTAGCTGGTCCATGAGCCCATTTCAAACAGAAACTTGATTCCAAGCACACAATCTCTGTTAACCCATCTCAACAGCCCAGTGTGGAAAAAATATAATAGCCTACGTATTTTATCTATGTATCATGCCCCTAAGAAGTGCTAAGGTCCCCTGTTATAAGATCAGTCCTGATTTTTAAAAAGTCCTGTTGGAGATGTGATCAAATAAAAACACATTTTCATATATATATGAGGATGGTAGCATTGCCTGTTTGAACAAACATATCTCTGCCCTTGGAGCACCAGTGATGAAGGATGGGCAGTCACAGATGTTTCCACAGCTGTAATGGGGAGGCCTTTGTGGCCAGACCTCCTACTTCTCCATCTCCACAGGCAGAGGAGGAAATCTGCAAAATCTTGTGGTACCCCCTCCCCTTGGAGACCCCCCCCCCCAAGGATCATAGGATTGAAGCTTAACTTGTCTAATTCTTTTACATTTTTTAATTGGTCTTGTTCATATTTATCCATCCATCTACACACTATCTGAACTCTTCTTGATCAGAATGGCACTAAAATTTCTGCTTGGGAGATTCAGGCCATGCAACAGAGTTAAATTTCCCTACTGCACCTGTATCATAAATTTGGGAACAGTTAATGCCCCAAACTGGAACAGAGCCTTCCTCCAGATTTTAGTTCTAAAGTTTTAGACATTCTTATTTAATTCTTGGTGCTGTTTGAAGTTATACAGAGCTGCATTTATTCTACAGCAAAGTCAAAAGGGCTCACTCTTTTTGGCAATGCTGAAATGCCCATTATGATTATTCTTTCAATAATTCCTTTATTGGTCATTTCCATTGTTCTGAATTGTCATAATTCTGAATTGGCTTTGTTTCCATCAATGGCATCCATGTTTAAAGGTAAAGCTAAAGGGACCCCTGACCATTAGGTCCAGTTGCGGACGACTCTGGGGTTACGGCGCTCATCTCGCTTTACTGGCCGAGGGAGCTGACGTTTGTCCGCAAACAGCTTCCGGGTCATGTGGCCAGCATGACTAAGCCGCTTCTGGCAAACCAAAGCAGTGCACGGAAATGCCGTTTACCTTCCTGCCGGAGCGGTACCTATTTATCGACTTGCACTTTGACGTGCTTTCGAACTGCTAGGTTGGCAGGAGCAGGGACCGAGCAATGGGAGCTCACCCGGTCGCAGGGATTCGAACCGCCGACCTTCTGATCGGCAAGCCCTAGGCTCTGTGGTTTAACCCACAGCGCCACCCGCGTCCCTTGCATCCATGTTTACCCAAATTCAATTGCATATATAAGCCTTATAAGGCTGTGAAGTTATTGATATACTGATGTGATGTCATTAATTGAGTAGGATCATCTAAGTGAGTAAAACAGAAATTTAAAAAAGTAATGACACTGGATAGGATTTTTTTTAAGGTGAATATTTTTGCAACTCCTGCTCATACAACCAATCTGGGTAGACTGGCAGGGTGGAGAGAAGCAAACTTTAAGTGTATTTAATCAGTTCCATAAACCTCAACCTTTTGTGTGTTCAGTTAGCTGTGTGTATTGACTCTACCCTATAGCTATGCGTAAGGTCCAAAATTGCGCTGAAATGGCTACGTGTACAAATTGTACACAGTTTGTTCACATGGCAAATCAAATGTAGGGATTGAAGCTTGCTATACGGTCAGTCCCCCTGCCTCCCCCATGTGTATTCAGACCGGCCATATGAACTATGAAAGTATTGTGGGGAAATGGTGTTTACCTCATCAAATAGCTATCTCTGGCGAGAAATAGAAATAGAGAATATTCATGCAGACCTAACGGATGCTTTCCACAATGCACTCATCTGAACAGGCTCTTTTAAAAGCACATTTGCCTCTTCTGAATATGCCTATATGTTGTATTACCCTTCAAGAACAGATTAACCAATTTGGCCAACATACTTTTAATAATCAGTCATAAATGTCATGCAGGGGTGACCCTTGGTAATATGATTTGACACCCTCACAGCACCAGCTTAAGCCTGGCTTTGGGAAGGAGGGGCAAAGCTCTGGCAGGGTCCTAGAGCCCTCCTGCCTCATTCTCAAAGCTCAGTAAGTGCTTGCCCAGCTTGGGACCCTGTCAGAGCCCTCATGCCTCCTTTTCAAAGCCAGGCAAGTGCTTGCCAGGATTTGAGAAGGTGTGCACAGGCCCCAATATTCTTCCTGCATCTGTATCTATGCATGTTTCTTAAAAATACAATCTGTTTTGGAGTCACTTTGTGCAATCTCCAATTTGATCTGTGTTACAGCCTCTGAACCTCCTATAGGCCTCCTATAGGCCTCCTATAAGGTAAAGCTGTTCAAAATGCTACCTGAATAAAAAATTAAAAAATAGTCCATGCACACAAAGGTTTATACCTAGAACAAAGTTAGTTGGTCTCTAAGGTGCTACTGGACTATTTTTTAATTTTTTATTTTGACTGTGTCAGACCAACACGGCTACCTACCTGAATCCAAAATGCTACCTGTGGAGCTCTGAAGAGCTGAGGTTTGTTTTTTATTAAGGCAGAGCAACATAGGATTTCTTTTTTTTAAAAAAAAACCCAACCTTAAATGAGGGAAAGGTGGAGCCTCATGGCACCAGCAGAAATCTTTGCAAGGGCTTCTGCTAGCAGACATAGTTAGAGTTGAATAGTGCCCAAGATGTGTCTATCAGCACATCTGCTCTTTTGAAATCAAACTGAGTGCAAGGCTCCAAGACCAACTATTGTCTCACAAAGATGAAAAACTAACAAAAAATAGAGTAGCAGCTGGAATTATGATTTCCAGGTGTACAAAAAGAGGGGATGGTTCTACTATTCTCAATGTTGCGGGTGCTCAACAATAATTGGATTTGTTTTGGTACTGATTGGAAAGTCACGCAAGAGTTTCAGGCTCTCAATTTCTAAGTGGTAGAGTGCTGTCTTGACTGAGATAGGAAGTAGAGTCAGGGGTGGCTCATCGCATTTCTCCACAGGAGACGAAATAGGAAGGTCCCATCCTCATGGGTTCCCACTACCACCCTTGCTGCCTCTGCTGAAGCCATGATTACCAGGTCACATGGTTGTGGTATCTGGATTCTGGAGAGACCTCACAGAGGCCTCTGGAAGCTTCACACAGTTATCCTGATACCCTGGAAAGCATCTTGCTAAGACCCAGAAGCCATCACAGCTCCTCCTCCTTGCTTCTCCAGTGGTGGTGGTGTGTGTGTGTGTGTGTGTGTGTGTGTGTGTGTGTGCCTGCAGAGGTACCCCTTGTATTCGGGCTGACCCTGCTGACAGTTCCCAGGCCAGGAACCTGTACTTCATATCAATAATGATATGACGGAAACTACAAATAAGGTTGTAATCTTATGCACATTTACCTGAAGTTAAGTACATGCTCAGCCTACTGCTGCTTTTATATGCTTACAAATGTGTGTTGATTGTTTCAGCCACTATAGCATTTCTGTTTCTCATCGTCATATTTTATTGAATTAGGTAAAAAAAAAAATTGCCTGTAACACAAAAACCTAATAACCAATAATCATCACAAGCGGGTTGAAAAATACAAACAAGCCAAGGAGAGGCTCTACGTGGGGCTACCTTTGAAGGTGACCCGGAAACTGCAATTGATCCAGAATGCGGCAGCTAGACTGGTGACTGGGAGTGGCCGCCAGGACCACATAACACCGGTCCTGAGAGATCTACATTGGCTCCCAGTACGTTTCCGAGCACAATTCAAAGTGTTGGTGCTGACCTTTAAAGCCCTAAACGGCCTCGGTCCTGTATACCTGAAGGAGCGTCTCCACCCCCACCGTTCAGCCCGGACACTGAGATCCAGCGCCGAGGGCCTTCTGGTGGTTCCCTCACTGCGAGAAGCAAAGCTACAGGGAACCAGGCAGAGGGCCTTCTCGGTAGTGGCGCCCGCCCTGTGGAACGTCCTCCCTTCAGAGGTCAAAGCGATCAACAGCTACATGACCTTTAGAAAACACCTGAAGGCAGCCCTGTTTAGGGAAGTTTTTAATCTGTAATATTTCAATGTATTTTAGTGTTTTTTGGAGGCCGCCCAGAGTGGCTGGGGGGACCCGGTCAGATGGGCGGGGTACAAATAATAAATTATTATTATTATTATTATTAAGGAGAGGGCAACAAAGACTGCAGAAGACAGTATTTCCAGGAGGAGTCATGTGAGATCCTCATCATCTCACACCTCTCACTTGTCTGCTTATGTACTGCCAATTTTCCAGCAACCCCTTAAAATAATAGACATTTAAATTTGCAACTTTTGTGTGTGTTCCCTGTGGGGTTGCAATTGGTATAATAGAACTACTTAAGTTGTCTTGGGAAGAAAATGTTAGAATGCAGCACCAGGATTAAACAGAATTGATTTTCCTATGGTGTAAATATATGAAACAAGAGAACGAGGCTGTTCGAGTGAGTATTCAAATGCTGGCAAACGATCGTGATTGTAATCTTGCCCCAGTTCATCCAGCAGGCTCGTTAAGAAAAATGGCAAATTAGAAACAATATAGCTAATCTGGCAAAAAAAATATCCCAGCTGCTCCAAGTTTATATACCTTTGTAGAAATATTTTGGCATGGTATTATTAATCTGCGGGACTCGTGCTGGATATGATTAGCAAATGTATCATCAGGCTGGTACCGGCGCAAGTGCCTGAATATTTCTCCAAATATTCTGTAAAAGGGAGCATAGTTGGCAAGGGGTGGCTTAAAGGAAAAAGAAGCCTTGAAGGAGTAGCGGTTTGTTAGTTGCTGTCTTTCCTATTAGGACTTCTATTGAATTTTTCTGCATGCTACAGATCACAATATAGTGAGCCTTTAGATTTAATTTGGACGTTACTAAATCAGACTAGTGGTCTATCGAGACCAGTGCTGTCGACTTTATTTGCAAGTTCTTCACAATAGACTTTCCTAACCATGCTGCTATCTGAGAGTCTTTTGGCTGCGTACAGATATAAATCCCTCTGGTGTGCATTTTCTTATTTCCTTTCCATGTCGACTTCTGTTTTTTTGGTTTGGGTTTTTTAAAAGATTTTTTTCAGGTGGCCTTCAGTTATTTTAAAGTTTATTCAGCACTTTCAAAACAATATTTAAAACATTGTTCTGTGCAGGAGGAATGACCTCATGATTGCCACAAATGCAGGCCAATCAGCACTTTGGACAGGTGACTAGAGAGAAGGGAGGAACATGGATTTGTGATCGTCACCAGAGCTAGCCAATCAGTGTCCTGCACAGCTGATTTCTACCAGAATAGGAAGAATATGTTTGTTTCTGAGCCTGAGTCACCTCCTTGACTTGGAAGCTCATCTGTAAGTCCAAAAATAGGCAACTCCAGATACACAGTTAAGAATGTACTGCCAAGAATATTTATCTACATATTCGCCATGTAGCTATTGTTCAAAATTTGCACTCAAATTTTGCAATGCAGTTCCCAAAACGTATACAATAATGCATGTATCGGGATAAATTGTGCATTAAAATGCATATAGTAGTAAAAATAACATATAAAGCTCCATTATATTATGGATAAGTGCTTACAAAAATGTGTGTTGAGTAAAAAAAATTATGTATGCCTTCTCTCATACTTACTCTCTGTATTATCCCTGATCCCTTCCTTGACTTGTTAATTATTGAAACCTGCCTCTTCTTCTTCACAGACTGATGATTTCACTGTGAACTCATTTGTTTATTACCCTGCCATTTTGGTTGGGATGGTTAGCTTGGCTTGATCTCTGGTCCCTGACCTCTTAGTCCTTACAAGGTCTGTGCACTGTGCACTTTGGTTGGCTTTTTTTTTTTACAAGACCTCGTTCTGCCAGTGTTCGTTGCCAACCCCTGATCCTGCAAAGTCCATTCACACCTGGTGCCTGAAAAGGCAGCTAGACAAAGCAAACAGGAGTCTGACGCCGCAGGGCATATCTGATTGCCCGCCCAAAAGAAAAGAAAAGAAATGTATTCCAACTGAAAATGCTGCACAGCTTAGGCGCAGTAAAAACTTTCCTGCATGCCTCTGATAAGTGCAACGCTGCCTGTTTCATATTGCAAAATCACACTGCACAAGATTTCTCTTCTTTTCCACCCACACTCAAAGAGCTCCAGCTGGGCACAAGATTCTCCAGAGCTTTCAGAAGGTAAGTGGAGCTACAGATGGAACTCCTCATGACCAGAAGTGCCTTGCACACACACACACACACACAGGGGGACCTTTGGATCCAAGCCTATGACACTGCGCAGAGAATAATGTATTGCCCTATTCAGCTAACAAGTTACTGTATGATCTTTGCAGCTTCAGTTTTATCAGTGACCATAGACAGAACCCAATCAGAGAAACTTTGCATAGAAGATACGCAGGGAGCACAGTGCTCGTATAAGTTGCCTGATGATGATTGCCGTGTGACTGAGACTGGCTGTCAAATGAGAAGTAATTTACTTTTAGCATTAGGAAGGCTGGCAGTGAAACTGAGATCACAAGAACTGTTCACAGGCTCTTAGTCACAGCAGCTTAGTTTCATCTTTCACAGTCTTTGGAAAGTATGAAAAATGATAAATCTAAGCCCCAATGGTCTGATCTACAGATATAGATATATTGTGTGGGTAGGGGCGGGGGCAGGCAGATTTAAAATGGATTTCTGCTCCCAAGGTTATAAATTTTAAAGCTGCGATGCTACGTTCAGACCATGAATAGCTTTGGTTTAAGGCTAAAGCTCTGATATGATGATTCTGAGTTATCTGTAAGACTAAATTATTAAGGACTTACTTTTTGCTCTGGGCAAAGATAGCAGAACTGAGTAAAACAATGTGTGCATCTCATACCAAAGAAGACATGTTTCCCAATCTGAAGACCAGGAAAAAGAAGAATCCTGGTATTATTCATGACTCCACTCCTCAACGACACCCTTTCCCTCCAGGCCAGTCCATCTTTCATCGCAGCACATGCCCAGCACAAACTCTCACAAGCTTCTGCCAAAATGTTCCAAAATTCATTTCCGTGTATAAAGTGTGGCACATGATGTGCACCAACCATTTAATTTTGTGCACCACGTAGTTCACCAGCCAATTAGTAGAGGTTTGTTTCTTTGTTTTAATATCCAATGATGGAATAAAATCAGAGGGTGCAATCTCATAAGAGTTCAGCACATTTTATTCCTGTCAGTTTCAGAGGATTGTATGCTGAAATTAGAGGGGCCTAAAAGGAACCTAATTGTGGCAGGATTGTGCCCATAGTTTTCTGGAAAGGAATTATCCTAGTGAACCCTATGCTTGAACCAGAGCCAGCAATCCATAATTGTGTAACAGAAAAATGTTGGTGAATTTTTAAACCGTACTTTGATATAAAATTTCTGGCTTGAACCAATAATATTTAGCTGGTTAATAGTTAGCTGATTACGCATTGTTTTATTTGGATGTGGGCTGTTGGGTTAGGGTTAGCTAAATTGCAGCTAGGAAGTCAAATCATGTTCAATGCTGATTCTTTTCTTGAAATTAAAGCTATGTCCAACCACTTGTTAAAATATTCAAAAACTTTTACTTGCAGAACGTATAACTAAAGAAGAATGTATGCAAAGTATTTACATCCACATGCTTACCCAAGCATGGGCTTATTTTTTCTTAGTTGAAGATTACAGCTTCTTCCTTAAGCATTCAAACTAACTGTGTCTTTCTCTCTTTCCAGTACTTGCTCTCAACCTTCTGCACATGACCCAGCTTGGCCATGCAGCTGCTTCTGAGAGGTTTCCACTTTCTCCTTCCAGCAGACTTCCTCCTTACTGCTTCTTTGGGAGAACATCAACTTCCGTACTTCTTTCTGGCACATACATTCACACAGAAACATCAGCACTCCTCACCTCTATTGTGTTGAGGGAGAAAGATATCCAACACTGTCTTTTCTTCAGTGTTCATGGAGATGCAGTCATTACAATCAAGTCACTCAAACACAAAACAAAATGGAGAATGTAGTAAGATACTACAAGGTTAACCAATCACACGAGAGTTACTGGTGAACATTCCAGAATTAAACACTTCCAATTTATTAACTCTATAATATTTTCCAAAGAAGGAAATTAATTATCAGCTGTGTGTCCATTTTGTGGAGAAATGGCTTATTAAACCGACCCTGGTCTTTATTGGTGCAATGTGTTCAGTTCGTCAAAACAAGATATAAAGTGATGATTTTAAATTTAACTATTTTACATGGCACTTTTTCATTATTCCAGAAGGTGGCATAATTAAGGCATAGCTAATTACTGTTGGGATTAATAAGTGAAAGTGCTGTATGGTTTAGATCTATTCCATCTAGTGTCCATAGACAGAATGGAATTTAAGGGCATCTTTTAACATTTCCCTTTTAAAGGCAAACATTTGTGACAGGGCTGTATTTAAATGGGATGTACAGAACCACCCCCAAACCTCATCTGATAATTCTTATTAGCCACATGTAAACTGTTTTTGCTTTCTTTGAAATCAGACATGCCACTGAAATTCATAATTGCCTG
This sequence comes from Darevskia mixta, assembly GCA_034641385.1. Taxonomy (NCBI): domain Eukaryota; kingdom Metazoa; phylum Chordata; class Lepidosauria; order Squamata; family Lacertidae; genus Darevskia; species Darevskia mixta. The sequence goes on from JAWWNH010000088.1 coordinate 3,856,407, forward strand.
TTTGATAATACAAATTATCCATTCCACATTGTTTGGTTGCATTGTGAGTTGAGTGCCATTTCCCTTAGAAGTTCTTCTTTGACTTGGAATAATATTAAATGAGATTCTGCGCATGAGATTCCTTCATTTTTCAGAATGACCAGGTGCTTTCTAAGCAAAGGTGCACAAGTTGTTTAAAGTTAGCTCCTTACTTTCCATGGAACTCTTATTGAAGCTCCTGCTGCTGGTTGTGAAACTACATGAACTACAAATCCAGATGCTTTTTAACAACAACCTCTTATTCGTAATGAAACTTACATTGTTGTGAATTATATGACCAGATCACTCAATCAAGCAGCCTTTACTTCATGAGTCTCTACTCCTTGTGTGGGTCAGTTATCTCCAGTGTTTCTTCCAAATGTTTCACATGGCAACGTCTCCTACCTGGATTTAAAAGCTCTCTTGTTCCCTGATTTTATTTTATTTATTTTTGCTGGTGGTCTTCTCCATGACTTGTGTTGGGAAATAACAATTTGCTGCCACCGGCACAGGATGTCTGTGGCCAGTATGAGGAAGACCAAGAGAATGAACAGAGGAGACTGCTATTGGGTTGAATTAAGCCACAACTTTATTGATTAAAGGTAAGGGATTGGGCATGTATCCAGCACCAGGCAGCCTGGATCATTTGGATAATTTGTATTATCAAACCTTTGCTGCACCTTCCCTCTCTCTTCAGTGATGGCGGTGAAGGGAGTTCAGAAATGTCCACGAGGTATAGGAGATAATTGTTTGAATTTTAGTGGAAAGAGGAATTAGCAAAATTACAGTTACAATGTGACTCAAGAGCTACTTTGTTTTAATTGTCTTCTTCCTTAAAAACATTTTTTAAGGATAAAATGTCTAGGAACTGTGACCCATGCTACACATTTCAAAAAATTGGCCAGAAATGTTCCTGTGAAACAAAGTTCCAGGAGCAGAGGGCAAATGGCTGCCCATGTGTAGTCATTCCCACAAACGTTTCTGGCTCCATTTTGAGTGTGAATCGCACTTATTAGCCACTTAGACCTACTTTTTGCCTCAGAGCCAGTGTGGTGTAGTGGTTAAGAGCGGTAGACTCGTAATCTGGGGAACCGGGTTCATGTCTCCGCTCCTCCACATGCAGCTGCTGGGTGTCCTTGGGCTAGTCACACTTCTTTGAAGTCTCTCAGCCCCACTCACCTCACAGAGTGTTTGTTGTGGGTGAGGAAGGGAAAGGAGAATGTTAGCCGCTTTGAGACTCCTTCGGGTAGTGATAAAGAGGGGTATCAAATCCAAACTCTTCTTCTTCTTCTTATAATCATAAACCAACAAAATCCCCCCAACAGCCCACCTTCCCCACCAAAATGTCTGCCTGTATTTTTTCACGAAGATTTTGTACCCTAATTCCTCAGAAGCTCTATAGTTTCTGCTCAGCAGAAACATTTAGTCCACCCCTAATAGTCATCTTATGGCCCAAATGCCTGTCTAGATAATGCCCATCTCTACTTGCCAGTGTAGTCTTGGCAAGAGCCTGGTAGTGATCATCGAGAAGACCTTTGTTATCACCAATGTGCTTCCAACGTTGAGCTGTGAGAGGATGGGGAAGACACAGAAAGAAGATCCTCTCTTCCAGTGCACCTGCTGCTGGAGTGAGGCAGATGTCACAGACAGATCAGCTTGATTGACACTTAATGTTTTCTGAGAATCACAGGTATAGATATACAGAATCTCACTAAGAAATTCAATTGACCATATTGAAATATTGCTTTGTGCTGACCTTTTTGGTTGGAGGAGCTCAGAACTCTCAAAGAACCTTCCCTAAGGTCTCAGCTCAAGCCAAATTGTCAACAATATTAAGAGTGTGTGGGATCAGATGGTCACCTTTTGCTCCTGACCTGATTGGTATCATGTGCACGCAAGAAGTTCAACCACTTTACATTATTGGTTAGGGGCGATGCTAAGATATGTGTCAAGAAGACCTGATAGTCAATCACAACCGGCAGGTGGTACAGTACTGGTATGGAGGAAAATAACAAGAGGCTTGGTACCCACACTGAGGCACCGTTGTAGTGAAGGGAGTAATATCCAGCCCAACTCTGGACATGAAGAAATGATGGAGCCCTTTCTTGGGGATGGGAACTTCTGTGATCTCAAAGGCCTGACAGCTCAAGGTTTGCAGTGGGATTTTTCTTCCACAAGCTTAATGCTGCTGCCTTGAGCTTCCTCGAAGGAAGATATACTGGCTGATCTCAAACTAGGTGTCAGAGTAAGGCCATCATCCTAGCCATCACCTTAAAGGACAAAGAATTGTCTTAATAAAGTTGTGGCCCTGTTCGTCCCTTGTCTCTTTCTTGACATTGGTAGTGGACAACTGGACATGCCACCTTCCTTTGTCACTCTGTGTAATACAGTCTCTGTACTTGTAAGAGTCTATCACCCTAAATGTTTTATAGTAAGATTTTTGGAGGGGTTTTTTTTTTTTGCAGACACTGAATAAAATGTCTTACCCTCTACCAATTCAATTGACAAGCCACTGCTTAATCTAGTCAAGCAGCTCACCTTCCTAGTGTATTTAGCTATCGTCTTATGGATTAGCCCCCTATAACGCACTGTATCCAAAAGCATTTTCTAAAATCCAGCTAAAATATGTCCCCAGCTTTTCTTCACTCAAGCCTTCTAGATACTTACTCAAACAGTTATTTCGGATATGTTAAACATGACCATGGAGTCTGAATTCACGTGGATTTATGTTTAATTAAATCAAATGCTTCATGGTATGCCCTCAGACTCTCCTCCTTATCAGTTCTTTTTAAAGCCTTAAAAAAATAAAAAATAAAACCTCGTTGTAGTTGTGGGGGAAATGGATTATCACATAGCTAGGTTTAGACGAGGGATCTTCTCAATCAAAAATACATTAGTGTCAAAATGGTTGAATTTTTCCCTAGGGTTACACTGTATCACTTTTAAGAAAAATAAGTACTTGCAGTTTGAAAGTTCTGAGTAAGGCCAACACATTTTGCTGACTAAGGTGAAGGGCAAGGTGAGCTGACCGAACTTTAGGTTGAATCTTACTTCAACACAGGCAATGGGACAGTAATACAGTAGCTCTTTCCTCCAAACAGTGGGAAATACAGTAGCCTGGGAGTTCCAGAGGAATGGCCAAAGGTTTCTGGTTCTGCTCCCAGAATCCTGACATGGCCACACACTCCTGCTTAATGGTAGGACCTGTGCTGGTTCTGAGGCATGCCACCTTAGAAAGTGATAAACCATGGCTTAGTGCAAATACGTGAACTTGCTGGCTTCTGAGGAGGATATTACAACACCTTTGTTCCTCTCGATGTTTTTAAAGTCAGGGCACCACAGCAGCTAAGCTCAGGCTGGGATCACAGTTAAGGCCTCTTAACTGTGGCCTTATCCTTATGGATCATCCTTATCCATGATCTGTAGTCAAGCTTATTTTTAGGGGGGAAATAAGATGAACATCCCCGCGACGGGGTGAGCTCTCGTTGCTTGGTCCCTGCTCCTGCCAACCTAGCAGTTCGAAAGCACGACAAAGTGCAAGTAGATAAATAGGTACCGCTCCGGCGGGAAGGTAAACGGCGTTTCTGTGCGCTGCTCTGGTTCGCCAGAAGCGGCTTAGTCATGCTGGCCACATGACCCGGAAGCTGTACGCCGGCTCCCTCGGCCAATAATGTGAGATGAGCGCCGCAACCCCAGAGTCGGTCACGACTTGACCTAATGGTCAGGACCTTTACTTTACTTTTAAGATGAACATCTCTTCCCAAAATATTTCTTGCTTGAGGGAAATAATGATGAGGAAAAATTACACTGCAGTCTTATATAAGTTTACTTACCTTCTGCCTTCTTGTCTGCCCAGCAGTTAGTTTAACTGAGTTCAACTAAACTTCCTCCCAGGTAAGTGTGTATAGTATAGGATTGCAGCCTTAACTCGTCAATTTTAGGATGCATCCTTCTATCTGCCAGCAGCCTTGTATGTTTGTAATATATTACTGAAGGGAAACATATGTTAAGAAATTCTTATGAAAAGGATAAGAATTCTGCTCTATGAAACACTTGATTTATATCATTCACTTTGTTTGCTGCAGTTCATGCCTGAAACTTCACCTGTTATATTTTACAGTTTCTGTTGCTAATACCAGCATGAAACAGTTTGTTGCAACATAATTTTACTAACTCTTTCCTTTATTAAATCCAGTTCATTATATTCTCGATCTGGTTGTTGCATTTTGATGGCAAGATAAAATACACCCTTAAAAGGAACTATGTATGCCTGAAAAGTTGTATTTATTTATTTAAAAAGATTTATGCACTAGGGTAGCCACTATCCCTGATAGATTCCATACAGTCTATAGAATAATAACAACCTAAGTTCCAAACCATATAATAATAATAATAAGAATAATAATAATAATAATAATGTGTGGGGGGTGAGAGAGAGGGGGGAGTAATAAAAACCAAAACAAGAAACCTAAATAATCTAGCATAATCAAACCATCTTAAAACTAGTCAATCAATAATTATTGCATTCAAAGACCAAACAACAGAATTAACAGCAACACACCAGCACCAAGTAGACACAACTGATAATCCCCTATAAATTTATTTACATTAAAAATAGCACCCCTTCAGCTAAAATCTATGATCCAGAGTTTAAAATCAGTATTCATTCACCGGCCATCGCTGTCACTGCAGCCTGTCTTGTCCTCGTTGCCATAAAACAGAATTTCGCAACAGGCCTGGTGATATTCAAATCTTTGTCAGAAAGAAGGTATTCAACATAAGTTTCCTCAAAGCAGCCAGGTAGTTTCCTTAATAACGGTTGAATTAGCTCTCTTCGGGTATCATGATAAAGCGGGCAATATAGAAGAATGTGCTGAATGGATTCAAACCAATTTAAAACCAGCTTTACATTTTTAACCCTGTAAGAACACCTTTCTGCTTGGGACACTGGGGAGGAAATGTGGGGACTCTGTGGTCTTCCGGATGCAACTGGCCTCCAGCTCCCACCAGTCCAGACAGCATAGCCACCTACTGGACTCAGCCAATGGTGTTGGCTAGTTCAAATTAGTCAGGGGCGACATGATTCAGAGTACGCATGGTTGGTCAGAAAGATACAAGCTCCTGGTCCACATCTTCAGAAGTACTATTTTGGGGGACAGGAGGCGGGCAGGTGTGGGGGACTCCCTGGTCCTGAATGGGGTAATTGTGCCCCTGAAGAACCAGGTGTGCAGCCTTGGAGTCATTCTGGACTCACAGTTGTCCATGGAGGCACAGGTTAATTCTGTATCCAGGGCAGCAGTCTACCAGCTCCATCTGGTACGCAGGCTGAGACCCTACCTGCCCGCAAACTGTCTTGCCAGAGTGGTGCATGCTCTAGTTATCTCCCGCTTGGATTACTGCAATGCACTCTATGTGGGGCTACCTTTGAAGGTGACCCGGAAACTACAACTAATCCAGAATGCGGCAGCTAGACTGGTGACTGGGAGTGGCCGCCGAGACCACATAACACTGGTCTTGAAAGACCTACACTGGCTCCCAGTACGTTTCCGAGCACAATTCAAAGTGTTGGTGCTGACCTTTAAAGCCCTAAATGGCTTCGGTCCAGTATACCTGAAGGAGCGTCTCCACCCCCATCGTTCAGCCCGGACACTGAGGTCCAGTGCCGAGGGCCTTCTGGCGGTTCCCTCACTACGAGAAGCCAAGTTACAGGGAACCAGGCAGAGGGCCTGCTCAGTAGTGGCACCCGCTCTGTGGAATGCCCTCCCTTCAGATGTCAAAGAGAACAACAACTACCAGACCTTTAGAAGACATCTGAAGGCAGCCCTGTTTAGGGAGGCTTTTAATGTTTAATAGATTATTGTATTTTAATGTTCTGTTGAAAGCCGCCCAGAGTGGCTGGGGAAACCCAGCCAGATGGGCGGGGTATAAATAATAAATTGTTGTTATTATTATTATTATTATTATTATTATTATTATTATTATTATTACTTCAGGCCACGATAGCTGAAACTGATCCCATAAAACTGGGCCAGATGGTGTATCAGACAACCTCATATGGATTAACAGAATATCAAAAGAGCAACATAGAAGCACTGCACAGCCTTTCTAAAATGGGATATAATCAACAGAAGGTGAGGAAGAAGAGAGGCTCACACTTGCAGTTCCCACTCTGAGCTTCTACACATTGATCAGGCCAGCTGCAAAGAATGACAGCTGGGTTTATTAATTCATAAAAGTATTTGTATACCACAATTTCATTTTAAAAAATCAACATGTATTATAAAAACCACACAAACATTAAATCACTAGCTGACTATTACGGGATATGTTTTTCTTAATTGTCTGCATAAGTCTAGCATCAAATGAAAGTTTTCAGCAAACATTTGGAGGTTAATATAGAGAGCACCTGGTAAATCTCTATTGAAAGAACATTCTGCAGGAGTTGGCCAATACAGCTGAGGGAGCAGTTTCAAGTTGAAGTCTACGTGGGGCTACCTTTGAAGGTGACCCGGAAACTGCAATTAATCCAGAATGCGGCAGCTAGACTAGACAGCTAGACTGGGAGTGGCTGCCGGGACCACATAACACCAGTCCTGAGAGATCTACATTGGCTCCCAGTACGTTTCCGAGCACAATTCAAAGTGTTGGTGCTGACCTATAAAGCCCTATACGGCCTCGGTCCTGTATACCTGAAGCAGCGTCTCCACCCCCATCGTCCACCCCGCACACTGAGATCCAGCGCCGAGGGCCTTCTGGCGGTTCCCTCATTGCAAGAAGTGAGGTTACAGAGAACCAGACAGAGGGCCTTCTTGGTAGTGGCGCCCGCCCTGTGGAACGTCCTTCCATCAGAGGTCAAGGAAATAAGCAGCTATCCTATTTTTAAAAGACATCTGAAGGCAGCCCTATTCAGGGAAGTTTTTAATATTTAATGCTGTATGGTTTTTAACAGTTGACTGGGAGCCGCTGGGGAAACTCAGCCAGATGTGCGGGGTACAAATAATAAATTATTATTATTATTATTATTATTATTATTATTATGAGCCTCACCAACTCGGAAGACAGCCAAGGAAGCTCCTACGCAGTGCTCTCCCCCCGAAATATAGGTGCCAGTACTCACCATGAAGTTGTTACAGTAAGTGCCACACGTTTCAACAACAGCAAAAAAGAGGTGCCGGTACTGCTTACTCTTGAGTACCCCCTGAAGAAAGCACTGCTCCTACAGATGATCTCAGTGAATGAGATGGGGTAGAAGGGTTCAGGCCATCCCTAAGGAATCCTGGACCTTAATTGTTCCAGGACCTTGAACCTGGCTTGGTAGTAGTCAGTTGAGTCAGAACTGGTTGAAAAGCTGATGCCTGGTCCCCTCCAGTTTTGCAGCTCACGTATTGCAGAGGAAATTGAGCAAACTGACCCATGCGCCTTAAATTATTTATGAAGCGTGCTGTGAGGTAGGAGAAGTTTCCACCTCTCTCATTGTATACAGTACATTCTCTTTGGAAATGTGAGTGCTGTGAACTACTCTAATCCAACCTTATGTGCATAGTCCACTGTCAGAAAACCAACCAATTCACCAGTCCGTTTGATTTGTGGAGAGAAAAGAATGGGAAATACAAAATCCAGGCTCCCAAGCTGCCCGTGGGTATGAGAGACAGGGTCTTTTCAGTTGTAACACCTTTGCTGTGAGATGCAATCCATAGGGAAGCTCACCATGGTCTAATTAGTGGTGTGTGTATATGTGTGTGTGTGTGTGTGTGTGTTTGCATAGTATATGGTTTTACAGAAGGATTTTGATGGTTGCTATAGTTCTGTTGTGTTTTGTTGTTAATATTGTGGTGCTTATGTAATCTGATTTATTTGTAATGAAGCTGTCCAACTAAGACTCAAAACAGACCCGTTGAAATGGATGGACCTAAATGTGAGATATATCCAGCCTCATGTAACCAACATGCTTAACTCTAAATGATTCGTGAAGGCTGCCCTGCCAGGCTTAGGTAGGTCATACACCCTCACTTGGAGAGAAAAGGTTACCAAACTCTTTGTTCTCTTTTCTTTCCACCATGTAAGGATGTCTAAGCTAGATGCTTTAAACTTAGATCATGTGCCTTTAGCAAGCCATCTTTGTTTTTTGTTTTAATTATTTTTATTGAAATTTTCAGGTGTACATTTCCATCATTGAATGTACACCAAAATTTTCATACATCCATCAACTTCCCTTTTTTCCCTTCCATGGTTCTTTAAATTTTCCCATAGTTTCTGCATATTCTAGAAAAAAAATCCAAAGTCCATTTAATTTAAGCCCCTCCCAATTATCTATAGAATTTTATACTGTTGAATTTACTTTCATCCTGCTAGCGTTTTCACTTGCTTACAGTTATTTTCCAAATATTTCCAAAGCCATCTGTGTTTCTATACAAATAATTTAGAAATGATTATCATTTTCGAAAATAAGTTGTATTGCCTGTTTATTCTTGCTGCTGTGTGCACATTAATCTGAACTTTGAAGAGTTTGTAAGTAAACCATTTTTAACTTGTCAAACGTGTGGTCTCTTTATATGCTAAAGGGGAAGTGGGAAGCTTTGAGAGAAACTTGGAAGACATAATTTTAAAGACTAACAGCCTACATTTCCATGCTTTACTTTTGCTGTATGTTTATATAAATTCAAATTCGATTTGATTTAATAATTCAGATGTTTCAGCTAAAGTTTTAGGGTGGCAGCCTCCCAGATGTCAAAATAGGGACAGGGCAAAATAGGAACCCACAAACTATTGGGGAAGAATTCTCCAACCATTTTGGGATGGCTGAGAAAGAAAAGTATGAGAAAATTTAGCTTTGTTAGTACTGACTGAAGCTATAATTAGTATTCTCCAGATTTTGTGTGTTTCGAGGGGATCTCCCCAAATATTTTTTTACACACCCACACCCAAATTCTTTCATTAAAAAATTCAATCCAGCCCCAGATTTTCAGCAATTGTTTTGTGGCTTTGTGTTTTTTTTAACTTACCTTAAGAAATGCCTTTAATCTTTCAGCAATAAAGAAGTGGTTCAGGTTTTTCCTTTTGCTGATAGTGTTATTAAGGAGAATTCAGATGATGTGCATGCAATCTCATTTAACTGTTACAGAGATTGTTCTAAAAAGATACCTCTTTGAATTAGTTGCTGTTACAGGTGCAGTGTGATGCTAACTCTCTTCAACAAAACAGAACTGAGTAAGGGGTCTTTTAAAGCTGTGTCTCATTCAAAGCACTGAAGGTAACATCCAAAGTGTACCAGTCATTGCTGGCCTCATCAAGTGCAGCTTATATAACCCATAACTTTGCGACAGGAAAGCTGTCGAGAGAGAAAGTGGAGTAGCCAGTAGGAGGAGAAAAAACAGAACAAAGAAAGGAAAGAAATTATTGGGTGCATTATCCTACAGATGTTTTAGATTTGTAGTTGCTCAAGGCAATCTGTCCTGAATGTTATTTGTCCATCTGAACATCACTGTCACCTTGCTTGGTTCATCTAGACCAGAAATTTGTTTCCAACTTCAGCAATCCAGATAAGAATATAAAAGAGACCTTCTGAATCAGACCGAAGGTTCTTCTAGCCCAGCCTGGTACCCCCTCCACCCTGGTTTAGGAGTACAGCTTCCATCAGCCACAGGTAACATGGACAATAGTCAGGGATGATAGGGGTTGTGATCCAACAAATTCTGGAAGACACTAGGATGATCCAGTCCAAAATTATTTTTATTATTGCAATTCACTATCCATCATCTCCAAAGGCAGCACTCCACATAGAGAGCATTTCAGTAATCCAATCTGCAAACTACCAGATTATGGAGTACAGGGGCCAAATCAACTCTGTCCAGCTAGTGAACCAGTCAAAGATGATAAAAGGCACTCCTGGACACTGAGGCAACCAGAGCCTCCAGGAATAGTGTTGAATCTAGGACCCCAGACCTGCTCCTTCCAAGGGAGAGCAATTCCATCAACTCCCCACCTCCCAGACATGAGAACCTTGGACACAAAACATCTCTGTCTTTTCAGGATTCAGCTTCAGGTTATTGGGCCTCATCCAACCCTACACCACCTCCAAGCACTCATCAAGCCCCTCTCCTGATTCTGTTGGAACAGAGACAGAGCTGGGTGTCATTTGCATATAGATGATACTTCACTTCAAATCTCCGAATCACAGGGGCTTCATATAGATGCTATGAAGACTTAGGTTACATTCAGACAAGCATAATTTCATGCAATTGGCTATTCACAAACAAAGAAGTGGTGCACTCAAAACCACATTCTGTGTTCTGACACCATAGCTCCTGCTTCATACTCCAGTTCTCCATTCAAGAGGAGCAGCGTGGTTGATTTGAGCACCAATCTTACTCTGAATCCTGTTTCTTGTCACGGTCTCATCCCTTCTTCTTTCATTATTGGAACATTGGAGCATTTTCTTTTCTTTTGTTGTACTTACATTTGCATGATGCACGCAGGCACAAATTCATCACAGAAATCTTGCTAATCTCTTCTGTTCAGGTAGAATGGCAGAGAATCTGAAACAGAACAGTTTGTCAGTAAAATCCAAGGACCACTAAAGGGAAATTAGATGATTAATCATTAGCATTTTTAATGATTGAACTTTCAATAAAAAGGAGAGTAGGCAGAAGCAAATGGGCTGCACTGATTTTAACATCACTTTCCTTTCCAAAAGGAAAGGCAAGTGACAGAAAACAATCACCTGAGTTGTTTCACTGGAACAATTCAGGTGATTTAAGTTCCAAATGTAGCTAAGTGCTTTGCGGGATTAATGCGTTAGTGAATGAAAGAGCTAACATCTGGTGTAGTGCCTCAGCAGTGTGCCATTGTATAGTCCTGGAGTAGGTTTGGGATCCCTCCAGATGTATGCAATCAGGGGAAGAAATCAAGGGATTTCAGTTTAGTCTGTGTAGAGAAAGATTTTGGGAAGTGCTTAATTTGTTTTCTCAATAACAGAGCTTGCTGACAACTCTGAGCAATTAGAGAAGTGACCCAGAGGGTTCATATGCATAATCACTGATCATTAATGCAGGACAAGCATATCCTGGTGCACAGAGCGGGTCCAACCTGGATGCTTTTCAGAAGACATTAAGTATAACAATATGGCTTAGTCTGGTTAAAGGCCCAGGGCACTCCACTGTTGGGGCCAGATGGAAACTTTTAAGCAAAAATAGTCCCTATGCAGACATCAAAGGCCTTGCCTTGAGAAATGAAAGTCAGATTGGGTAGGTGTAGCCAAAATGTTCTGGGAGGACACATGGCCAGTAAGACGGAATGCAGCTTATAAAGGGAAAAGCAGGCATAAAATGGCAATAAAATGAAGTCACATAATATCACCTTCAAGTGCTTCTTTGTCTTTAAGGAATACCACTAGGAAACCTTAGATCCAGATCCAAAGATGTAGTTTTTAAATCTCCTGCCTATGCACACAGACACAAACACACAAACACACCGGGTATGTGTGTGTTGTTGAGTTGAAGTAATATGCTGGATTGGACTGTGCAAACCCTGCCCCCACCTTATTGCATCCCTTTGGACAAAAGAACTGGCTTCACTCAGGGGCGTAGCAAGGGGGAGAGATGGGGGCGGGCCGCCCTGGGTTCCACCCCAGAGGGGGGTGACACTTAAAAAAAAAAAGTTTTTTTAAAAAAGTTTTTTTTTTAAACTTTATTGGAAAAAAGAGATAATAGACACACACACACACACACACACACACACACACAACCCCCACACCTCACAAAGTGGCACCATCAGAGGGGGGTGACACTTCTTTATTTATTTTTATTATTATTTTTTTTAAAAAAATAAATTTTAACTTTATTGAAAAAAAAAGAGATAATAGACACACACACAAAAAACCCCCACACCTCGCAAAGTGGCACCATCATTTTTGGGGGGTGGGGGTGACTTGCTATGCCACTGGGTGCAGCTCTGCCAGTGCCCTGGCAAAGTGGTGGGGGGGTGACAAAAAAAATTCTGCCCCGGGTACCACCTGGGCTGGCTACACCTCTGGCTTCACTCTTTAGAGTAGTAAATAGTTAAGCCTTTAAACTCTCCCCCCCACCCCCACACTAATATTTCTAATAATTCCAGTGCTGGAGGACCATTTTAGGCTGAGGGGGTCACAGTTACTGGACTATAAGAGCAAATCTCATCCAAGGTAATTCAACCAAATGTTGACTTTATTCCATACAAATATGTCAAAGAAACAGCTCCTAACATTTGTGACACTCATCACCATTCAGGTGGCCAATTCAAAACCAAACGTCTGAATTTCAGTAGCATTGTGAGATAATGTTGTTGTTTTTCCAGGGGGAGAATTCGAGATCAAAACAATTTATTTTAAAAGTGTCTCCACTTTCCTAGACAATGTGCAAAGATTTTTAAATGGCACAGGAGGCCTTGCCCTCAAGCTTACAATCTAAGAGAAATGGCACAAAAGGGAACAGCTATGGGGTAGAGGAGAGGAGAGAAGACACAAATCCATATACTCAAACTTTCAAGTTTCATAGTAGCTCCCTTTGGTTGTTACTCACCCAATAAAGGCTCTATGTACAGACGCAGCATAAGCAGGGCTGTGCTGTCCCTGCCCACGGTCATGAACAGGACCGGTGCTGGCAATTTTGGGGACCATGCTTGCCAATAGAGTTCTCTGCACATAGGTTTCCCTTTTACAATCCTCCGTGATCCACATGTGAGTGATGCATGGGCAGGGGCTAATGACATAGTGGAAGTGCCACCCTGGGTGGGATCTAGACACATCAAAAAAGTGATTCAGTTAAACACATTGCAAACTTCATACCGGGAAATCCCGTTGGCGAAAGACGGGACTCCACAGCACCATCAGATATCACAGTGTTATAAAGCATATAAAGCGCTTTATCTTCATGAATGTAGCTGAGTCCTCAGGAAGACTTGGAAAAGAAGGAGCCAAATGACCAACCATCACCTGGTTCAATCCCTGGCATCTCCAGGTAAAGCTGAGAAACTCCCTGCCTGAAACCTTGGAGAGTTTCTGCCAGTCAGTGTGGATGGAAGTGAGCTAGGTGGATGAATGGTCTGGCTCTGTATAAGCAGCTTCCTCTGCTGGTATTTTTTTTGCAAATGCAATTGCTGCTCCCAGGGCATACCGCATGGAATACAGCACTGTATCTTCCTTGTCTATACCATGATTCTCTGCCACATGCCATAGGGAAGTACAATAATAAGTTGGGGGCACTTAAGTCACATGTTCTTTATTACACATATACTTTAGCGTGTTTCTTTATCACACAACTCTGTGCCAAAGATCATTGTCGAAATTGTGTGGAAAGTGGGTGGTCTTTGAAATGTCACTTTTTAAAATCTCTGGCCAATACCTCTGACCCTGCATTAACACATGTGCATCACCACATGGCCTTCATATTCTGCTTATGGACTTCCTGCAGGCACCTGGCTACCCAACAGGTGAAGCAGGATGCTGGATGAACTAGATGGCCTTTGGTTGACCCAACAGGGTTCTGTACATCTTTATTTGCTAATGAAATGTACTGTGTTATCTGACTCTAAATTTAAATTGTTTCTCCAAAAATAAGAAGGTCCACTGTGGTACATTTTACCATCCAGGATGTCCATAATGGCTGACCTTTACTCATGATTCATTATTATAATTGATGCTTCTTTAGATAGAGTTGTTCATCTAAAAGCATCATGGGGAATTATATCTCAAATTGCATTGCTTAAAAGTGGAAGTAGCTAGTATATTGAGTAGCAAACCTCCCAAACACTTCCCTGGTTGGATTTTAGTAACACATAAGGTGGGAGGCATTTTAAACATGTTTTAAAAAATTCTATACCCCATCTCTTAATATTTAATTATTGATGGACTGTAAAACTTTTAAGATTTTAGCCAATTTAAGCTTTTCCTTGTGAGGAAATGGGCTCAGATGAACAAAGGACTGTAATGACCTTCTACAAAATGTCTATACTTTATTGGAATCAAATTCAGAGAAGACAGCACAGCACAATAAATCATCCCCATGTATTTTATTGGTTGGGGTGGGGGGTGAGGGGTAGAGAGAAAGGCAAGATTTGCCTGGAATCAAGTAAATAGGTTTTAGCCAGTAAAAATTCACCTTGCCTGTATATTGTCCTAGGAGAGACAATCTCATTTACATTTATTAGAAGTAATGATGTAGTGTCCTGCAGATAATTAACACAATAAAATGCTGCTAATTTCACAGTGTCATTATAAAATTTGCCAGTTTAAATTAGAAAGTGATTAACCCTCTGAGTGAGGCAGTGACATTTCCATTCCCAGTCTGTGAATTAAATTCCCCCCTCAACCACCACTCTGAAAGTTCGCCTAGTTTATAACCATTTCCAATGTCCTTTCATTTTACATGCTCTCTCTGTCCGGTAAGATGGAGGGGGGTGGGGTGGCGGATCCTAGCTGCAATAACAAAATCCGTGACTATTTCAGATATTAAGCCAGGTTCATACCCTGAAGCATGCACGACTCAGTTATCAGAGGATAAAGACATCTTTTTAGAAAGGAGAAATGGTAATCCCAGATAAGCAAAAGTTCACTAGGTAATGAACTTCTTGTTGGTGCATGTAAAATGAGAAGTTTTTCCTGTTAATGAGGTGGTTCCAAGGTGAGTTTCCATAAGGACAGCAAATCCTTAACCTTTTTGCCTGGCCACTACTTTATCCATTTATTGTCCCTATCTCTTCCCCAGCCAAGCTTAATTAATATCTTTTTTAAAAAGGAATAAACTCATTAAAAGAATAGATTTATAGCATGGTAATTTAAAGAATCTAACTCAAGTGAAATCCTCTTCAAGAATGTTTAATGAGGGAATGATACCACAAAAGCCTGAGATAATGATAGAATAGTCCAACCTGTTAAAACAGCTATTAATTTAATGTCGCTAATGCACAGATTTACAATGCTGGCAAAAAAAGTATTCTTAACTACTCTTCTCCCTTCCCCTACCTCACAATTACAAAGCTGGAAAGGCATTCCCAGATAATTATGCTGCCCAATGGCTCCATGTATGGCTGGTGCTTTAGGATACAGCTCATCCTATATAATAAAGAGCCTGTGTCCGTACGTACCACTTTCCGTGTGTCACAGGAATTCGCAAGTGCGTGTGCGTTCCAGTGACACACGGATTGGACGACGGGAGAGGGGGGCGTGTCCGAGAGGCAGCGGCGGCGCATGCGCGCTGTCATTTCGGTCACTGCCGCCGCCTCCCACGGACCTGGAGCTGCCCTGCCAAGACTCCCGCTCGGACAAAGCAAAGAGCGGGGGCAGCGGCGCAAAGCCCCGCTTCCCGCAGCCTCCTGCACGCCACCGATGCCGCCCCGCAACCTCCTCGCCCCGGCCGCTGCTCTCTCTCCCGGCCGCCGCTCTCCGCCTCCCCTCGCCGCCTGCGGGTCAGGCACAGGCAGGCGGGCGGGCGCGCGGAGAGGCGGAGGAGGAGGGGGCGCTTCGGCGGAGGCAGAAGCGGCGTCGGCGGCGCCCGGCCAGCCCAGCACCAGCACTCACAGCACGGCCAGCCCCCGCGAGGGCACCTTGCCATCCCGCGGCCCGCAGGCCAAGCCCGGCGCGGAGGAGAAGGCGGCGGAGAGGCCGAGGCGAACGCAGCCGGAGGGGATGCTGAACGAAGCGGTGGAGGAGGAGGAGCCGCTGGACGTCGCTGGGCCTCTCACACACACACCCTACGCTGCCCCACAACCTCCTCCCCCTGGCCGCTGCCACAGGCCCGGATTGGGAGGCAGGCGCGCACGGTTTGCCGCCGCTGAGGGAGGGGAAGAGCGGGTGGGGCGTCGGGCGTCGGGCCCGGAGAGCTTTCTAGCGCCCGTTTTTGTTAACGGGCTTAATTTACTAGTCTATCATAATGCTAAATTCAGCCCTGATTCTCAACACACACAAAAAATGGTTACATTTAAAAGAAATGTAGGAAAAATAAATTATATTTTTAAAAGTGACATCAAATGCAGCTGCTCTTTGGAGGTACATCAGTTAAATGCCACCTACCATTAGACCCTCTAGCAACAGCTGTAGCACTGATTCAGTTCACATGTTGTTGTTGTTGTTTAGTCGTTTAGTCGTGTCCGACTCTTTGTGACCCCATGGACCAGAGCACACCAGGCACTCCTGTCTTCCACTGCCTCCCGCAGTTTGGTCAGACTCATGTAACATGTGGCAAACCATGTTTTGCTGTGAATGTGCAAGGGCACAAGCTCCCAAGGAGGAGATTGGTCCTCCTCAGACCCAGCAATAAAAGACACTGGGAGAGGGTTCACCTCAGCAATATATCTGTCCAAATTACAAATACCTAAATACAGACGGTCTTTTACCCTCTCCAGGTTCAATGTGCTGCCATCTGCTTTATTGCAGGGCAGATTCGAGGGTAAACCATACGCAGAACGAGTCTGCCCCTGCGGCTTGATGGAGGTAGAAACTGTCTCTCATGTCTTGTTACACTGCCGTTTCCACGGGGATATACGCTTGGTATTTATCACCCCTGTTACACAAAAATCTCCAAATGGGTCTGAACTTCAATGTCTAAAACTGCTGGTAGAGGACAAGGATCCAGAGATCACGTTAAGGGTGGCCAAATTCTGTGCGACTGCCATAAAACTTAGGGAACAAGTTGTACTACCAAAATGATTAAGGTTTTAAATGACAATTTTAGGTTATATTTTAGTGATTAAGATTTAACTTATATATTTTTAGCTGCTGCTATATCTGTTATACCCAATTGCAATTCAATGTATCCCTATCGTGTTTTATGATTTTCCTGATATTGTAAGTGAGCCGGAACTGGTCTGTGACTGTAATAATAAATTCATTCATTCATTTGTCCTCCTCTGGTCCTGCTGCTGCTGTGCTGTAGTGAACTAAGCCATAGTATGGCTTAGCACAGCATCTGAATCTATGGCCATAGTTAACAGAGGGCCTTCTCGGTAGTGGCGCCTACCCTGTGGAACACCCTTCCATCAGATGTCAAGGAAATAAGCAGCTATCCTATTTTTAAAAGACATCTGAAGGTAGCCCTGTTTAGGGAAGTTTTTAATATTTAATGCTGTATGGTTTTTAACACTCGATTGGGAGCCGCCCAGAGTGGCTGGGGAAACTCAGCCAGATGGGCAGGGTACAAAAAATAAATTATTATTATTATTATTATTATTATTATTATTATTATTATTATTATTATTATTATTATTATTAACTTCTTCCAGACAAACCAGGTGCTGTAAACCAGTAACAAATCTTGGTTACAGCTCATAGTTTGTCTGACACATTTATATTAAACCATGGTTCACCTAGTATTATGTATAAACCAGGTAACCATTAACACTGTATCCCATTTTTTAGTTAATTAAGGCAGAAAACTACCTGTCTGCAACAATAAGATGGCAAGGGGGGAAATTCACATATGAGTGATTTAGCAGCTCAATGCCTAATGATTTGTAGACTTGATATTAAGCAATAAAAGGGGGGTTGATCATGCAGATAAGTGCTGGACCTTTTATCAATACAATCTGTGGGACAAAGTAAAGGAATTGTGGTTGGTATGACAGTTGAGAGAGATCAACCTCACCCCCCTCCACATCCCAGTTACTGGGATTAAAACAAGTAGGTGGCAAGTTCAGTCCCCCCCCCCCCCTAGTGCCAAGAAGGAGTGCGGGTGGCGCTGTGGTATAAACCACTGAGCTTGCTGATTGGAAGATCGGCAGTTCGAATCCCCGGGGACGGGGTGAGCTCCTGTTGTTCGGTCCCAGCTCCTGCCAACCTAGCAGTTCCAAAGCACGCCAGTGCAAGTAGATAAATAGGTACCACTCCGGCGGGAAGGTAAACGGCGTTTCTGTGCGCTGCTCTGATTTTGCCAGAAGCAGCTTAGTCATGCTGGGCACATGACCTGGAAAACTGTCTGCGGACAAACGCCGGCTCCCTTGGCCAGTAAAGCGAGATGAGCGCCGCAACCCCAGAGTCGTTTGCGACTGGACTTAACTGTCAGGGGTCCTTTACCTTTACCTTTAGTGCCAAGAAATGACCCTTCTGTACTGACAGGGATTTTGTAGGGGTACATTGTGTGCTGAGTGCATTGTGTACCACCCTAGGGTTGCATACAACATGCAGCTGTCACACACTCACACACCACCACCATCATGAAAACGATATTGCTACTTTCTAAAATGATCCCCAAAATGCTTACGGTAGTTTACTCTCACTGACTACCCTTTGCCAGTTTATGAGGTTTTCAAATTGAGTATTCATTCTGCAAATCAGCTAGTTCAAAATACTCAGATTTATACCAATCTAATCAAAATGAAAACAGTCATCAAGTAACAGAGTGTGTTGGAAGAAGAGCCCTGCCTCTTTCTCTCAGTTTCCGTCATGATGGCATGGTGGAGTACCACGGTTTTGCAGTAGACACAGTAAAGGCTCCTGCTGCACTGCCAGTGGTCTGGCTGCCTGAGAGAGCATCTCTTGTGCGCTTGTCCCTGTTGCTCAATTCAAAAAGGCACTCTCTTGGTGGGGATTTGCTAGGAACTGTAAATTGATGGAATGAAGATCTAAATTAGTGTTTGTAGGGTGGGGAATCACAGAGGTTGTCCGGGCCTCTATGCATGTCACTATAATTTGCATTTAGGATAGCGTAACTGGCAAGAGGGAGTACCTAGGAATTATCTGTAGAATCAGAGAGCTGCCTCAGAGGGCTCCCTGCTTTTCTTTTAATATGTGCCAGTGTCAAACCTTTATTACGGTCATAGGCCAGCATAAGGAAAATCACCTACATATATAATATGTGGTACAAGGAGGTACGTATTTTATATTTGAAAACGCCCTTTCTTGTGCTTTTATCTGATTAAAAAAAAAGGACAGATTGTTATTTCTCTCTTGGAGCATGTTAATGTGAATCTGCAGCCGTTTTCTATATTGCCAGTATTTCGTCTTGCATCTCATTTATTCCGCCTGTCATTCAGGATCCCCCCCCCAATCCAACTCTGAGTTATTTCTGTTAATACAAAGAAATATGTGATAGCTAAATTTTCCCATTACTTGTGCTGCAATTTTCTTCTGCATAACACCTCTGGTACCTGTGGGTATTTTCTTTTTCTTTTTAAAGAAAAAAAATCTAGTATAACATTTTAGCTGTTTACAAAGTGCCTTTCCAAATAGATCCCAACAATGTATTCTTCCTTAGAGAAGCAAGTCCCTTGAGAATAGTGTTAAGTGTTCTGCCTTGAAATTTTGAAAGTAATATGATTACGGAGTACCATGTTCCCAAAGTTAACTCTATTTTAATACCAAAAGAGAATAAAGCTGTCAGTATATGATCTTCTCGGTAAGTTTCCCTGAGAATGGAGAGACACCTTGAACATTATTAAAACCTAGCAGTTTATCATCTTCTTAAGAATTACCCGATTCAACAGGAAGCCCTGCCCCTGGTATGACTGATTGGTGGTAGGCGGCTAAGGTCACCTGCTGATTGGGAGGAAGAGAGGAACCAGGAAAGACAGTTAGATCTGCAACAAAATGTTATAGTGTGAGTTGCTCCTGTTCAGGGATTTAGCACCCTGGCCATGGAATACTGTTTCCAGTTTCCATTTGGTCTGTCAGAATTATGTGTCCATTGAGCATTCTCTGTCTTCATTGCATTGATTTGGGGAGTGGGGTGGCAGGTGTCTTGTTAGATTGTGTGTGTGTGTGTGTGTGTGTGTGTGTTGCCTGTCTGTCTGTCTATTTATCTATCTATCTATCTAGCCATCTATCTGCAACTTTGAGGTTCCCCTAAGTCTACAGATGTCTCCTCCTTGTGTGTGTGTATGGGTCTGTATTTGGCTACAGAAGAATCCACACAGAGCTTGCTATTAGTATATAGGATACATTCACAATATTTAAAAAAATTGTTGGATTAAAAAAAAATCAACAACAAGAGCAAATGTCACATCATATTAAAAGCACCATAAAAGAGCACCATTTTCAGATTCCTTTTTAAAGTCAACGGGGATGGAGACTGGGGTATGAATTCAAAGTAGTGTGAAGGAGATCACTTAATCAGCACAAGCATTTCTGCTTGCCTGGTGGAATAATCTCCCCTGTGCACTGTTCTGGGGGTTCTCCGCAAGCTTTTCCTGATTCGGGTGCCACCCATTGTTGATTAAAGTGGGGTTCGCTCAGGAGCTTGTTTCCTTTGGGTGGGTTGTGCATTTCCTGTAGGAAGGCTATGTGGGGTTTCATGGCGTTTACATATGAGATGATGTGTTTTCTCTTGATAGGGTTTCCCAGCCCCCTCACATTTAGTGTGATTGCTATTAAGCTAGGCATTTTGCATGACTATTCTGTGGGGTGACTCTCTGCCAACCTCTCTGGGCTGCCCCATGCCTCTCTCTGTGTAATGTCTTTTGGTACTACCATAGTGTGTTTTGCTGACATAAAGTATGGTGGGTGGGTGGGAGAAGAAGAGTGCTGGGGTTAGAGGAGATAAATTGCGGAAAGTAGCATATATGTGGTTAAATAGGTGCTTGTTTGGGGTAACTTGGACCGTTTGGCTTCTAACCAGTTGGTCCTGAGTCTTGACTGGCATTGCTTGTTATAGGGGAGGGTCATAGAATCATAGAATCATAGAGTTGGAAGAGACCACAAGGGCCATCCAGTCCAACCCCCTGCCAAGCAGGAAACACCATCAAAGCATTCCTGACAGATGGCTGTCAAGCCTCTGCTTAAAGACCTCCAAAGAAGGAGACTCCACCACACTCCTTGGCAGCAAATTCCACTGTCGAACAGCTCTTACTGTCAGGAAGTTCTTCCTAATGTTTAGGTGGCATCTTCTTTCTTGTAGTTTGAATCCATTGCTCCGTGTCCGCTTCTCAGGAGCAGCAGAAAACAACCTTTCTCCCTCCTCTATATGACATCCTTTTATATATTTGAACATGGCTGTCATATCACCCCTTAACCTTCTCTTCTCCAGGCTAAACATACCCAGCTCCCTAAGCCGTTCCTCATAAGGCATCGTTTCCAAGCCTTTGACCATTTTGGTTGCCCTCCTCTGGACACGTTCCAGCTTGTCAGTATCCTTCTTGAACTGTGGTGCCCAGAATTGGACACAGTATTGCAGGTGGGGTCTGACCAGAGCGGAATACAGTGAGACAATGTTGAGTGTTTTTGTGGCACTTGGGTTATGGTCTGAATACAGCAACCATTGAGAAACCACAGCAAAGCCCGCAAACCTGAAAAGGAAAAGGTTAAAAAGAAAAACACAAGAGTGACAGTAATGCCTAGACTGGGCTGGGTGAGGGACACTCCCGGCTGCTAACATGGGCTCATGATTGTGGATGAGTATGCTGATAACCCACTTGTTACCTTCCATGGAGACGATATTGGAGAAACTGTGATAGGCACAGTTCTGGAGGATGCCAAAAGCCCCCACAAAGCCCTCGGAGACCCCCCTCAAAGCACCAAGCAGCACCTGCCCTCTGGAGCCAGTGGGGATGCCGGAGGAGCTGGGGGCTTTGAAAGCAAAGGAGAGTCTGCTGGACCGCGTCCTCTCTTTCTCTCCCCGCGCTCACCAGGCCCCTCCAGAGAATGCCCTCCTCCCTTCCTGCCGAGGGGAGAGCCGGAGGCTGGTCGACTGCTAGGCGCAGAGCAGGCAACTCACCCATTGTCGCCTCAGCAGCCCTGCCGCCGGCTCGGAGGAGAGAGATTGAGAGAGAGAGCAGCCCTTCAGAGGAGTGTCCTCCCTCGCCAACCGCCACTCCCTCCCCTCGGAACATCCCAGGGCTGGAAGTCAACGCCAGCGACACACACACCTCCCTTCCCTCAGACTCTCTCTCACAGTGCTTGGCGGTGGCTGTTGGCTGCCCTTTTCTTTCAGTCAAGAGTCCTGCCCTGCAGGGAGCCAACAAGCCAGCGAGAGGCACACACAGACGCCTCTCCCCGAGTCTTGGCCTGCCTGCTCCTCGTGTGCAGGGAGCCAGTGATGTAAGAAAAATAAGACACCCCCTGAAAATAAGACATACTGTGTTTTTTTGAGGGGGGGAAATATAAGACGGTGTCTTAAAATAGGGGAAACACGGGTAGGAAGTATTCAAATCATAAGGTTCCTGGCTTTGAAACTTATCCCAACAATATCCAGATAAGCTCCAATAGACAAGAGGGGAAGACTCAAGAACAGCAGGCGGGTCCCTCACTGCGAGAAGCGACATTACAGGGAACCAGGTAGAGGGCCTTCTCGGCAGTGGCACCCTCCCTGTGGAATGCCCTCCCATCAGATGTCAAGGAGATAAAGAGCTACACAAATTGTAGAAGACATCTGAAGGCAGCTCTTTTATTGGGAAGTTTTTTAATGTTTGATGTTTTATTACCTTTTTATATATGCTGGAAGCCACCCAGAGTGGCTAGGGAAACCTAGCCAGATAGGTGGGGTATAAATAATAAAATTGTTGTTATTGTTATTGTTGCTATTGCTATTATAGCCAGCCTTTGTCATGTTTGCTGGTATTCAATGTACATTTTTGCCTCCTCACTTGTTAGTCAAATTCCAAACTATAATTTAGGGTTGTGTTTCAAGTGGAGCAGAAAAAATACATATTGAGGCATCATAGTTAGCGTGAGATAACAGAGAGCTGGGAAATTCCTTTTGCTGCTGTTCCCAGTAGTAATTGCAAGAGGAAACATTGTATTTAAATCCGGCAACCTTGAAATGAATATAAAGTTTTTTCCCCTTCCTCCATAAAATTTTATAACACTTGTCCATTTTTTTTCATGTCATGAAGGGAAAGGAAGTTTATAAATTTAGCTTGTGAGCTTGCAAATCAGAAATTAGGGCTCAGTGTAGCATATGCAGATGGTCCCACGGCTGTGTGGAAATATAGCACAAGCTCTATGCAAGATGGTTTCTTTGTCCTCTAGCCCCATTCCCAATTCAAAATATTTATTATTGGGTAAGGAATTAGGGGCTGGTCAAAGAGCAGATGAGATGGAAAGACTAGGGAGGATGAAACAGGTAACTTGACTGTTCACACAGAAAATGTGAGGTTATTCAACACTGCTCATGAGGCTGAAGGCCCATCTGCTCCAACATCCTGTTCTCACAGCGGCCAACAAGATGTCCATAGGAGGCCCACAAGCAGGAGATGAGCACAACAGCACCCTCCCCACTTGTGATTTTCAGCATCTGATACTCAGATGGATTCTGCGTCCAACAGTGGAGGTTAAGGAAAGACATTATGGCTACTAGCCATTTATAGTCTTATTCTCTATGAATTTATCTAATCCTCTAATCCAGTGTTTCCCAACCTAATCTAGGCAACGGCACACTTGTTTCATTAAAAAAATCTCGCGGCACACCGCTCCTCCCCGACCCGGCTGTGCCGGGTCTCCTGACCCAGAGTTACCTCTGGGATCAGCTGTAGTGCGGCGTCCTTTCTCCCGCCCATCAGCTGGGGCACCAGGTCGGGATTCTCCCGCGAGGCTTCTGTTGCTGCTGCTGCAGCAGCCAAGGGAGCAGCGCCGCCCTGGCTTCCGCTTCGCCGCCGGGCTCCAGCATTGCCGCCGCCACGGTCCTGTGCAGCGCGGGGCTGCAGGGCACCCTGGGCTCTGATTCTCGTGCGAGGCTTCCGGTCGGGATTCTCGCGCGAGGCTGCTGTTGCTGCTGCTGCAGCAGCAGCCAAGGGAGCAGCGCCGCCCTGGCTTCCGCTTCGCCGCCGGGCTCCAGCAGCACCGCCGCCACGGTCCTGTGCAGCCCTGGGCTGCAGGTCCCTTTTCCCGCGGCACATCAGCCGGTGTCTCGCGGCACACTAGTGTGCCGCGGCACACCGGTTGGGAAACGCTGCTCTAATCGGCCAGGCACAGGAACAGTTTTTTCCCTTGTGCCATTAAATTGTTAAATTCGTAGTTGTGTAGTGGAAGGGGAGGTCAGTTATGGGTGGTTTATTGTTATTTATTATTCTTATTCTTATTCTTATTCTTATTATTTATTTTATTTTTATTATTTATTTATTTTTATTTTTATTGTTAGTGGAATAATGTTTGTATAAGGTATGTTTACATTGCAATGTAGCCGAAGCAAAATTCCAAGTAGGTTGGAAAATGTACTTGGTCAATAAATTATTCCTTCCTTCCTTCCTTCCTCTTGTAAAGTTATCCAAGTTAGTGGCCATTACTGCAGCTCTGCATTTTTACTTCATGTTTTTAATTGTCTGCATGTTCTTTCTTTATTTTGTCAGCTTCTCTCATCTGATTTTTATGTGGTTTATTGTGATATTAAATGTGATACTGCTTATTTATTACGTATTAAGCAGAATATAAAGGATATCTTCTATTCCTTGCCTTGTAGAGTGACCCTGCCCTGGCTTCAAACATTGGCTATAACTGGACTTTGTTCTTCACTGCCTCCATAGCTTGAATTGAGCCAAGAAGACCCTGGTCAATATCATTGGGTCCTGAGCTGGTGGTTTCAATGAGGACATCAGGACCTGAGAAGAGATGTCCTACTCCAGGTTTCCCTCAAGTCAGTAAGCCAAAAGGGAAGGGCACAAGCCACATGGGAGGGGTGCGACCTGAGGAGAGGCATGAGGACCAGATAGAGAGGATTTGAGGGCTACATTTGACTGCCAAGCCTGAGGTACTCTACTCTTGCCCTAAGTAGTATGAAGTCAATGCGTGCTCTACTGAGTAGGCCCATTGAAGCTAATGAAGCTAAGGTACTCAGAACCATTAACTTCAACTGGATGTGGATAGATCCCTATCTGTCTCATGAGGGCTTCTGGATACCAGCAGTTTTTCTCTTGTAGGACAACGTTGTGATGAGTCTACCGTTTCATGCCACCCAGGGGCGAAACTAGGCTTTCTTTCACTCTGGTCCAAGACTCAGTTTGGCACCCCCATTCGTGTTTGTGTACACATCTGAGGAATGCTGGAGGATATGGACGCTGCCTGAGGGGAAAATTGTGTGGCAGGTGCTGCCCTGGATGTTTCCACCTGCTCCTGATCTGATGGGGTGCTTCAGAAGGGGGCAGCTCTTTACCGAAAGCAAGACAACCTGAGACACCACTGGCAGTGGCTTGCTTTCCTCCTTTCCCCTCCCAGTCCTTTTCCCTTGTATGTTACGTATTTTTTTAAAAATACCATATTGGCAAAGGGCAGTTGAGCATCAAGGAACAACCATTTTTTGGTGGAAAGGCTTCAGGGGAGATTGTGTAATGGCAATCATGCAGGTGTCGGGTCCCCACTTTGCAGCTGGACTGCATGGATCCAGGCCCCTGCCAAAGGGTCCTAAGAAAGGAGCTTTTGGGGGGGTTCTTTGCCCCTCCCCTCCCCCTATTTGCCCTCTCTGGCCATCTGCCTCCCCCCTTGCTATTCCAATTTTCTTTCCTTCAATATGAAGTGGTGGACGGGGGGGTTGTCCACTGTCACCCCTCCTCTGCTTTCTAAAACCTCCCATTTCACAAGGGGCTTATTTAGCCTGCTTTGACCCATAGAGCTACGGTTGCAGAGCAGCCCCTTGCATCCTGCTCTGAGGGCTCAGTTGGGAAATTGCTCCCTCCCCATTTACTGGGGGAGTTGCTGAAGGAGGATCAGGATTAAAAGTTGGTGTGTGTGGGGAGAAAGTATCCCCTGTAGAGCAGCTCCCCCCTCCTCCTGCCTTCAGGATTTGTGTTGCAGGATCCCAGTGCGGACGTCTCCTCCCCATAGGGAAGAGTTCAAATGGGGGTGGGAGGAGGGGTGGCTCTGAATGCAAAGATAAAGAGGGGAGGGGTGTAAAGCTGCGCAACCTTCATCCACTGGAAAAGGAAGGAAGGAAGGAATGGTTTTGAGGGTGGGGCAGAATGAGGGGATAGAAGGAAGAGTCTCCTCCCCACCCCATCTTTCCACTCAGGCACACACAGAGGCACCAGCAGAGCTGCTTCACCTAAAGCAGGGGTCAGCAACCTTTTTCAGCCGTGGGCCGGTCCACCGTCCCTCAGACCATGTGGTGGGCCAGACTATATTGTGCGGGGGGGGGGGGGTGAACGAATTCCTATGCCCCACAAATAACCCAGAGATCCATTTTAAATAAAAGCACACATTCTATTCATGTAAAAACACCAGGCAGGCCCCACAAATAACCCAGAGATGCATTTTAAATAAAAGGACACATTCTACTCATGTAAAAACACCAGGCTGGCCCCACAAATAACCCAGAGATGCATTTTAAATAAAAGGACACATTCTACTCATGTAAAAACACCAGGCAGGCCCCACAAATAACCCAGAGATGCATTTTAAATAAAAACACACATTCTACTCATGTAAAAACACCAGGCTGGCCCCACAAATAACCCAGAGATGCATTTTAAATAAAAGGACACATTCTACTCATGTAAAAACACACTAATTCCCGGAATATCCACGGGCTGGATTTAGAAGGCGATTGGGCCGTATCTGGCCCACGGGCCTTAGGTTGTCTACCCCTGACCTAAAGCCCAGACAGTAAAATGGCTGGCTGGCTAGGAGCATCAATGCCCCCCCCCAGAGGCTTCACCGGGGTGGGTGGACTGGCTAGCTCCCCACTAGCTACAGCTCTGTTACGCCTTCACCTTAAAGATAATGAAATCCTTTCAAAAATTACATGAGAAACACGTGTATATTATGGTGGTTGTTTTTGCTACCCCCCTCCCTGCTCCTTTCAACAATGCTAACTTTCTCCAGCTGCTTGTGAGGCTCTCTCATGTTGTTGGCTTTCTTCATTTAAGCTGTTCTTTTGTATCCTGGCATTGCAAGAAGCTTAATGATACTTGGAAAGCATCCATGCAGAGTGTCAGAGATAGACGTTTTACATCCTGTGTCTCAACACACTAATGAAAATATCATTCAGATTCTTTGTGAACAGTATTTTAAATTAGTCATAAAGAACATGGCAGTGAGTGTTGAAAAGCGAGAACCCTTTGCAAAAATCCACAGATCGCTAATTGCTTTGCCTTCTCCATTATAGGTGAGAACTTCAGTGCTTGCATATATTTTACTAAATACTTCATCTCAATCCCTTCATTAGTATCTTGTGAAGATTTTGTTCATTCTTTTATTCCTCTCTTCATAAATTTACCAACAAAGGATGCTAACTAATACTTTGAAATATTATAGCTATTATTTCTCTCCCTCTGGTAAGGAGCTTTGCCTTTTCATTTTAGGATGGTGGAAATTAATACCTAAGGGTTTATTATAACTTATCACGAGTCTCCCCTTAAAGTAGGAAACACTTGGAACGGCCTTATCTTCAATCCTGATGGGGACAGGAAGAGAGTTGCAGGCTTGCATGATTTGCCTCAAATGCAGAAAATGACGGCACAGGTGCAGATCTTTACAGTAGTGGTTTAAGCTTCACAAGTACTTGTTTTAAGTCTATGTACTTTGGAAGGGATGGTATACATCATCAAACTGGAACTATCTAACAAGGCTGAAAATTTAGATATAATGAAAGGAAAGAAACAAGCAGAGATATTAGAAAGCAACTAGTATAAGCTATGAGATAAGATAAGATAAGATTATAAGGTAAGATAAGATAAGATAATTTATTGTCATTGCACAAGTACAAGCACAACGCTATACAAGTGCAACGAAATTGCATGCCATCCCTTTAAAAAAAACCAGAAAGAAACAAAAAACAGCACAAAACATACACACACCAAAAAAAGCCACACATACACCCATCACAGCTCTCCAAGGTCATATTATCTGGTTACAGCATTTAAGATGGTTATAGCTCTTGGGTAGAAACTGTTCTTCAATCTATTTGTTCTTGATCTAATTGTTCTATATCTTCTACCCGAAGGCAGTGGTGCAAAGAGACTATATCCTGGATGAGATGGATCCTTTAAAATATTGTTAACCTTTTTAAGGCAACAGGAACTGTATAGTTCTTCCAGAGATGGGAGAGGATGACCAATAATATTTTGGGCTGTGGTTATGACCTTCTGAAGTATCTTCTTCTCCCTGGCCATGCAGCTGGAGAACCAAGCACAAATACAGTATATAAGAATGCTCTCTATGGAACCTCGGTAGAAGGACACCAGCAGTCTCTCACTCAGATTGTTCTTCTTTAAAAGTCTGAGGAAATAAATTCTCTGCTGGGCCTTCTTTACCAGAGCAGTAGTATTTGCGCTCCAAGTCAGTAACAGGGAGAATAAACACATTATAAAACATAACAATTGCATTCTTTCAATAGCCAGAGCAACTGGAATACTCTGAACATTTTGTTGTAGTTGGAGGAAGAGTAGTGAGGGTGGGAATATGGGAATATGTTCCCTCTAGCTCAGTATCACCAACACTGACTGGCAGCAGCTCTCCAAGCTTTCAGGCAGAAGTCTTTCCAAGTCCTACCCGGTCCTACCCGGAGACCCCAGGGGTTGTGTCTGGGAACCTTTGCATGCAAAAGATTTGTTCTACAACTGAGCTATGGCCCTTCCTCAAATGGGAGTGGCGGCGGAAGCAGCAGCAGCACGATAGCGGCAACATTTCTTTTCTTTATCAAATTACAGCAAAATCACAACCACATTCCAAATCGAAGGAAGGTCTTTATTGCTTTGTGCAATATTTAGGGCTGGTGTCACACCATACTGCTTGCGGCACTCTATTTGTTGCACAGGAGCAGCTCAAGGATGAGAATTCTCCTATTGTGCCTTTCTTCTATGTGACATCAACACACAGCCAAATTGGCAATGTTTCTGATGAAGTCCTTAAATGCTTATGATATAAGATTGGCTGTGATCCTGCCCAGTGGAGAAAGCAGATGCTTTAAAAAAAGTGGTGATTTTCTCATGCTTTTAATAAACCTTCAATTGCTTTTCTTTTGCTCAGGCAGTTTGAAAAAGTTTGATTTTGTTGATCACCTTACCTCTTTCAGTGACTGAGATGGCAAAAGTATTTTGCCCACAATGGGTTTGATAAGAGACACTAACAGTAAAATGGAATTGTTTTTTGAGATCATCAGTAACATAGCCAGGAATTTCAGATATTTTCAGATATTTACAAATAGAAGAAGTGTCATTGTTAGTGAAAAGGAAAAGAGGATGAAATAAAAAATTGAAGCTTTGCAAGATTAAGGGGCATTTAAAAAAACTCTCAGGCTGCTAACTAATCATTTATTCAGAAATTCAGTGGACATATATTGATAGTTAATTAGAACCAACATATCTAAGGGGAGATGAAAATCCATCCGAAATACAACATGCACAAAATACAAAACGTCTTGACCTCTGCTGCCACTGAATCAAATAACATGTTAATTACAAAAGGATGAACACCCCCTAGAGATAGCGGCAAACATAGACTGCCAATAGGATGTGATAACATCCAATACAATCAAGTAGCATTTTGGATGAGCACAGAATTATACATAAGGATAGGAGGATTATAGGGCAAGACATTTCTGAATGAAGTAAACAGAAAATCCCAGAATGCTGTTCGAGTTAAATCTGAGGCTATGAAAGATTCAGTTGTGGTGAAGAAATGCACTAATAATAGAAGAAATGCACTAATATTTTGGCATCACTTTTAGTTCTAGGGCAGTGGCGGAGCATATGTTAATGCTGGGGGGTGGGGCACGGAGCAAGCCAGCTACGGCTCACCTCGCAAAGTGCTCGGGAATGTACATAGAAGCCCACTTCAGAGCATCTGCTGGGTACGTCTGTTGGGCATGGCCAGACTGCATGTTCCGGCAGCACCACCTGGAGAGAAGATTGAACGGAGCTTGCTTAAGGCTAGTTCACATGCTTACACTTCATATGCTGCTTACTGAGGTCTGACTCTTGCATTCCAAAATAGTAAGCTATTTTAAAAACAGAAACAAGGCAACTCATTTCACAAATCAATAAAATTGTGTTTTATTACTTTTAAGTTGTTGCTATTATTATGGTGCCTATTGATTCCTGAACTTCAACATTCAATTTGGTGATAAAAAACAATTTGCTCTTTAGTTCAAAAACTAGAAATGGGCAGGAGATTGTATTGGTTTCACTTAAAGGTAAAGGTAAAGAAAATATTTAATGATTGTAGGGTTGCCATATTTCAAACAGTGAAAATCTGGCCAGAAAAGTTGCTGAGCTTTTTTTTGAGCCATTTTAAAGGGAAATTGCCAAAAACGACACTGCCAACATGGGTTGCCACACGTCCAGATTTTCACGGACATTCAAGCAATTTTCTGCCTGGACACTGCTTCCGACTGCAATATTCCGGGTATGTCCAGGAAATTCCGGACGTATGGCAACCCTAATCATGGTGACACCTGTTTCACAGTGGTAGGTTGTTTGCAATTGACAGTACAGTACTCATGCTGGTGAGGTCATTACAATGATTAAGGCAAAAACATGTCATTTCCTTTCAATGACTACATCAATGAATCAAATGCATTAATTGTTGTTTGTTATCAGGGCTAACTTATCACCACATGGAAAAGACCTACTTTGCTATGCTGTCAGTCAACTGAGGTAACAAAACTGTTTGATCCTTGAATTCCCTCCCCCTCCTCACGCCCTAGTACTTTCCAGAAGTCCTTATAACTTTGGCTAAAAAGATGTGTCAAGCTTTTATCGAACTGCACCACTGCAATTTATTCTTATTGGGGTCTTAAAATCTGGAATGAAACTCTTTTGCCTTGAGATAATAGTGGAGTGAATTATATTTGTCTTTTATCATTTACCATACCTTTTAGCTGTGTGCTATTTTTGAGACACTATGCTTTTTTCTTGTTTTGCATGATGCAGTATGATATCACGTAAATAAACTGCTCAATTAATTCTTTTCTTTACTCCCCCGTTATTTTTCGATAACTCAGAATAGTAAAGCACAGCACAAAATCTGAGGGAACAGTCATCTAACCTCTTCTGTTAAAAGAACTCAGTTCCCAGTTCAAAATTTCAACATCATTTCCCGGGAAAGGAGTCAATATATCTTTCTCTTCATGGAGTCCATAAAACCTCCTCCTTCTCCGGCTCAACTGTTCGCAAACACTACATCTTAGGAATCCAGAAGGTTGTTAAATTCTTGCTTTTGTTGATTGAGAAGGCTTGGAAGAAAATGTGTTCACACACTAGCTCTGTCCAGCTGTTATCCTTTATGTGATATTAATTGTTTAAGGAAGGTGTGAAAAAGAGAGCGTGTTCTATGTGCATAGAAACGTCTTGTGATTTATATTCTATACTCTACTGGGGAAAATGGGGCAGTGCTAATCAGTGCCTGGAGGGCAGCGACTGAGGAGGGAGCACAAGGCTTGTGTGTGCGAGAGAGTTTGTTTCTGGCTTGTGTGTTTGTCTGGTGACTAGCTGTGGGCGGAGCTAATCAGTGCCTGGAGGGCAGCGATTGAGGAGGGAGCACAAGGTGAGCTGAGCTTGTAGGTTTTGAGGGTTTGTCTTTTTGGGGCTGGGTGTGATTAAGTTTGTGTGCTTATTTGTTTCCTTATTTGTTTGTGTGTTTCCCAGGCTTGTGTGTGCGAGAGAGTTTGTTTCTGGCTTGTGTGTTTGTCTGGTGACTAGCTGTGGGCGGAGCTAATCAGTGCCTGGAGGGCAGCGGCGCGCGCCTAGCGGCGCGCGCAGTTTGACCTATCTTTTAAATTGAGGAGAGCTAGTCTCAAACGTTTACTTGGGGAGACCTAGGCTTCTTTTTTGTGTGTCCTGACTTCAAGCTTCAAGATGGAGGGTGAGGGAACAACTGTAGTCGCCTGCAATTCCTGCACAATGTTTGCCTTCTTGCCAAAGGATGTAGGCAGCTACACCTGCAGCAAGTGCAAGTTGGTTGCCCTACTAGAAGACAAGGTCCGGCAACTTCAGGAGGGGGAGGGAACAACTGTAGTCGCCTGTAATTCCTGCACAATGTTTGTCTTCTTGCCAAAGGTTGTAGACAGCTACACCTGCAGCAACTGCAAGTTGGTTGCCCTACTCGAAGACAAGGTCCAGCAACTTCAGGCCCGTGTATCTACGCTCCAGAAAATTAAAGAGCTGGAGCTGTTCTTGGATGCAGCAGAGCACACTGTCTCCACCAAGCAGGAGACAGGGCACATCCCTGAGGAGGAGATCAGTTCCCCAACTCAGGAGCCAGATGTATGGAGGAACGTGACTCACAGAAGTAGAATGCCCAGGGATCGCTCTGAGTGTTTAGAACTACAAAATCAATTTGAAGTGCTCTCAAATCTGGAAGATGAAGACCAGACTCCATTGGAAGATCTCTCCCTCATCACAGTTGATGAGGTATATGAAGACGAGCAGCATAGTCAGTCCTCCGGGAATGTGCAGGCAACCTTGGAAGGGACAGCACGTGTAAGAATCCCGACCAAGCCTAAGAGGAGACGTGTAGTGGTGATAGGGGATTCCCTACTGAGGGGTACCGAAGCAGTGATCTGTGGGCCTGACAAGATGTCTCGAGAGGTATGCTGTCTCCCCGGGGCCAAGATCCATGATGTTACAGAACGGCTGCAAGGAATAATAAAACCAAAAAAGCTTTTTTTTGGTTCTGCCTCAAATTAACCCATAGACCGAATAAGTAAATAATGAGAGGTAAAGGTAAAGGTTCCCCTGACCGTTGGGTCCAGTCATGGATGACTCTGGGGTTGTGCGCTCATCTCATTCTATGGGCCAAGGGAGCCGGCGTTTGTCCGCAGACAGCTTCCAGGTCATGTGGCCAGCATGACTAAGCCGCTTCTGGCGAACCAGAGCAGCGCATGGAAACGGCGTTTACCTTCCCGCCAGAGCGGTACCTATTTATCTACTTGCACTTCGTGCTTTTGAACTGCTTGGTTGGCAGGAGCAGGAACCGAACAACGGGAGCTCACCCCATCGCAGGGATTCAAACTGCTGACCTTCTGATCGGCAAGCCCTAGGCTCAGTGGTTTAGACCACAGCGCCACCTGCATCCCTCTCAAAATAATGAGAAGTAATAAAATCGAGAATGCACTGTTGCACAATAGAAAAGTCCACAATTTGTTTCTCAATTTGCGTAGAGGGAAAAGATTCTGAACATTGTTCAGAATCCTCTCACAACATTCTTAAATTGGGATGATGAAGATTCTTTAAATTGTGGTCAATGAAGGATAGTTTTAACAGGGTCTCTCTTCAACTGGAAGAGTAAGCCCATGAATACCTTAATGCTACTAAAATACATTAAGACCAATTTGTCTGCTTAAAGTTGTGTAAAAATTTCATCACTAGAGGAAGGATTATTGATTTCAAGCCATCTTCATTAGGTATAAGAAATACTGTACTATACTGTTCAAAAGCAACCCCACAATTATGTGGGGTTGTGTTTCTTCATAGAGGGAGGCAGCGTGCCTGTTTCTTCAGCCAGACAACAAAGCACAGCTGCTATTATCCCACACAAATATTAGCATAGTTGATTTTTATTTTCTTGAATTAGCTAAAGGAATGTCTCTATTTAATAGCTGCCTTTAAAAAATGGTGATGGAAGAGGCAGAAACAAATTAGTTTAAAGGCTATACAAATCTATTCCTTTGAACTTCAGAAAAATCTAGAATCCAAATTTTCTGAGTTCTCTTCAGGACAAAGCTAACCTTACTAAATGAATGATGAACCTGCTTGAAATAGTTCCTTCAGGCAGCAGATTCCATAAGGTGTGCCGTTTTCCTGTCTGCAGCTGCCATCTCTGTGTTGTCTTTTTTTTTAAGGAAAGAGGATTAGAAATAAACTATTCTTTGAATTGAGGGACGCGGGTGGCGCTGTGGGTTAAACCACAGAGCCTAGAGCTTGCTGATCAGAAGGTCGGCGGTTCAAATCCCAGCGACAGGGTGAACTCCCGTTGCTCGGTCCCTGCTCCTGCCAACCTAGCAGTTTGAAAGCAGGTCAAAGTGCAAGTAGATAAATAGGAACCGCTGCAGCAAGAAAGGCAAACGGTGTTTCTGTGTGCTGCTCTGGTTCGCCAGAAGCGGCTTAGTCATGCTGGCCACATGACCCAGAAGCTGTACGCCGGCTCCCTCGGCCAATAATGCAAGATGAGCGCCATAACCCCAGATTCAGACACGACTGGACCTAATGGTCAGGGGTTCCTTTACCTTTATTCTTTGAATTGATTCAGACATAATGCTCCCAGTCCTTCAAACTAGGTTATAGAATATTGGTGAAGTGCTGTTGACTCACACAAAATGCATGTTAACCTAGGCAAATTAAGGTTTGTGCAAACCACAATTTGCTTGTCTTGGAAGACGGAAGGGAGGGAGGGAGGGAAGGAGGGAGGGAGGGAGGGAGGAAGGTAGGAAGGAAGGAAGGAAGGAAGGAAGGAAGGAAGGAGCGAGCTCATGACCAGAGGAGGAAGGGGGAGAACTCAGCATATTTCTGGCCCTCCAAATTATGGTTTGGAATTACCTGTGAACCAAACCATGGTACTTTGCAAACATTTTGAAAAGTTTGAGAAGGAAGACCAGCACACAAGACTGCAATGGCATTGTAAGCAAGAAATATTTTGCGTGTGACAGGCCTGTATCATTCTTTCCTTAGCAACTTTGACCATTTAGAACATAGGAGCAGAGACAGGGTGATATGTTTGTTAGAAGTAGGTGAATGCGCAGAAAATATCTCACATCTTTAACTGTTAAGTGGAAATTCTCTTAACCATATGTAACCACATGTAACTTAGAGTAAGCCCTATTGATTTCAAATTGATGTACTTCCAAGGACGTATTCTTAGGGTCGTAGCCTTAGCCATATTTTATCTAAGCAAAAGGCAGTGTGAGGGGAAACTTTGTAAAAGCACTGCATACTACAAGCCCACTGCCAATGGAAATATTATGGCACAAAAGATCAAGAAAAGGTGGGAATGAACAAGGGAGGAAATGGAACCAGGTAACAAATACTGGAGAAAACTTGTGGATGAGACAAAGCCACATGATAGTGCTGTGTTTTTTGTTTTAAAAAAAATCTTATATATATGTTTTATGTATAGATCTTTAAAAACTTACACCCTATGTTTTTCTTCCAAAAAGAAGATCAAAGCAGCTTATAATGAAAAGATATACGTACAATCAGACCAAATCCACAAAACACATTAAATACTCACCAACACTGAGGAAACCAAAATATCCCCCAAACCAGCAGAACCACAAAATATCCCCCGAACCAGCAACTCCACAAAGCCCACAAATCCAAGTGAGGTAGCAGGCAGTGCCCTGCTGGGGGTGACAAATTGGGCGTTGTTTTTTTTTAAAAAAAAAGTTTAAAAAAAATGTTTTTAAATTTTTTTTTAGGCTATTTTTGGCACTGCCGGGGTGGAGCCGCAGGGGCGGCCAGCGAGGAGCGGTGTCACCCCCCTTGCTGGCCACCCCTGCAGCTCCGCCCCAGCAGCGCCGAAAATAGCCCCCCCCTTCCAGCGGCTTTTTCCGCTGCTGGCTGGCTTGCAGAGCCGGGGAATGGAAAGGGGTGGGCCAGCGAGGAGGGGTGACACCCCTCCTCGCTGGCCCGCCCCTCTCCCTGCCCCGACTTGTGCACCAAGGGGGTGCCGGGCAGCGGCTTCGGGAGACTCTGCAGCCCGCAGAGACTCCCCAAGCCGCCGCCCGCCCGGCACCCCCCTTGGTGCACCGGCACGAGCAGCCGCCGCACCAACGGGTGCAGGGCAGCGACTTCGGGAGACTCCCAAAGTCGGCGCCCGGCATCCCCGGGGCGGGGCATCGCGCTGTGCGCGTGCATCATGATGTCATGACGCACGCACACGCCGTGACGCCCCGCCCCCGGGGGGTGCCTCTTGGCTTCCCGCCCCGGGTAGCCAAGGGGCTAGGAACGCCCCTGTGTGTGTGTGTGTGTGTGTGTGTGTGTGTGGTGCCACTTAGCTACATCAGCATCTGCACTCAGGCTCTGAACGTCGGAAACAGAGGGAGTGATAGTTCTCTGCCTCACAGGACTGTTGATAGAGACCAGACAGCACTTTGCATATTACAAGTTTTATGGAGACTTTAGATCATTATAAAATGGGTGGTGGATGTTTGCTATTCTTAGGCTGTTTTAAAACAACATACAAGGGAGAGTAACACTGATTTCGACATGCAGGCATCCATGACCATTTGCACCTCTAGCCCAGAAGATGAGAAGCACAGATATTGGATAGCAAAATATGATGGGAATATAAGTATCTGTCAGAATTTGCAACC
The DNA here is from genome assembly GCA_034641385.1 of Darevskia mixta. Taxonomy (NCBI): domain Eukaryota; kingdom Metazoa; phylum Chordata; class Lepidosauria; order Squamata; family Lacertidae; genus Darevskia; species Darevskia mixta. The sequence goes on from JAWWNH010000088.1 coordinate 3,892,559, forward strand.
TTCTTGTCTCATGGATGAGTGGAGATGACAAGTAGCAATATTGAGTTGCCTCTTCCTCTTTCCCCCCTGTTGAAATCAAGAACAAACCATAATTTGTTTGATAGGTTATCTGTCAATTGCTGTACATTTCTCTGTGAGGCAATAACTGAACAGTAATTGGTCTAGCAGGATACTAGCATTTGATTTCCATGTCCCTCAACAACTATATGTTGTTGAAAATCTTATTCAAATGTAACAATTATTTTTGAAGTGCCACAGCTTAATAGTACATTAAACACTACAATTTCTATAGTTGTTTGAGTGTGTGTGATAGGGGAAAATAGATCTCCGCTCATTATATTAATATTATAGACTTTTGGACTCTTAAAAATAGTCCTATTGCCAAAGCCTAAGCCAGGCTTCCTCAACCTCAGCCCTCCAGATGTTTTGAGACTACAATTCCCATCATCCCTGACCACTGGTCCTGTTAGCTAGGGATCATGGGAGTTGTAGGCCAAAAACATCTGGAGGGCCGAGGTTGAGGAAGCCTGGGATAAGCTTTGCACTGGCCTTGTATTCTGTACAGTTCTTTTAAAGCTCCATTTTGAAGTTTCTTGTCAGATGTTTCTGCTGGAACACTGACCTAAAACGCTAATGCAATTTCTAAAATGCCATTTCCTTTCCCTTACTCTGGACCAAACTAAAAGTTATACTAAATGCATCACTTCAAGTGTTGTGGGTTTTGTACACACATACATAAACATTGTGTGAGGTAGGGGAAAGGGGGATTTGGAGGCTAAAGCATGCAGGGATGGGATTAAGTCTTTCTTCCGCCACCACACTCCTGATCAATGTCTCCCCACACACTGAAGCTGCTATTTGCTGAGGGCGATGGGGAGCTTCCATTGAGGCCATGAAGTACCACAAGTACCACAACTCAAATGAAAAGGGTCACATTTACACCATACTTGTAATGTACTTTTATATCACTTTAACAGTCATGACTTCCCCCAAAGGATCCTGGGAACTGTAATTTGTTCTGAGAGAGTTTAGGAATTCCCTCACAGAGCTACAATCACAGAGCTACAATTCCCAGCACCTTTAACAAATTACAGTAGCAAATGTTGTTTATTGTGGTAAAAAGTGACAGCACTTTAGTGATGTGTTCCACATTCTATCTGTTTTGGCCTTGGTGAACATGTGCTCTGTAAACTGCCAGTTGTTAATTCTTATTTCAAACAGATATTGGAGGCAGCTCTTTATTTATTTGTGATGCCAGTCAGCATCTAATGATCTCTTGCTTGACAGTAGTAAATTTATCTACAGTTATTTCTTAATATGTATTGTTAGACGAATCCGTGCAACAGGGCGAGCATCCATTGCGCTTTCACAACTTCTGCCAACCAAGAAGTTTGAAAGCATACCAGTGCAAGTAGATAAATAGGTACTGCTGCGGCAGGAAGATAAACGGCGTTTCCGTGCGCTCTGGCTTCATAGAATCATAGAATCATAGAGTTGGAAGAGACCACAAGGGCCATCCAGTCCAACCCCCTGCCAAGCAGGAAACACCATCAAAACATTCCTGACAGGTGGCTGTCAAGCCTCTGCTTAAAGACCTCCAAAGAAGGAGACTCCACCACACTCCTTGGCAGCAAATTCCACTGTCGAACAGCTCTAACTGTCAGGAAGTTCTTCCTAATGTTTAGGTGGAATCTTCTTGTAGTTTGAATCCATTGCTCCGTGTCCGCTTCTCTGGAGCAGCAGAAAACAACCTTTCTCCCTCCTCTATATGACATCCTTTTATATATTTGAACATGGCTATCATATCACCCCTTAACCTTCTCTTCTCCAGGCTAAACATACTCAGCTCCCTAAGCCGTTCCTCATAAGGCTTCCATCACAGTGTTCCGTTGTGCCAGAAGCGGTTTAGTCCTGCTGGCCACATGACCCAAAAAGCTGTCTGTGGACAAACACCGGTTCCCTTGGCCTGAAGCGAGATGAGAACCACACCCCATAGTCGCCTTTGACTGGACTTAACCGTACAGGGATATCCACCACAACCTTGCCAGCCAAGAGGCAGACCTTGCTCCTTGTTTTCAGAGAGCGGGTTAGAAAAAAGACTGTATGGCTGTGACCCACAGGTGCACCAGCACTCTTGAGGACTCTCCCTCATGCCCACAAAACCTCTGAGGTCTTCTATTGTCATCCTATGCAAAAATCAGGACGATCTGCAGCTTGGATTCATTTTTTCATCCTGTTGGAAAGCACAAGATTGGTCACTCACCCTTCTCAGGTGGGCAGCGGTTGCAGACCTTCACCCCATCCGGCATCCCCAGTAGCAGAAGCCCACTTGCTGGCTGTCCGTTAAGGGAATTCCCTGCCTGGTAGAAGTACCAAGGAGGATTTCCCAGCAGAATGTCAAGATAAAATGGACCTCACTGGAGAGGCAGTGCCTTGCTGCCTGGCTGGACATTGGCTGCGGGCCATGCCCAGGCAGGTGGCAATGCACAAGAACAGAGATTTTTACTGAGCAGTCTATCAATACAAGCTTTGATTTGATTTGATTGAGTGGGGAATATGTGTTTTTATTCTACTGGATTCAATTTTTGCCCCAAGGAAAAGTAAAGACACTATGTGAGTATGAGTGTGTACACCTACTTTCTCTTTATCTGCCTAGGATGGGGAAAGAACCTAGGAAGGAGGATAAGAAGTAAGCAGAAGGCACCCTCCATGCCACCCTCTCAAAATTCAAAATGCTCTTTCGGGCCTCCAAAACGTAGTAGCTCCTGATCTTTGGTGCTTCTATAATTTTAAATATTGTGCTCCCTAACCCAAGTTATAGCAAAGTTAAATCAATGTATTGGCAAGAGTGGTATTTGTATATGCCAGAATCTACTTTCAGATTGTTTCAGATATTGTGGTGATCCAGCATGAATAATGTTTTTTCTACTGATTTCTCCATAGCATCTATAAAAAAACTATTCTTTTCTTTATTGACATTCCATCTTCTGTTTACCACTCATTTTTGTTCAGGCAGGAACATACACCCTGCCTCTAACACCTACAGTTGCCAGGATACTTGATGGATGTTAACTAATAAATTGTTTTGTATCTTCTCTGCTCACCATGATAGTTCAAAATGTAGTGGGTCATGCATGTCCAACTTGTACTTGGAGAATTAGTGTCTCTGACTGAATGGTTTGGCTTAGGTTCTGTGGGAAAACATATTGAAATTCGTAGAGTTACCAAAATATTCTGGGCAACCAACCACACAAAAAGCCTGGGAATGCCTCCAACAGAGGCAGCTCTTAGCTCTGAGGTTGTCCAGTAAGCTGGAGAAAATGCATCTCATAAATGTAATGAAATACAAATTTTAAAAACCAAGCAACCAATCTTTGGTCCATGGTGCTGATTGCCTTAATGTAAACAAAACATTATATGAAAAACTACCTTTAGTGACTTGGCTCTTACATAACTTATTGGAGCATATTTAACTATAGCTTAGGGATGTTGGAGAATTCCATTGGAAATTGGAACGAAAATTGCTGAAGTTCACTTATTAGTTGCATGTCCAGAGTGGAAGTCAAGCCAATGAATAGGATTGGAATTCACTGCTGCTGTTGCTTTAAGTCCACAAATGATATGTAATAGACTATGTTCTCCTGCATTTGCACGGGGCTTCCTTTATGTTGAAATGAATGGGTCAATATAATTTACATACATTGCAAACAATGAGAGGAATAACTTTTTTTTTTTGCAGAAGATGAGCTGCAGAGGAACAGAAACAGTGTTGCATGCAATCAATACAGGTAGGAATGGCAAACAATACCTTCTTACATCTTTACTACGGCTTGGGCTCCTAAGATGCTTTCCCCATTCACAGAAGGAGCAAATGCCCCCATCTGTAACCTCCCACACCATTCCTAAGGCCATCCTAGTCCCTGGGTACGGGGGAGAGGGGGCAGAGGGCATTGAAAGGTAAAGGGGATTTAGGAAAACCCCACAGCATCCCATGAACTCTGTTCCAGTCGCAGAAAAAAGTTAGTATTCATTAAACCATTCAAGCTTACTCCATATCTCAACATCTAGAAATGGGTGAGGCAACAACGAGGTCAACATGGTGCAGACACAGCAGTGGGAGCACTGGGTTGATTCTGCTGGTGGATATGAACCAGCCTCATTGCCCCATTGCAGCTCCCCCACCACCTCCCAGTAAACAGCATCATGACTGACTAGAGCAGTGCCGGATTTACGTATAAGCTAAACAAGCTATAGCTTAGGGCCCCACTCTCTTGGGGGCACCCAAAAAAATTAAAGGAAAAAAACTGGATATACATTTCCAAAATATAAGATAAAAAACAAATAAAACCAATGTGATAAAATACATATTTTGTTATGTGCAAATGGCTTTAGATACCTATTGGGTCCATAAATTATCATATAGCATATATTCAACACAAAAAACAGCGACAATTGGTTGTTGACAAAGGATAGCTGGACATATAAAGGGCCCCATTACCTTCAGTAGCTGAGGGCCTCATCAAACCTAAATCCGGCCCTGGACTAGAGTAGTCATCTGCTACTGGCTGTTTTGCTGTTAGTGTGCTGCCAAAGCTTTCTGTTGCTGTTATGGGGAGCTGATTTGCATATTTTTAAATGAATTGCATGTGATTACTTGTGAATGCATCTATTATAATCCAGTTTTGTTTGTGTTTTTAAATATGCAGTAAGGCACTTGCATAGCTTTTTTGTGAAACAAGCAACCAAAAATTTGTATCATCAACATCATGCAGACCTTCCCACTCAATGCTAGCTGGTCAAGAGTGGAGCTGGCAGTGACAGGGAAGTTGGTGGGAGGCTTGATGTGTGTTCACCTGCCCCCTTTATTCACTGTATGTGTTCTTTGAACAGTTGACTAGGTCTTAGGTCTGAACAAAAAAGAATCTGTTTCACACTGATAATTATATGCAGCCTCTCAAACCAAGGACCTCTTTATTTTATTCTGTCATCATACTTCTTTTTGCTGTAAAATATGGCTGCTGTATCCAGTAGTTGAGCTTTTAGTATGATAAATTGCTAGGTTCTTAATAATACCTTTTCTTTCAACACAGAGAAATACAGTATTATTATTATCATCATCAGAGTATCTGCACTTCTGTTTGGTTTGGAACACAAGTATCTCTCACAAATGCAGGCGTATGAAAAACAACATTTTCATACAGCTCTAATCCAATTATTTTTCCACCACAGATGTATAACTGGTGAGTTTTATTCTGACAGCTCTTTGAAACGCATGTCAAATATTTCATTTCTCAACCAACACTATATGTGAGATACTATATCATATCCTTTTCAATGTGGGGTTACACAAATAGAATTATGGATGGCATATCTGCATACTTTAGCAATACTGAAAGGGAGAAAACAGGTTTTGTTATATTTGCCAAAAGCAAAGTTTTAATTTTGGTGGCCATGGCACTGCTGAGTGAACAGGACATTAATCGACAATGAACATGCAGTTTGCCCAAAATGAAATGGCCACAGAGTCTATTTTATGCTGGATCACTTCAGATAACTACATTCCATTTGTCGCCACCTCTCAGTGATTGCAAAAACCAAATGCCTGCAGGGATCAAAATGATTGTCTGAGTTCATCCATATTAAAGTTGCTAGAAAAGATGCATCTTTCAGTCAGATAATTGTTGGAATCAGAAGTTAGAGTTCATACTTGATTTCATTAATGAGACCAAGAAGCTTAATTTTTCTAGTCATTGCCTTGACACAATTAGTTCAGCGATTGGGGCAATACTGGGGCAATTCTAAGCAAATTACTCCCCATGTGAAACTGATATAGTAAAAGTCAAGATGTGTCCATGAGCATTGCCAAGATTTATTTTAGGGAGAGCAGGTTTTATGTTTGGGGGGGGGCAGAACCGAGTTATCTGTGATGCAATTGGTCAGTTAGTTAAGCATTTTTATTTATTTACTTGATGGGGGGCAGCTGCCCCCCTGAACCTCCCTGGCTACACCCATGGATGTGACTAGATTTTACAAGGTTAGAAATGCATGTAGAAATCAATTTTTATACAGGTTATACTTCAACTGATGGCATGGACTGCCAGTTGTAAATCCTGATCTCTCTTTTAAGTCCAAGAAATTCCAGTCACCCTTTACCTTTGAGATACTATACCATTAGATGCTACCAAAGACTTATGATGAGTTTGTGACTTCATACTGTATTCCTTGTACAATATTGGGCTTGCTGATTGGAAGGTTGGCGGTTCAAATTCGCTCAACGGTGGTGAGCTCCCATTGCTCCGTCCCATCTTCTGCCAACCTAGCAGTTCAAAAGCATACCAGTGCAAGTAGATAAATAGATACCACTGTGGTGGGAAGATAAATGGCATTTCCTTGTGCTCTGGCTTTCATCACGGTGTTCTATTGCACCAGAAGTGGTTTAGTCATGCTGGGCACATGACCCAGAAAGCTGTCTGTGGACAAACGCTGGCTCCCTTGGCCTGAAGCGAGATGAGCGCTGCACCCCATAGTTGCCTTTGACTGGACTTAACTGTCCAGGGGTCCTTTACCTTTTACCTTTTTTTACAATCCTATACATGAGGACTTAGAAGTAAGTCTCATTGTGTTCATTGGTGATTACTCTCATGTATGAATGAGATGAATGTAAGAAAGGGATGGTTTTCTAGACACGTGCTAATTAGCTAAGCAGGGCAGGGATGTTTTTGTTATCACCTACACCAGTGGTTTTCAATTTTTTCCCTCTGGGCCACACTTTCAGAATAAAAGTTTGCTTGTGTCAAAATGACTTTTTTATTGATAAGTAATGCATTGGAAGGGGACCCAGGTGTCACTGAGGGTTAAACCACAGAGCCTAGGGCTTGCTGATCAGAAGGTCGGCGGTTCGAATCCCCGCGACAGGGTGAGCTCCTGTTGTTTGGTCCCTGCTCCTGCCAACCTAGCAGTTCGAAAGCACGTCAAAGTGCAAGTAGATAAATAGGAACCGCTCTGGCGGGAAGGTAAACGGCGTTTCCGTGCGCTGCTCTGGTTTGCCAGAAGCGGCTTAGTCATACTGGCCACATGACTTGGAAGCTGTACGCCGGCTCCCTCAGCCAGTAAAGCGAGATGAGCGCTGCAACCCCAGAGTCGGACACGACTGGACCTAATGGTCAGGGGTCCCTTTACCTTAATGCATTGGAAAACAAAAAGAAAGAACTCCTAGCCATGCTTGATTTATAACATATAACACAACTATTTTATTATATGATCATGGGACACCCAGAAAGTATAAAACAATTATTTTGATACTATACTACACTGAAATGTTTGTTTCTTTCATTATCCCTGAATCTTCCTGCCACACTTGCCATCGTGCCACACCCTTTGAGAACCACTGACCTACACGTTTTTTGTGAATGTCCACTGTTAAAACTACTCATTGTCACTGTCTGTACTTTCTGAATATTCTTTCCCTCTGACCTGTTTACAATCTCCCCACCCCTTTGCACGTGTGAAGAAGTGGACTGTAGTCCACGAAAGCTTGTTGTTGTTGCTAATCTTTAAGGTGCCACAGTACTTTTTGTTGCTTTAGCTGCAACACAGGCTGACACAGCTATCCCTGACCTTCTCAGGAACTGGAAAAACAGTGCTACAGAAAGGAGATGGGAGATGGAGTCCAACAGCCACAGGTTCCCCAACCCTTATTTGCATGAACTATACAAGCTTTGTTCAAGTACGTCCTGGATCCGTGCCCCAATGTCACCCATTCTTTACTTAAGTCACAGAGTTCAGAACGTGGTGGGGTAGATCCAGGCTTAGTCATGGTTTCAGCAGGCCCATTGTTTACACTGGCTCTATTTTAAACATGACTAAGTCTGGATCCAACCTATATTGCAAGGTGAGTGGTCTGTGGCCCTTCAGTTGTTGCTGGACTCCAGCTCCCATCACCACAGTCAGCATGGCTAATGGCCAGGGATGGAGGGATGGCTTCCTCATCCGTGTGTTCAGGGACTGCACATCCTCCTACTACCAGCTTTCAGTTGTGAGCTGTTAATTGAAGACCCACACCAAACCTACTTTAGACTCCCCCCCCCCGCTTTAAACTGTCTCTTGCTTCCCTTTATACTACCTATGTTGTTGAGCCCAGTTCTGTAAAGAGGAATACGGATTATCAGTTCCCTCCTTTATCAAGTCCCCTCCATTTCTCTTATCTTAAGGATAACTGATTCTTATTCTAAAAGCCCTGACATGAAAATGTGCTGCTATTTCACGATAGCTTTCCATATTATAGGCTCCCAAGGTGTATAAATATCTCGGGGCGAGTAGGGAAGTGCGTAATATAGACATTAATTAAATCAGTACAGACAGCAGAAACAATCTCTCTGTTATCATGCTGTAGTTGTGTGTGTGTGTGTGTGTGTGTGATTATATATATATATGTATATATATATATATATATATATATATATATATATATATAATCACATCACACAACACTGCACCTTCCATCTCCAGGCTGAAAGTTGCATTTCTCTGTAATGACAGGTTGAAAAGTACTCAGCTATTCTTTGAATCATTTGTAGAAACCAGCAGGATAAGACATTAACAAGCTTAAAAGGTATTACCTGTCTAGCCCTACCAGGAGGTTTATGCTGACTGTAGGGGTTTCACATATCTCTTGTACTTTCATGAGGGAATTAGTTAAAATTGCCATAGTGGAAAGTATTTGATTTAGATTAATCTCGCTTTCCCAAGCAGTGGAGACTCATTACTCTGATTGGCTGTTCTACCCAATACTGCCCTTAATGCTCTAACTATACACTCAAGGAAAAAGCCTTCAGTTCAAAGCTCTCACTGGATAAGTAAAATGGATCATCATTATCTTTGCAAGAAAGCCCCTTAAAAGCCTAGACAAATAAACTGAAGATAGATAGATATAGATAGATAGATGATAGATAAATCATATGGAACATTCGGAAGTAAGTCAAAGCTCACTCCTTTCTCATCACCGCATTTGTCCAGCGGGACAGTTGTTAATTGACCTTTTCTAATCTAAAAAGCAGCTTGTCTAACAGTCATTATCATGTGGAGTGCTTCTTCAGTATCACTGTTTGTACTGGGCAAACAGGAGAGGCGTGACCAGCAAATACAGGGGGTTTTAAGGCAGTGATCTGTTTATGTATTTTTCTGCCTCAAAACATTCATATTTAGTACCATCAGATCAGGGCAGAACTACCCCAAAGCAGCAGACCTCTCTGTAATGTATGCATTACCAATTAAACAGCTGGCATGTGGCCCCTTAAAGAGAAACAGCTATGACCCAGGAGGCCAGCTCCTGGAGAACAAGCTGACTCAGAGGTGTGGCCTGCAGTTGTTTTCTATTCAGTGCAGACTCCCAAGCCGCCTCAAGAATAAAGCTTAATTCACCTCAGCTCATAATGTGTTCATACATAAACAGCAGAAGAGAAGACACCCTCCACAGAGGTTGGACCACTTAACCGTAATGTCATCACATGGTGCTTTCATACCCTCCAAGTGCCTCGATTTGGCTGGGACAATCACGGAAAAACATGAGCTATCACGGAATTGTCCCTAATGTTCTGAATTGTGTTTGACTCTACACTTTTCTATCTCTGTGGTCACTTGACTCTAACTTTTCTAACTCTATGGTCACTTTTCGATCTCTATGAGCTCCATAGACCATAGAGACAAGTGAAACCGGCCAAGCATCCATGGGGAGAATGGAGTCCCTGGGGCCTTCTCCCCAGTACCTCCTCCCTGTCTCAGGCTACCTGCACTTTGAGCCTAGTGGCTGCAAAGCAACCCTCTTCCACCTCCAGCTGCTCAACAGCAAAGCACGCTCCATGCCCTTGCTTACCTTGGGGAGTTCCTCTCCAAAAGCCATTGCAGCAGCAGCTGCTTGTGGTCAGGGTGTGTTGGTGGCTTGGATGACTTGAGGGAAGCCCCCCCCCCAACTGCTCTCTCCGTCTAACATGTGTGGGGCACCTAGAAGCAAACTCCTTCCCAATGGCACAAACCCGGCTTTCAATTGTCACAGAGCACAAGGCTCTGGGACAAGCCACTATTATGGACTGTTTGTCCATTTATTTATTTATTTATTTATTTATTTATTTATTAACTTTGCACTCAATCTCAATTAGCTGCTCACGTGAGCGCCTGGTTTCACTGCCGCCCACTTGCTACAGCTCGGCTTCCCTGCCCGGTGCTAAAGGGATGCGCACCCACAAGCTTAGGAGGGAGCGTGAAATATACTCGGAGTCAAGTGTGAATTTCATGCTCTTTATTCAGCTCATAGTAGCAAGGAATGAATCTTTCCCCAAACCGTCTGCTATATATATACATTATTTACACAATGGGCCCCACGTGATTGGCTAATTCCAGGCTACTCCTGCAGGCCAATCAGGTTGCGGATTCACTTCATCCAGGAGCCTGATTGGCTGCTCTTGCAGGCCAATCAGGTCGCTGATTCACTTCCACCTGGAGCTGGATTGGGTGGCTCCTGCGGACCAATCAGACTGCTGCATTCTGGATCCTATTGTTCTAGGACCAATCAGACTGCTGCATTTTGGATCCTATTGTTCTAGGATTCAGCTCAGTACATAACAGAGCAGCAGTAGGGCTTACTTCTGAGTAAGTGTGCAGGGCTTCTGTGGGGGGCAAGGTCATTGTGGTGGTGATTGTGTATGGGGGGGGAACCTGGCAAGAAATGCCCCCATTTCGTCTTGGGAAATGTTGGAGCATACAGTATGTGCTTTTCCTTGCTTCCTGTATCAGATGGTTGCTACTGATGGGAGCAGAAAACGCACAATGCGAACCACCCTGAGACCTGTGGGTATAGGGCGGTTAATAATAATAATAATAATAATAATAATAATAATAATAATAATAATAAATAATGGTGTCCTAACAGGGACGCTGGTGGTGCTGTGGGTTAAACCACAGAGCCTAGGGCTTGCCGATCAGAAGGTTGGCGGTTTGAATCCCTACGCCGGGGTGAGCTCCCATTGCTTGGTCCCAGCTCCTGCCAACCTAGCAGTTCGAAAGCACGTAGTGCAAGTAGATAAATAGGTACCGCTGCAGCGGGAAGGTAAACGGTGTTTCTGTGTGCTGCTCTGGTTCGCCAGAAGCAGCTTAGCCATGCTGGCCACATGACCTGGAAGCTGTATGCCAGCTCCCTCGGCTAATAAAGCGAGATGAGCGCTGCAACCCCAGAGTCGGTCACAACTGGACCTAATGGTCAGGAGTCCCTTTACCTTTAACAGGGATATGTGGGCATAGCCATTAAAGGAAAACAGGGAGAGAACTTGCTGCCTTTTTTGTGGCAATTCTGTTTTGATGAGAACATCTTGTTCTTCCAGCACTCAGGTGCACCCATGCAATGTCCCAGGCTGTCTTGCAAGTCCAACATACACAACAGGTTAGCATGCTGTTTTTAATAAACCCCAACCCATGCATTCCCCCCCTTTTTACATGCATAGCATTTTCCTAGGATGGGACTGTCAGGCACTAACTCTTGCTATCCCACTAAATTTTGCTACCAGAGCAAATCAATTCTTAAGCCATCAGTGCAATGTGAGGATGATGATGATGATGATTCTTGACTTTAGGCTGATGGTAGAGTCTACATGGTACAGTAATATGGGAACATAAGTAGCTTCTTATGAGTCAGACAGAGCAGTAAAAATATTTGGGAATAAGGAGTATCTTCATGTCCATGTCCAGTCCATTGCCTCATACCAGCAGTGTTCAAAGAAGAAGGAGCAATATGTAATCTCAGTTACAGAAATTTCATACACGCATAATGGCAAAATTATACAGTAAACAAATTAATCCCAGCTGCTAAATGTACAAGAATTGGTGCTAAATTTAAACATGCTGGTGGCTTACAAATATTAATTATTTAATTAATCCCTACACTGGGAGCACATGGCTAATTCAAGAGAGAAAATTGCATTTTCAATGCTGCTATATATGGAGTCTTGACCGCAATCAATTAGCACTCCACTTGCAGGTTACACAGGGCATATTATTCAGCAGGTATGGATTTCCTAAACTGGATTGATTGATTAATTAATTGATATTTATTAAGTGACAGCTGCAACTTTGCTCTTTACGTAAAAGTAGTAGGTAAAAAATGGTTCCCGCTTGTGCCAGGATAAACCAAAGGTGTTGATGAGTGGTACTACTTTCACCAGGGGTGACACATCCCCTTTTGCCAATTGTGGTGAAACAGGAAGTGTCACATTGTCCTGCTGATACAACCTCCTCTGCCGGCACCACATACTCTGCCCCATCAGCCGCTGACAGAGAAGTGGCACCACCACTGGTGCCAATTTTGGCCAAGATTACGCCAAGTTTGGGTGGCATCTCACCCAAAATCACGTTGAGATCAAGGTCTCATGTGATTATGGGTGAGAACTTTCCCAAAATGGCTGCGATCTTGCCCAGAATGGGCACTGATGGCATGTCGCTGGTGTAGGAGGCAGGGCACCCATGGGCATTCGTAAGTTTTGTGCATTGTCTTTGCACTGTAGTGTTTGGTTTAACTTTGGCACAGCCTGTCTTGAGTTATTTGCCCTGTAAGTAAGCGGCATTCTATGCTGTGCTTGTTCTCTGTGTTACACCATGTTTTAGGACATGGGTAGGCAAACTAAGGTCCGGGGGCCGGATCCGGCCCAATTGCCTTCTCAATCCAGCCCGCGGATGGTCCGGGAATCAATGTGTTTTTACATGAGTAGAATGTGTGCTTTTATTTAAAATGCATCTCTGGGTTATTTGTGGAGCATAGGAATTCATTCATTCCCCCCCCCCAAAAAAATATAGTCCAGCCCCCCACAAGGTCTGAGGGACAGTGGACCAGCCCCCTGCTGAAAAAGTTTGCTGACCCCTGTTTTAGGATGATACAGAACCCACCAAGTGAAATTTACCAGTATGCAGTTTCATCTTTTTTTTTTTACGGACTTTGGAATTACGTTTCACCCAAGCAGGGACTTCTGAACAAATGTAGTGTATGAATTTTGCTTTTCGTATTTGTACTCTACGTTCTAACACCAGTTTACAAAATCTGAAAGTCAAAAAAGAATGATATTATAAAAATACACTGAAAGCAATTCAACAGCAGTAAAAACAAAACAAAAACCAGATTAAACAAAACAGTTGGGGATTTAAAAACAAACTAAGCCAGCTAAATTAGCCACTTAAAAATGGATCAGTTGCATAGCTGTCAGCTTTTTCCTTTTTTTTTGGCGGGAAATTCCCTTATTCCGAATAGGATTCCTTGCGAGAAAAGGGAAAGGTTGACAGCTATGATCAGTTGTCACATCTGAGAAGAGATGGTGTGACCTAGGGAGAGTCCCAAGGGCAGGGCAGAGGCCCAGAGGCCTGCCCTCACCTCTACCTTTCAGCAACTGTACAAGGGTAACTCAGTAATATTCATATGTTATATATATGGAGAAGCAGGGGCTCAATCTCCTAGGGGCCGAGCCCTTTTGTGCTCCCTGAATATTTATTGGGAGGAGGCCACCCCCCCAATGTCCAAAAGTGGTAGAGGAGGCCAAGCAGAGTGTGGCCTCAGGCCATCTCCATCTCCTCCCCCCTCCTCCCCCCGGCTCCTCCAACGTCCTGACACCACATGCACAACATTCGGACGTCACGTGCTGCGTGCCACCAGCCCCCCATTCTTCTTCGGAAGCTGGTGCCGCTGTGGGAAGTGAGGCAAAGAGAGCATGGATTGCCTAAGGCCGCCTAGTGATTTCACAACAGAAGCTAGGGTTTGGGACTTCCTGGTTCACAGTTCATGGGCCCTACAGATTTCAGATTCACTGAGTAATTTCCTTTTTTGTGAAATTTGGCAGCAACTCTAGCATGATATGCATTCCATGGGACGGTTTCTGTGTATTTAGTAAGTGGCAAGTTTTGCCTTGGACAGGGTGCTGGACTAGGTGACCAGTTGATCAACTTTGATCTACCTGTCTGGTAAACACAAGTCACACGCACCATGCAACAACTACTAGTGGATGAATTGCCATTGATGCTTTAAAATTTAAGCCAAAGAAACTGCTCTGGATGCTTTTGAAATCATGTGCAACAAATTAGGCCATATTCAGTTGTTTACACACACATAATTAGCAGTTTAATTTCCTCAGTGACTAAAGTAGCCCTATGGTTTGAAGCAGGCGTTCAGAGTGAGCTGTTTGGTTTGAGCGTCAGTTTTAGCTCTGCACTGCCCTCTGCTGTTATGGGAAGCATTTAGTTGGTCCAGTTCAACATCAAAGCACCAAAATTGCAAACTGGAAAGTAGCTGATGGATGGCTGACCAGAGCAGAGAGAGAGAGAGAGTGTACGCGCACACACACACACACAAACCCCAAAGCATTAATTCATTTAATACCATATTTAAGAAGATTCCAATTCACCTGTCCTCAAAGCCAGCAAACAATTGAATATGCACCTCATGATACCAGCCTTTCCCCCTCTCTCCTTCAGCTACCAGCTATGTGTCATTAGCATATCACCCTTGGAACATGTTTCCCTTTCACACCATTTAGTGCAATTATAGATTATGTTGTGTGCCTGTATATGAACCGTGGAGCTGAGGGAAATAATGTTGCACAAAGCAGCATCTATCACGCCTGAAGCAATATGATTACTCATGGCGTGCCTCACTCTTGTGAAATCCAATTTCAGCTTTTTATCATATGTTACCCTTAAAAACATCCTTTAGCTGCGGGGAACAAGGCTGTCAGCTGCACGTGAGTCGCACCTCTTCCGAGGACACCACGCACTAATAATCAAATCTCAAGGTTTTGTCCAGACGACTCTCGCTAATTAACCGAGAAGGTGACTGACCTCTTTAACAGGCTCCTTATCCTGCATCTCTCGCTGCTGTCATTTGTGAAATGCCCTTTGTATTGTATGTTGATCATGAAGCATCTTTCCACTAGTATAGTAAAGGGTCACGAGAAGAGATTTTTGCCTCAGAATTACTCATAAGAGATGGAGAACTGTCTGGCTTAGACTGAGATGCATCCATTGCTGTGAGGGAAAACAGCAAAAACATTGTTGAGCAAGGGCTGGGAAGATTTTTTTTTTTAAATGCAACTGAAAGTGCATAGGGAGGGATTTCAAATGGTCAGAAAAGAGATTAATTGCAATATCAACCTCCTGTACAGTACTTAATATCCTATCACTCATTTGAGGCCAAGCTAGACATGGCATTTGGCCTGGCTATCGTGCAAGATGTTTCTTTTTAAAAATATTGATGCTAATAGGGAGCTTTTTTCTCATTGCAAATAGCAGAGTGCAGGGACAATTATGATCAGGATCATAAGACCTCCCCTCCCTGCATCAGCTAATTCTTAAAAGATAAATACACACCAGACATCATGTCTAGTTTAGTTCTTGGGCATGTAGTTTAGTTATTGAGTGATGCGATGCAATGGTATTAAGGATCAGTCTGTGCTGCTTGATCTCCTGATGGCCATGTCATACTTTCAAGTTATCATTTGATGCTGAAGTTATGCAAAACATGCATTTATCCATTTGTTCTGAGCCCTTATACCTGGCACTAGAACATCCTGTAAGCATACATGTAAAGCACAAAACTCAAAGATTTAAATTCCTCTTTGACTGGAAACATATGGATAGGCTCTGCTTCTTATTAGTGCACACTATAAATCATGCCTCATAAATGTGCCCACAGAGGTCTTCCCTGGTGCTCACTGGGTCTCCTCCCCCCTGCCTCAAGGATACATTCTATTTTACCCAATATAATAGTTTGTGATGGGTGTGGTGCCCATACCATTTTTTTCTGGTTTACAGATGTGTCCATGAACCCAAAACAGGTTGCTAACACCTGGTACAGATGCCATGCTAAGACAAAGCAGCAGGTGGCACAGGACAAAAGCCCTGCAGATCAGGCATTGATTTCTTTACCACCTCATACCCTCCAAGTGTCCCTATTTTCTAGTGACAGTCCCAGAATTATGAAAGCCATCACAGATTCTTATTTGATTCTGGAATGTCCATATTTCCCCCGCCAGTGCTGCTGCCACTAAGCTCAGTGAGGAGGCACTTGTCATGAGCAACTGCAGCGGCAGTGGTGGCTGCGAAGAAACACCCCGTTGCCTCTCCATGGCCTCTCCACGGCTGTCGTTACTGACCTCCTCCCTTGGGGAGCTTGTAGCAGCTGCTGGAGAGCAGGCAAGGAGGAGATGCCACATCAAATGTGCTGGCTCTGAGGTGCAGGCAGAGGGCAGGGCTACCCTGGGTGGGAAGAAATGGGGAGCAGATCACAAGGAGTCTTGATTTTTAAAAAAAATAACATGCTTTGTGTGTCCGTGTCTAATCTTGCCCCTTTCTAAAATTTATTTATGTGTGTGTGTGTGTGCATACCCCTAAACTGGTGTACACATACCCCTAGACATTTTGTGAATCTTTGTACTTTTCTCCATTTACTGTATTTATTTTCCCCGATTTGAACTATAAAATGGTGATTTTCTTGAGTCAAAATGAGAGTACCCCTAAACATTTTTTAAAAGAAAAGCACTGTGTGTATATATATACGGTACCTATTATTCAGGATAACATATCATGCATCTGATTAAGTGGACCGCAGTCCAGGAAAGATGAGTCCCTAATAGATTTGTTTGCACCACAATACTTTTTGTTGTTTTACAGGTATCATTGCCACTGATTTTTACCAGGTGAAAGTGATGTGTGAAGTTGCTTTCAGTTTTGAAAGACCAGCCTCTCCTGCAGCTGTTCTGAATTCATTTAACACAGTTTTTCAGGTAGGCTGGAGCCTAGGAGGAACCTTCTGAAGTTAAGCTGTAAGACTGGAAGATTCATGATAGATGCCTTACTTTCTCTAGAATTACCTACACATTTAAACAATAAAAAAGGACGAGTGAATAAAGATAGTGGATAAGTAGCTAGCTTAGGCATAATAAAATCAACTTTTTCCATTTACCTGTTTTGCATTCCATTTTGATTTGATCATTCTACTTGTCCTGCTGCCAAATGTCGGGGTATTGCTCCCTAAATGGAAACACAAGTGCATACTAGGCGCAATATTCAGATATAACCATGATTACAGTAAAGAGAAAAAGCTGCTGTGCTAATTTCCCTTAACAGCCTTCAAAGTGGCATTTTATCCAGGTTTCACATGTGTGTCTCCTGTTGGCTTTAACTGGAGGCAGGCTCTCAAAAACTCAGAACCCCCTGCTTCACCAAAAACTCTCACAAATTAGAGAACAGTGCTTCTGCTCAAGGTACAAATTGTACCTAAGTTTTGCAATCAAATTCCCCCAACAGCATCCTGCCATGATAACAAATGCCATGAGCATCAGTGCACCTTCTGAGGGTTGGCACATTTTTAAAATTATTATTATTTATTTGAAATAAGCAAAAAGATGAAATAAATAAAAAAGATAATATAAAATTGAAGAAGAAAGATGAGTGATCGTCATCATCATCATCACTATCAGCTGATACTGAAGATAAAGCAACCATCAGTACACAAATCTGAAAACAAAAAGGTAAAATAAGCCCTCCAGATGTCCAGCATGATGCCTGTATGAAATAGGTTTGAATGTAGTTAAGGCAGTGAGGTCCACAGACCATGGTGTAATAGGCGGTGGGTCCAAAATGCAGCAGGCTGATTCCTATGTCACCTGAGCAGTGTAGCTGACCTTTTGACATGGCTTTCAAAATGTATATTTTATATTCTTTGTAAACTGCTTGGAGGTTTTATTTATAGTTAACCAGAATACAAATTTTGTCAAATAAAAATAAAAATGGCCTGTTGGTCAAAATGAGCTCAGCAGCAGACCTGATTTGGCCTGTGAGGAGATTTTCCACAAACCATGTCCATCAGGAGCACCACTCTGCTGACAGCAAGCCCTGCTAAGATGGGCTGCATTTTGCTGTTCCTAATCAGGTACACCATAGCACAACCACAGGGCTTGCTATAGGAGCAGATCAGCTGATTGGCGCTAAAGTGCACCACTGATCTGATACAGCCGGCTGCTGCAGGTGTCAGAGCGAAGCTCTTGTGGACACAGTGATGGCAGAGAATGCATAATCTCCAACATTTCTCCAATGAAAATAGGGATGTCTTATTCAACAACAACAACAACAATTTTATTATTTATTCCCTGTTCATCTGACTAGCTTCCAACATATATAAAAATATAATAAAACATTAAACATTAAAAAAAAACTTCTGTATACAGGGCTACCTTCAGTTGTCTTCTAAGGCTTGGCTTGGGGGTCGCATAACTCCATAGCCTCCAACATTTCTCTGATGAAAATAGGGACGTCGTAAGGAAAAGCGGGACATTCCAGGATCAAATCAGAAACCAGTATGGCTTCTGTAAATTCAGGACTGTCCCTGGAAAATAGGGGCACTTGGAGAGTCTGGAGAATGTACACTTTCATTGCTGCTATCACTGCCAAATGGGTGGGTGAAATAATGTACCCTCATCTATGCCCATCAGGTTCAGACAAATATTTATGTCATCGGCATTCTAGAGTTTTAAGGCAACTTAAGCAACAGCAAGGGCACTCAGGAGCCACCATGTTGGTGATTCTGTACATCTCAACATTGAGTCTATGTCCAACTGGCACACCAGTAAAAGCAACAGAAGATGTTTCATGCCATGGAGGCAGTGAGCACCCCCAGACTGGCCGTGGTCAACGTTTATCCAGTCCAAGTTCTACAGTAGAATAAGGGCATGTCCAGATGGCAGGATTCAAAAGGCATGATTGAGGTCAATTATTCACATTAAGCCACACAGAAATGGTACTGATATCCATGGAAGATGAGGGAATTGCATGGTTCAGTATGAATGATTGAGCAGTCTGCATGAAATAAACCTTCTCTCCTTTTTTGTATGTCCTATTTCTTCAACATTTGGGTTAGTGAAAAAGAGCTTAAGCCACTTCAAGAATGTCTTAAGAGTGCAATTTAGGGAGACGAGTGTGCTCCCATGAACCGCTCCTCTGTCAGAAAATATCATGTCAGAATGTTTTATACAAAGTAACAAACCTGGATAAAATTGTATGCAATTAGAGGAGCTGAAATACGAAGTCATCATTTTACTAGATCATATTATATACTGCAACCCTTCCCACCCCTTTTCCTTCATGAGCACTGAAAGAAATAATGGTTTCTTAGCTAGTCCTGTGCATAAGAACTTTGCTGGATCAGACCAAAAGTCCATCTAGCCCAGCATCCGGTTCTCAAAGTGGCCAGCCAGATGCTTATGGGAAGCCCAAAAGCAGCTTACTGATTCCTCTCATTTCTGGATCCATCTCACTTCTTATTATTCCTTCCTCTACTAGCCATCTTTGACTGGGCCCAAGAGTTGTCATGATTATTTCTAATCCAGTTTGCTGGCAGGCTGTGCATTGGTTTCTTAGAGCCATATGCTATTGAGTAGGAATGTGCATGGGCCCCAACATTAACCTTATATGTCTGTTATTTTAATTTTTTGAGCTATTTCTGAATTGCTCTTTGATTTCTGCACTTCAAATTGTGTTCCAAGTTTTGTATAAAAGAAGACCTGTATTTCTGGGTAATCTAAAAACGGCTATAACATTTCTCCTTTTGGCCAAAGTGGATGAAATGGACAGGCACAGGATCTTGCAGAGTGGATCAAGCCTACCAGTTGTAAGCATCCAGGGTGTGAATGGCACCATTAATGTTTGATTCACGTTTTCTGCAGTGGTGGAGAGAGGGCACAAGAGTCCTCTTGTGTGAGTGGACTTCATTCCCTGTGCACATATCCCACTTAGCACTCCCTTGAATTCCACCCACAATATTTATGAAGTCTCAGCTATGATTCTATGAAATACATAGAAATATAGGTATACTATTTATTTATTTAATAAAATTTATATACCACTTGATTGTTAAAAAACTGAAAGCTGTTTACAAAAAGACAGAACAAGAAAATCAAGAAAAAAATCACAACCTTACTTTAAAAAATACAAAAGTTAAAATACTAAAACATATTAAAATCACCTCAACTTTCTACGCATCTGGGTAGACTTGTCGAAACAAGAATGTTTTTAGCAGGTGCCGAAAAGGGTGCAGTAAAGGCACCTCCTTGATCTCAATAGGCAATGAATTCCAAAGTGCAGGTGCTGCCACACTAAATGATGGAGTTCTTACAAATGCAGAACAGGTACTATGTGGCACTGTAGTAGTGCTGATTCAGCCAATCAATGCAGTCAAGCAGGCATATGTGGGGTAAAGTGATCTTATAGGTAGATTGGTCCCATAATGTAGTTGCCAGGGGGCCGCAAGGCACTCTCCCAATGCTACACTCTTGGCTTGGTCCTGAACGTAGGATTGGGGACAGTGCCCCCAACTCCCATATTCCAGAGCTGGTCCAGGAGGATACCATGCTCAATGGTATCAAATGCCAACGAGATACCAAAAAGCAGAAGCAGAGCCACACTTTCCCTGTCCCGCTCTCTGAGAGGTCATCTGCCAAGATGACCAATGGTGACTCAGTTTCGTGGCCAGGCCTGAACCTAGATTGGAATGGAACTAAATAATCTGTGTTCTCCAAGAATGCCTGCAGCTGCCCTACCATGGCCCTCTTCACCATCTTCCTCCCAAAGGGTGTATTGGCATCTAGCCAATAGCTGTTCTAATCCAAAAGGTCCAGAGCTGGTTTCTGTAGGAACGGTCACACCACAGCCACTTTCAATGCAGGAAGGACCACTTCTTCACGCAGCAAAGCCTTAACCACACTCTGGACCAACCAGCCAGTCCTCCTATACTAGATTTGATAAGCCAGGAAGGACAGGGGCTGAGGGAGAACATTATCATAGAATCATAGGTTCATGGAGTTGGAAGGGACCCTGAGAATCATCTAATCCAACCCCCTGCAATGCAGGAACATGCAGCTGTCCCTGAGTACTGCAGTGCGCTCTACATGGGGCTGCCAGGACCATATGACACCAGTCCTAAAGGATCTTCATTGGCTCCCAGTATGTTTCCAATGACAATTCAAAGTGTTGGTGCTGACTTTTAAAGCTCTAAAAGGCCTTGGCCTAGTATACCTGAAGGAGCGTCTCCACCCCCATCATTCTGCCCGGACACTGAGGTCCTCCTCCGAGGGTCTTCTGCTGGTTCCCTCACTGTGAGAAGTGGAGTTACAGGGAAGCACGCAGAGGGCCTTCTCGGTAGTGGCGCCTTCCCTGTGGAATGCCTTCCCTTCAGATATCAAGGAGATAAAGAACTACACAACTTTTAGAAGACATCTGAAGGCAGCCCTGTATCGGGAAGTTTTTAATGTTTGATGTTTTATTATGTTTTTATATATGCTGTAAGCCTCCCAGAGTGGCTAGGGAAACCCAGCGAGATGGGCTGGGTATAAATAAAATAATAATAATAATAAATTATTATTATTATTATTATTATTATTATTATTATTATTATTAAACCTGCAGCCTTGGTGTTGCCACCAGCACATTGTCCACATCAGCTGATTGCATAAGGTGATTTAAATTCATTTGGATACTATTTTTATTCATCAAATACCAAAGTGGTTCACAACTATCAAAATACAGTAGTTGCAATAATACAATAAGAAATTCAAAGAATTCAATAATAAACCATAGCAAACTGTAGGCACTGGAGTACTGGTATTAGTACATTTGGGCCAAAAGGTAAGTCTTGAATTGATTGTGAAAGCATGCAACTATTAGTGCCTGCCTAATCTCTAAAAGGAGGCTGTTCCATAGGGTAGGCCTTTATCATGTAGAAGGCCAGCTGATGCCAAGCCATTAGACTATAATGTAGTCCTTGAAGAAGAAACTTTGCTTTCAAAGGTTTTAGAAGAAATTGCCCGCTTGTGATACAGCAGCTCTCGGGTTTTACCAGCCTGTGAAAGCTAACAGACAAATTTACAATCGCTGAGTACCAGTTACGTAAAATCAGCAGGACTATATTAGCCAGCAAGATCCTGATTAGGTCTCATGTACTGTGTTGGGTGATTTATGATCAGATCAGCTAGAACTGTCAGAGGAGATTTGAAAATGACCTTCAGTGGTGAGGGAGGAAGAAGGTGAGATTTCCATAAAGCAACTGCTATGGGCTGTGAGGAGGAATTAAAGAACCTTTTAATGAGGGTGAAAGAGGAGAGCGCAAAATATGGTCTGAAGCTCAACATCAAAAAAACTAAGATCATGGCCACTGGTCCCATCACCTCCTGGCAAATAGAAGGGGAAGAAATGGAGGCAGTGAGAGATTTCACTTTCTTGGGTTCCATGATCACTGCAGATGGTGACAGCACTCACGAAATTAGAAGACGCCTGCTTCTTGGGAGAAAAGCAATGACAAACCTAGACAGCATCTTAAAAAGCAAAGACATCACCTTGCCAACAAAGGTCCGTATAGTTAAAGCTATGGTTTTCCCAGTAGTAATGTACGGAAGTGAGAGCTGGACCATAAAGAAGGCTGATCGCCGAAGAATTGATGCTTTTGAATTATGGTGCTGGAGGAGACTCTTGAGAGTCCCATGGACTGCAAGAAGATCAAACCTATCCATTCTTAAAGAAATCAGCCCTGAGTGCTCACTAGAAGGACAGATCCTGAGGTTAAGGCTCCAGTACTTTGGCCACCTCATGAGAAGAGAAGACTCCCTAGAAAAGACCCTGATGTTGGGAAAGGTTGAGGGCACAAGGAGAAGGGGACGACAGAGGACGAGATGGTTGGACAGTGTTCTCAAAGCTACTAACATGAGTTTGGCCAAACTGCGAGAGGCAGTGAAGGATAGGCGTGCCTGGCGTGCTCTGGTCCATGGGGTCACGAAGAGTCGGACACGACTGAACGACTGAACAACAACATGGGCTTACTAGGCAAGACTGCAATGAACAGGAAGGAAAGAAGCCTACATCTGTCAAAAGTGTCTCTATGATACATACACATGGTATGCACACATTCATGAGCAGGGGTCAGAGTTCACCTTGCAATGAGTGGTTTTGTTATACCAGGATTTCTAGCCAGCCACCACTGGATTAGCTTGACAATCAGATATCCCTTTTTAAAAGGAGCACCATTTATGCTCATGAGGGCTGAAAGACTGTGAGAGCCCTGCAAAGTGGAGGCCTCTATTTATCCAAAGGTCAAGGATGATTGTAAGCAGGTGGTCCAATTACGCTATCTCTCGCCATATAGATGCAGGGGGAAGAGAATGGGGGGGGGGGAACAGACATTTTTCTCAGAGGCTGCTAAAAGTGGAATTTCAGCCTTTCTTTCTGAAGGGAGCAGGAGAACAATTTTGAATCGCACAGCGAGGAGCATGTCTGAGGCAAGGTTTCTGCAGCTTCACCCAATGCAAAGTGGTATCTTTAAAGTGACTAGGTATACCTGTTCAACCACATTTCCCTTAAGTGGTCATGGTTCCATCCACACGGCAAGTTAAAATCCAGTTTCAATTGATAATTACGCTCTTCCAAAGATTTGTAGCTTTTTGAGGGTGCTGATCATTATTTATTAGAAATCCTAATCTTCTTCACAGAAGTCTGGAGGACATGGGTTGATTTAATCAGAAAGAAAGAAAGGTCACATTCATATTTAATTTGAATTTTTAAAATATTAATTAAAATAATTCTTAATTAACCTATTTCTAATTTTAAAAATAATTCTTTCGTATTTCTTGTCTGCAGTTATTTTTGTTCAGATTTATTCTGCTTTTATTTATTTATTTGTAACTTTGTATTTCATTGCATCTTGACATTTGGAAGAATCCAATGTGATCCAATGTGTCAAAAGTTTGGTAGGAGGTAGAAGATGCTCAAGGCCAAATTGCACATCATGTTCATAGATCATTTGCCTTTGAGTGTCAGTCTGAGGGCCCAAATCTAGATTGAGACCCAGCTGCAAGGGGTGGGAGGGCATTAAGATTATTCTTTCCAGTATTAAAGACAAACCGTACAATAATCCAACATGTATCTGTCTCAATCTCCGCATTGCTTTAAATGCACCTTGTCTTAATCACACATTAAATAATCAAACATTAAATAACAGTAATTCCCCCCCCCCAACATTTTTATTTGTTTTTAGAGCATTTTATAATCTACATGTTTTAAATCTGGAATTAATAAATGTTTTGTTGTTCAAAAAGTAACCACTAGATTAAAAAACAACAACATTAAAAAGGTATGATCTAGTTGAGATTCTTGCATTGGGGAGGTTGGATTAGGTAACCCTCAGGATACCCTCTTCCAACTCTACAATTCTATGTTTCCATGATGTTATGATTCAAGCCACTTGTGACTATAGCCATATTCTCTGTACACAAGTTAAATTTTATAGCATCTTTTCTATTTCTAAAAATTAACTGTTTCATGGCAGCTTGAAACCATTTGCATCCATATTTCATTCAAACAGTGAAATAACTGACAGTATTTAGAGATTATTCCCCTTCATGGATCACTGCCTTGTCGTGGCGAAGGGGCTTGAATTACTCAGGGAAGCTATGGACAGGTCAAGATGGACAGGTCGTAGTGGAGAGTAGTCACGAAATTAGAAGATGCCTGCTTCTTGGGAGAAAAGCAATGACAAACCTAGACAGCATCTTAAAAAGCAGAGACATCACCTTGCCAACAAAGGTCCGTATAGTTAAAGCTATGGTTTTCCCAGTAGTAATGTACGGAAGTGAGAGCTGGACCATAAAGAAGGCTGATCGCCGAAGAATTGATGCTTTTGAATTATGGTGCTGGAGGAGACTCTTGAGAGTCCCATGGACTGCAAGAAGATCAAACCTATCCATTCTTAAAGAAATCAGCCCTGAGTGCTCACTAGAAGGACAGATCCTGAGGTTAAGGCTCCAGTACTTTGGCCACCTCATGAGAAGAGAAGACTCCCTAGAAAAGACCCTGATGTTGGGAAAGATTGAGGGCACAAGGAGAAGGGGACGACAGAGGATGAGATGGTTGGACAGTGTTCTCGAAGCTACTAACATGAGTTTGGCCAAACTGCGAGAGGCAGTGAAGGATAGGTGTGCCTGGCGTGCTCTGGTCCATGGGGTCACGAAGAGTCAGACACGACTGAACGACTGAACAACAACAAGAGATTATTGACCAGCATAACTTTTAACCTATAAATGCTTGGTATTGTCTGCATTTCCCAGATTTTGAATACTTGTGGATTGATGCTGTGTGTGTTCTTTTGTCTGCCGTTGGCACGTTATCGGTAAAATTCTTGTACGTGACATTTTCTGCCCTGCTCAGTGAAAAGTTGGAAAGAGTGCAGCTGTATAAAGCAATGGCTAGCAGATTTTTTTATGGGCAAAATTTATGGAGTAATGTATCTACTTTTAGCATGACTATTGTTAAACCTGGAGATCAAGCAAAGTGACACCGAGTATATTGCTTTATCAATTGGATTCGTTCAAGTGAAAAATGCTGATTATGCCATGTCTATCCCCTGGGCGCAGAAACACTGCTTTGCTACTTGAACGGTCGATACATAAAAGTCAAATTCATTATAATTTGTAGCTTTTTTTTCTTGAAGAAGAACACAGTTCTCGGTACATCAATATCAACTCTTAAATCCACATAGGATAGAGAAGGTACAGCACCGTAATTCAATCTCTTTACACTTAATACGGTCAGGAAGGAAGAATGAAAACAGTCTCTTGTAAAATGATGGGGAAACCAGGATGCAATCATTCTGATGGAGCTGTGCAAAGGAGTCATTTTACACCATTTGTTACCAGGGCAACAAATATAGTGAGTCCCATACATCTAACAGGTGACATTTTAGCTAAGAAATTGCTTCTTTGGTACTCCCCCCCCCCCGCCCCGTCTATGAAAAACAATATTACCAGCATTTTCACTTGTCATATGCTATAGGGCAACACATTCCTGCTGACAGGCCTATAATGGAAAAATAGAGTAGTTAAACAGTATTGCAGTCTAACTTTTAAGATACATGCTAATCTGGTTTTTAAAGAAAGTCTTCAGACGTTTTCAAACACCTTGGAGACTCAAGTGACTGGAAATTCTTATGTGGGTGTGTTTGGATGAGCCGACAGATGCATTTAGTTACAACTTAACCTTCTCTGTTCTCTTTGATTTAGCTCTAGCCTTCTAGATTCCTTTGTAGATAAACACGTCACAATACCCATGTTCCACTGATTGACACATGCAAATAGACAGGTACTAGGAAAGTCATGCACACATCTTGGTTCAATTGATAAAGGTCAAATAAATGTCTGCTCTCTATGCAATAATTTTGTCCATGCTTTGTCTGTTGATAGAGGTGACTCATTTCATTGATACATGTCCTATAAATTTGGTAGAAAAACTTAAAATAATCTGTCTATGGGGGAGATGTGCTGGGTCTGAATGGATAAGCCTCATATAAGATATAGCTGTAGCTTTAAGCACTGCTGCTTTTCCTACTTCACCCTTCTGGTTTGATGGACTTCAGTTGAGTGCTTTAGTATGAACAGGGGCGTAGCTAGCTGCTCCGGCACCCAGAGCAGCGGAGGCGGGGCGAGCCCCTCAAGGATGACATCCAGGGCGGACCGCACCCCCCCTCACCCCCCCTTCCTACATCCCTCAGTATGAACAACCCAGTCTTCCTAAAAGGACTGTCTTGCCTGTAGGAAAAAATAAAGGAATTCCGCCCTAAGCATCAGTGTACGGAATGAGATGCCTCTGAATGTTTTTGATTATAAGCATGTAGGGCAAGGATATACATACAATGATTTCATTGATGTTCAAAGATCACAGATAGATGACACTTGATGTGTTCCTATACACACACAGTTTAAGATGATGGATGGGGAGGCAGGTAGATACAACTACAAAATCATCTTTTGCCTCTGGGCCAAAACATGCTCAAAGATCCATGATTGAATTTGTGGTATGTTTGGTGTTTTGTTTTTACTTTAAAACAAGCCATGGGATAACTCCATTTTTGACCAGGCCAATACTATAGGTGGCTGTTTAGTCTTTTCACCCCATAGCATTTCTCCATGTTAGATCACCTGCTAAGCTGCTATTAGGTCAAACTTTATAATGGGATGGTGGCGACAGGACTATGTAGCATAACTGCACTGGGAAAACCTCTCCTTCAGTTCTGCTATCAAAATCCAAGTATCCCACCCACAGCAACAAAAAACACATAATTCACCAAAGGGTTTTGAAGACCATGTATGGGAAGTGCACTATTAGATGTTGCATGGAAGATGACCAAATGTTCCATGCATTTGCCAGGTCTTTGGCAGCTTTTACTGTTGCCCTTAGATGCCTCCTTATGCATGAGGACATTGTGACCCACCTGCCCTCTTCTTTAGGTCTCCGTCTCTCTTGAAGCCACACCCCTCCCCTGAATAGCTCAATTTTCATCCTTATGTACCAGTCAGGGAAGTTTACCCTCCCTAACCTGCACATCTTGATGGGGATGAAGACTGGGTCCTCAGCTGATCAGCTGTGGAGTGGGGAAGGCCTATCCTTCACAACTCCTCAGCCGATCTGCCCCAACCAGATAAGGGATGCAGCCCTCATTCCTGCTGCAGCATTCAGGGTGGGTTTGCCCCCCCCCGGTCCCCTCCCCTCATGCCACATTGGAGCTGAAAACTGGTTAGTGTTAATGATATCCACTGGAGTATATAGTCTGAGTTGCCTGCCTGCTTGCCCCATCTGATGCTTTCCCTAGGGGAGCTGACTGTGAAAAGGCAACTAGCAAATAAGACAGAGTGTCCAGGCTAACATCAAGCAAACATCATGGCTTCCAGGCACCAGTTTAGGCAAAAGTAAAGACCAGGAAGGGGCTCAAAAGGCTGACACCACTGCTGCTCCAATAGCACGAGGGAGCTTGAAGCAGCCACCTCTTACTACCTAATGATAGGGCCTGAGAGAGGGAGAGAGAGAGAGAGAGAGAGAGAGGATTACAAAGGAGGACAAAATCTACAGAGGGTAGTTCTGAAAGTAAATTGCATGATAGGCAGGAAATCAAAGAACATTTTGCTACAACTATAGGAACAAAAGAAACAGCACATATAACATACCCCCCAAGTGTCCCTATTTTCCAGGGGTGTCCCTGATTTAGTGAAGCTGTCCTGGTTTCTGATTTGTTCCTAGAATGTCACACTTTTCCTTAGGATGTCCCTATTTTCATTGGAGAAATGTTGCAGGGTCTGGAGTAATCTGACCCCCTGAGCCGTCTGAAGGCAATCCTGTATAGGGAGTTTTCTAAATTTTTAATCTTTTATTATGTTTTATATATGTTGGAAGCTGCCCAGAGTGGCTGGGGCAACCCAGTAAGATGTTTGGGGTATAAATAGCAAAATTATCATTATGGAATGGAATGTCCCTATTTTCATTGGAAAAATGTTGGATGGTATGCATATAATGAAGCTGAGATTAGAGTTTTCTGTCTTTAGGCAATATTGAAAGCCATCAGTATTAGTTACTGAACATGATGTGTCTGGCAATGCCATGGTAATGATATGGAGTATTAGAGAAAGAATGGCACAATACATTTCAGAGACAAAAGCAGCTACCTATTTCAGTGACAAAGTAAACAGGTAGAATTAAACTGAAGTACAAAAAGGAACAAGGTTCAAGGTGAAATTAGTACACAGACTGAAGATGAAGGTGCTAAGTGGCACATCAGAGACCACCAATTGAGAATAATGGATGGCATTTGAAGTGTGCTTTGGTAGTGCTCCAACCAGTGAGCGCTCTCTCTCTTTGAAGTGGAATCATATTGAAGGAAATTATTTGTTTGAAATTACACCTATCCTCAGTTTTAACAGATTATTCAGTGGTAGCTCCCCCTCCCCCTTTCAGGCATTTAGTGAGGACTAAAGGTGTATTGGAGCAGGGATGGGCCGAGATGAAGAGCCACTGCTTATTTCACAGCAGACAGGATGATGTTATCTCCTGGAGTGCTATTTGCCAACCATCTGCCTGTTAGCTCAGCAGAGGAAGAGGTGGGTTACATTAGCATGCATGGGCCACTTTTGTTTTGAAAACTAAAATGACAGCAAGGCCTCAATAATTAAAAAGAGACAACATGCCAGGACCCTGGGCAGGCAGGCAGTATTGGGAACACCTGCTGCCCCAGCTAGGCATGCACCAGTTACTGGGGCAGTTTTATAAATGTGCCTGGAAGAAGGGGAGCCGAGGAGAGCAGAGGGGCCCCAACTGCAGTTGTTCAGGGCAGGGAGAGGTTTGATGTGGGAGGTAGGGCAGGCTCGGTAAGGGCCACACGCCATAGGCAGTTGGTGACTGTGCTGTGTGCCAGTCCTTCCTTCCTCCGGAATTGTGGTTTGTGGGTGCTGTTGCTAAATGCCAGATCAGCTGTGAATAAGGATCTTCTCATCCATGACCTGATTGTGGATCATAGAATCATAGAATCATAGAGTTGGAAGAGACCACAAGGGCCATCCAGTCCAACCCCCTGCCAAGCAGGAACACCAAGCAGGATGAGGATGCCTGCATCACTGAGATCTGAGTGTTGGTCTCACCTGGTGCAGCATCAGGCCAGGGTTGGAGTTGCTGTGGTCTATAGAGATATTCTGTCTCTCTCTCTCCGGGCTCTCTGTCCAGTTTTTTTTGGGAATCTGGAGTGTGTCATCTCCTGGAGTGAGGCAATTGAAACAGATTTGGGATTCTGCTGATTCACCACCTGCCTCACTGCCCAGCAGTCTCCATGCCTGAGCTGACAGAACTGGTCTCAGAGGCGGCGTTGGAGACTCCCAGACTATTGCGACTGGCTGTGGGGTGGCTCAGGACTTAATGGTAGCCAAAGTATTGGAGCCTCAGCTTCAGGATCTGTCCTTCCAGTGAGCACTCAGGGCTGATTTCCTGAAGAATGGAAAGGTTTGATCTTCTTGCAGTCCATGGGACTCTCAAGAGTCTCCTCCAGCACCATAATTCAAAAGCATCAATTCTTTGGCGATCAGCCTTCTTTATGGTCCAGCTCTCACTTCCATACATCACTACTGGGAAAACCATAGCTTTAACTCTACTATAGCTTTAATTCTACAGCCTTTTAAATGTGTGTGGGAAGGGGCGGTGTCTATTGCTTTGCTGTTTAGTTTTACTTATTTACTTGTTTTTATCCTGTATTTTATTCTGTGAATCACCCTGGGATCTTATGGTGAAGGGTGTTATATAAATCTAATAAATAATAAAATAAAATAAAATAAAATAAAATAAAATAAAATAAAATAAAATAATCACAACAATAAATTTGATAACAGACAACTTTTAAAAAAAAAGCCACAGGAGCAACCAGAAAACAAACCGCAAGAACAGGATAATTATGTTCCAATTTAAGCACACATTCTTTATTGGTTTTCCTTGCAATATTCCAATTTTCACAGGCCTGTTGTGCCCTACTGTAGTCACACCTAACTTCTCCTTCCTGGCAATCTCGCTCCCAGAAGAAAAGTCATTCCCTCCCTACCACTGTCCTCAGCATAATAGAATATGATTCAACAGTATTTTAGGAAGAATGATAAATCCTACAAGCCAAACCTCTTGCATTCTCTCTGAGAGTCTATTATTCTGGATTGTCTGTGAGTTACAGTTGAGTCTCTAATGGTTGCCCTATTTGCCTACACAGGGACCACACTATTATTACTTAACTCTGCATGTTGAAAAGTGGCTCAGGATACATCACCAAGAGCACAAAGGATGCTAGATAAAACTATAATCTATTGTACAATGGAAGGACTTGCACAATAAGGCACTTTTCTTAGGAATTACACTTTTTATCTCCAGATGCACAATAACCAAGGCTGGCGTTACAATAATATGATTTCAATTGCATTCACACTGAACCCAAAGTCATAGAAAGACTTTGACCATTTTGTCTTGCATCTGCTGATGTACAAATGCTGAAGGAGAAAAAGTAGTTATAATGGACACTTTAAAAGGACTAAGTTATTACTCTGAGCAGGAAGATCCAACGTTATTCAAACCTTTGTTTCACACAAATGAAGAAACTGATTCACCTTCATGTGCGTTCACTGAAATGAATGAAAACCATAAATCAGCTGAAGAAGCATTGAGGTGCACTAGCTATGAAGTCAGCTTTTTCTATTCATCCCATATTGCTTGTTTGAGGAGGGTTCAACAAGATCTTTCACTGTCATGAAGGAGTGGTTTACAAAGCAAATGGTAGCCCTTCCTAGTGAGATATGGGCATTTGCTAGAAGAAGCAGTGCATCTCTGGTTCTAGTTGTTTTGTATACCTCCAATTAGACCAAGAAACAGAAGGGACATTTCACCCTCACATCAATCACTGAGAGGGATTCTATGCACCATTCAAATTGTATTGGGAGCAGGGATGGGTGAATTTGTTATGTTTGGTTTCCCCAACAATGACAGTTCTCAAGCTCTGGGAGGAAGACCTTTCATCGCCTACAGACAGCCACCCAATCTTAAACAACTCCTCACCCACAATAATACTACAACCAGACTTAACACGGACACTGGCACCAGAGCCTGCAATAAACCCAGATGCCAACTTTGCTGCCACATACACCTGGACAACACCATTACTGGCCCCAACAACATCAAACATACCATCTCAGGACTATTTAATTGCTCATCGTCTAACATTGTGTATGCCATCAAATGCCAACAGTGCCCTTCAGCTCTCTATATTGGACAAACAGGCCAAACCCTACGCCAAAGGATAAATGGACATAAATCAGGAATCACAAGACACAGAAACCAGTAGGAGAACACTTCAATCTCCCAGGACACTCTATACAAGATCTCAAAGTAGCTGTCTTATTGCAAAGGAATTTCAGAAATAGACTGGAAAGAGAAGTTGCTGAATTGCAACTCATTACCAAGCTTAAAACCATGGAGAGACCTGGTCTGAACAAAGACATTGGATTCTTATCTCATTATACATGACAAAGCTATTTTTAACCTTCTCACCCCTTGCTTTTTCCTTTGCAGTCGTTAACAGTCGTCAACAGGTTTACCACAGCTATCAGCCTATCACCCATTCCCACCACCCCTCTGAGTAATACCCCTCCCCACCCTCTCACTATATATAAGGGTCTGGTGACTTCTGTTTCAGTGTATCCGAAGAAGTGTGCATGCACACGAAAGCTCATACCAAGAACAAACTTAGTTGGTCTCCAAGGTGCTACTGGAAGGAATTTTTTTATTTTTTATTTTGTTTTGACAAATGTTTTTGTTAGCAATTTTGACTAATATACTCCACACGTTTCTGCAAGCAGGTTTCCCTAATATAATGCATTTTTATGTTATTTTCAAGAATGCATGCATTTTTATGCACACTTTCCCCCAATATATGGGGTTTTGTACATATCAGTCCCTTGAAGAACTACATCACAAAATTCAGAGATTTGTGAATTCCAAAGGACAGCAATGTTTCAGTTCAAATATTGGTTCAAAATAAGTGAATTGGGTAGTTTCTCATTGAATGCAAACAAAATGCACAGGAGGGAGAAGAGCCCCATTGAGTTAGTGTGGGTTTGCACTAGTAGAACTAGTTACTTGAACTAGAGGACCTTAAACACAGATTCCTAAGAAGTGAGGTGTTATTGCAGAAGTACTGATGAGATGCTTCTGTGCCCCATTTCCATTGGGAAGCAGGGTCTTGTGCATCTGAATCATCCTAAAATCCTGCTATCTTAGTGAGAGATCTTAATCAAAGAGAGAAATGGCACTAAGCAATATTTATTTTCTGACAAAATGTTTTTGGTCATTTATTATTATTATTAGTAGTAGTAGTAGTATTAGTATTATTATTATTATTCCCTGAAATTCACCAATGGCCTCTCATTTTCTTTTCTTAACAGAGTCAGCAATTATGCCTCATTTGAGCTCCCATTCTGAGAGAACTTCTGTGTATGGATTTGGGAGGATAAGATATAGCAAGCTTATAAGTATTGTTTAGAAAGAATAGTGTGAAGCTAGTATTCACATGAGAGAAAATGTATTGATCCTCTTCCCCTGAATAACGCTTTGTCTTATTTATACTCTGATGTGCACTGTCAGTTCCACTAGTTTAGGCAATTATTTGGGTCTTTGATTCTGAGCAAACAGCTGTGTGTGTGCATGAACTATGAATTAGAAGTTACAGAACTGTTTCTCAAGCAGAAGAAATAGTGACCATTGTGTGGAGACTTCCTGACATATAGCCACTGTCCAGATTTGATCCAATGTTTGTGGAATTAACTAGAATCTTTTGACAGACATCTTTGATAGAGCACCATCTACTAAGAAGTGTATGATTCTGAATACTTTTAAGTAACTTTAATGCAGGGGTGACCAACATGATGACTGTGGGTGCCACAATGCCCTTGAGGTCTTCACTTGGCACCCTCAAGGCCTCTTACCCGGATGGTTACCTTGTTCTCCCTTTTAAAGCTGAAGGAGTAAGTTGGAAAAGTGACACTCCCCCCCCCTTCTTTTAGCGCTATGTGTTTTTCAAGGCTCAAATTATTTCTGTTGGATCTGACTTCTACCCAGGGTCCCCTAAAAAGTGAAGTATGTGTATGTTCACTTTTTTCTCTTCTTCAGTGCTTTTTTTCTTTAAAAAAATGTTTAGGGGTACTCTCATTTTCCTACTCATATTTAAATAGTGCCCCTCAATGTGGCCAAACTTAGATTCACAAAATCTTTAGGGGTGCATACCCCTGCATCCCCCCAGAAAAAAACACTGCTCTTCTTGTCTCTCTGCAGGGGAGGACTGATCTTAGAGATGGGCTAAAAAGTGAGTAGACAGGGTGGTGCCACTGAACTCACTCAAAAATCTCACTCAAACGCACCCACAGACCTAAAAGGTTTGACAACCCCACTTGTAACAGAGCTATTCTATTGTGGCCCAGCTTTGCCAAACCAAGGCAGGTTCAACACAGGTCATTTACAACAAATCACAATCACAGACACATTGCAATATAAAACTAAAAACACCAAATAAAATCTCAGTAGTTTCACCATCATGGCAGATACCTGTCAATAGACTGGATCTCCATTGCCAAACCAGATGCGCTCAGAGACCTCTGGAATTTTTCTGTCTTAAGTAAGTACAGTGTATCTACAGACCTATGAAACCTAGACTGGATAATCTAGGTATGCTCTTAGACCAGGAATAGTGAACCTGTTTTTAATTTACTGTATTTTACGTATGCTTTACCACCCATGGCTCCTGACTGGGAGGTACCATGATATAAAGTAATAGTGATAATAATGATGATGATGATAAATTGACATACCCATACTTTTGATTATCTGCATCCCAGCCCTGGAACCATTCTTCAAAGTGACAGGTGAGCATATGGGGTGGGCTTCTATCGCCATCTGTCTCTGTTTTATGGGCCTGGCCCATTTTGACGTTGCAGCTCCACAACAGGAACACACATATTTAATTTTAATATACAGTGACCTGTAGATTCAATCTTATCTGTTTTAGCATTTTCAGAGGAAGAGATAAAGCAGATTTTGCCAGTGACGACATAGAAACACGGTGTGAATCAGTTATTTAAATACTGGTACTACAGTATTTAAAACAATAGAAAAACACCCACCATGTTCTAATAAGGGACAGCTGTCTCTTCCCTTCATTCTTCCTACTTTGATACCACTAAACAATCAATTCTAGAAAAGAGAAAATATTCTAAAATATGAATGCTTAATGCACAATTTTAGATTTCACTTTCTTGTCACATGCATGCCATGTCCTCACTTGTCTTGACAGGCTATTTTCATCACTAAGCTGCCTTCCTCTGTGTTTGGGGGATAACACCTATTCCAGTCTGGATTATATTATCTGAACCATTTCCTTCCTATAGTTAAGAAGCAGATCATAAAGTTGTGAATAAAATAAAATGCCCATTGCACATTCTCAAGGGAAAACCCCGTGTCTGTACTCCCTCCGAAAAATTATGGAGGTGTGCATTCCCCACAAATATGGAATCAATGCTCCTACAGGCTTTGTTGCCATATAATCTGGTGTATAATAATTAGTATAATTAGTTACAAACCCCCACGCCACCCCCATTTTTTATACTAAGAAGTGGTTTCAGAGCAGCTAACATAGTATACAAAAGCATAAAAGCATATCCTATATAATAATTCCCTAATGTCCCCACGTCCACTGGTGTGTGTCAGTGGAAATTTTCCACTGCGCATGTCGGAGAGGGACGCAGGGATTGGAGCAGGGATTGGAGAGGGGGGCGTGTCCGAGAGGACGGCCGTGCGCAGGCGCGTCGTCAGTTGGGTCAGTGCCGCCGCCTCGCACGGCTGCCCTCCCAGCACCTCCCAGGGGGCAGCCGACCGCCGCCGGGCTCGCCCTGCCCAGGCACCTCCGCGGACCTGCCAGCTTCGCCAGGGGCGCTGCAGGCCTAGCGGAGCCTCCCTCCTCAACTGGCCGAGGGGGAGACCCTCCGTACCGCTCGCCTCCGGGCTCCCTCCACCTGCCCCGCTGAGGAGGGAGGCTCCGCTAGGCCCCAAGCCCCGGCCTCTCCCCCTGCCAACGCCGCTGCCTCGCAGAGACTTCGGGGGGCCGCCGCCGCCTTTTCCCCCTCCCTCCCTCCTCCCCTCCCCTCCCCGTCACGCTCCTCCTCTCCCCCGGCCGCGCCGAGCACAGAAGGCTGCCGGCGCCAGAGGCTCCGCGGAAGGAGGAGCGGCCAGGGTGCCGGCCGCCCTCCCCCGTCCAGACCCCACCGAGTGGCAGCGGCGGCCTCTGGCACAGCCAGGACCGCCCAGCAGGCAAGCAGGGAGAGACCCGCTCGCCAGCTCCGCCGCCCCGCCCTCAGCGGCAGCGGCGGAGGGAGGATGAGCCGGCCGCCGGACACCGGCACACACCCCCTGCCCGCCGAGACCCCACCGAGCGGCAGCGGCGGCCTCTGGCACAGCCAGGCGGCGGCTGGCGGGGCGGCCGTGGAGCAGCCGCACCACGCAGGCCCCTCCTCCCTGGAAGCCTCAGCTGAGGGGGAGGAATGGGGGAAGGGGGGACCCCCGCACCTCTTTCTCTCCCCTTCCTCTCCCCCCCCCATTATCGGGGAGGAAAGTCTTCCGAGGGGGTGGAAGTGAAAGCGGCGGCGGCGGCAGCAGCAGCAGCAGCAGCAGCGGAGGAAGGCAGGGAGAAAGGAGGTGGTGTTGCCGGGAGGTGCGCGCATTGGGAGTTGGGTGGGTGGGGGTGCCGGCGGCTCCTGCTGCCTTGCCGCTGCGGCTCCTGAGAGAGCTTTCTAGCGCCTGTTTTGCTTAACAGGCTTAATTTACTAGTTAAAACAATAATCTCTCTCTCTCTGTGTGTGTGTGTGTGTGTGATTGAATTTTCATTTTTCTACATTTCAAAATAAACATTTTACAAACTTTAAGATATCCATTCTTCTCCTTCCATGGAACCATGTAACCTGAAAACAGGTACTTGTACTTGAAAAGGGCAAATCTGATAATTTTTGTTCCCCTCAGTTTCTCATTTTTCTACTCGGCTCTGTACATTTCCACATCACTTTGTGATTTTTGATGTTTTGAAGTCCCCATGAAAATTCATCAGCATTTTGGTGCAGATTTTATCCTAATATACACATTTTTACAAAGCAATTTCCCATAATATAATGCAATTCTGTATACTGCTTTCAAAACTGCATTTAATGTTCATTTTATCCTTGCATCTCCATTTTTGCACATATTAAGTGGCTGGAAAGCTGCATTGGCTCACTGCGAGAGCTGAAGTTATAGGGAACCAGACAGAGGGCCTTCTTGGTAGTGGCTCCCTCCCTGTGGAACACCCTCCCATCAAATGTAAAGGAGACAAAGAACTACACAACTTTAAGAAGACATCTGAAGGTAGCCCTGTATTGGGAAGTTTCAAATGTTTGACGTTTTAATATTTTTTTATATTTTGCTGGAAGCCACCCAGAGTGGCTGGAGAAACCCAGCCAGATGGGTAGGGTATAAATAATAAAATTATTGTTGTTGTTGTTGTTCAGAGAAGTGTGAATATTTTTAATTGATATCTTACTGAATAAATTTCAGTTATAAAGCAAAAAAGTGATACAAAAAGAAACAAAGAACAAAGCACACAACTGTGTAAAGGGGGGCATTATATGAATATACACAAAAATACACCTAACCCATATATTCTTTTATAAATTTGATATTATTATCCTAATACTAATGTAAATATTAATAGCCTACTACATTTTGTATACTGGTAAATTTGTTCCAAATTTATCCAAGCAGAATCTATGTCTGTAAGCAATCCGTTCATAGGGTGCAAGTGTTATCATATTATCAATCCACTGATTAAAGGAGATCATGTCTTTATTCTTCCAGTTCATCAATATCAACCTCTTGGCTCTTGGCTACCATTAGAGCACGTAAAATCCATTTTTGTTGTCCTGTTGTTAACTTCCATGTAGTAGGTATATAGTTCAGAAGAATATTCTCTGCTGAAAAAGTGTTTTTTTTCTGAACAGTCATACAATCCAGCACATTCTCCCCAAATTTTGTAAGTATAGAACACTGTATAAACATATGTTTCAGGGATGCATAGTCCTTGCCACATCTCTAGCATAATAAAATCTTAAGTGTGAATCTTGAAGGATGGCTGTTTTGGTTCTCATAGTCTTTCAGAAAGTGCAAATTTAGAACATTCACCTTTAAATATGAACTGAATCAGGTTTCTCCGCTATCCCTGGCCACAAGATGGTCATGTGTGTCAAACAACTTTCCTACTCTCCTTTGTTGGACTTGCTAGATAGAGTATGAAGGGCATAGCTATCAGCTTTCGGATTTGAAAATAAGGGATTTTTTCAAACTTTCGGATTTGAAAATAAGGGATTTTTCCAAACTTTCGGATTTGAAAATAAGGGATGCCGCGAGGGCGGTGCAATGGCACCAAGTAGCCTCGCCACCCTGCGCTCCAGAGGCTGCGCGTGAACGGGTGAGCAAAAGAGCGAGCGTGTAGACGGCAGGCAGGCTGTCTGTCTGGTTGGGCGTGAGGGTCTGGCTGCACAAGGCATGCAAGCTCCGCCCCCAGTCAGTCTCAGACTCCTTATTGGCAGCCGAGCAACGCAGCTGAGGAGCCTCCCTGGCCGGCAGGGAGAGAGAGGAGCTGCTTCCTTTGAAATCCGGGAAATTTAAGGGATATCAACCATCCGGGATAGCAGCGGGAAACGGCATTGGAGTTTCCCGCCAAAAAAAGGGAGGGTTGACAGCTATGATGAAGGGGCAGAAAGGTAGAGGAGAATCAAATAGTCTTATTGTGGGGGAAAGGAAGGCAAGCCCCTCTAATGCTCTCTTGCCTGCCTTGTGCATTCTGAAATACTTGAGCAAGGTTAGCAGATGCTATTCCTTCCTTAGTTTAGATGTTGCCACCAAATGCACAATGTGCTTCTCCATGTGCTGTCATAAGTCAGCTAAAACATGTGTAAACATATGCTGTGTCACTCATTAAGGAGAAGGGTATAATTACACTTTTAAATGTGGCAAAGCATTCTGAAAGTAGCATATAATTTTCTAGAGCAGAAGCCTTTATGAAACATATCTTTCCCTGAGTGTTTATACAGTCTGACATCTTCAGGTTTGTTCAGATCAAGAGCCCCACTGTGAATGAACAGGCTTCAGACAAAGGCGGCAATTTGTTCTTTAGGTGCCTTTTCAGTGCAGTGTGGGGAGGGGAGATAGCAGGAGGAGAGAGGGGGGAAGAGAAGGCCACACCAATATTGTTGCTTGCAATTAAGAAATTTGCCAAATGCAAGGTAATTACAAGGGGAATCAATGTTTAGCAAATCACTTTTTATCAAAATGTCTACAGTCATATTGGAAAATGACAATGCTACAGTTCAACATTCCCCAGCCTGGTGCTCTCTAGATGCTTTGGACTACAACTTCCTTTAGCCTTAATCTAATAGAAAGGAATGATGGGAGTTATAGTTCGAAACCTCTGGAGGGCACCAGGTTGTGGAAGTCTGCTGCGTTTTTATCCTTGGACAAAAAAAATGAAAACATTGCTTGAGATCAGGAATAGTGTCTGGATGTTGCTGGACTACAGCTCTACTACCGTGTTTCTCCTAAAATAAGACACCGTCTTATATTTTTCCCCCTCAAAAAA
Source organism: Darevskia mixta (assembly GCA_034641385.1). Lineage (NCBI taxonomy): Eukaryota > Metazoa > Chordata > Lepidosauria > Squamata > Lacertidae > Darevskia > Darevskia mixta. Next base: position 3,931,668 of record JAWWNH010000088.1, read on the forward strand.
ACACAATATGGCTTATCAGAAGGAGAACTCTGATCCTGCACCTCCACTGCCTTGTGGGACATTTTTGTGAGAAGATGACAAGAAGACTGCCCTCTCAGCTGATGTAGTCCAAAGGAAAGCAGAGCAATACATTTCACACCAGCTTGGTTGCAGGAGTTGCCAGAAGGAAGTGTATAACACACCATCCAACTATTCCACTCTGGATTTGTGTAGGATTTGCTCCTTAAACTTTTCTTCTCCACAAAGCAGTGGGTACAAATTTTCCTTGGGGTTAACTCCCGAAGCCTTTCTTTCGAATGGGTACAGTTGCAAGGCAGTGGAAGTTTAGGATCAGAATCTTCTTTCTCTTAGATCAAGAGCCTAGGGCTTGCTGATCAGAAGGTCGGCGGTTCGAATCCCTGCGACGGGGTGAGCTCCCGTTGCTTGGTCCCAGCTCCTGCCCACCTAGCAGTTCGAAAGCACGTCAAAGTGCAAGTAGATAAATAGGAACTGCTCTGGCGGGAAGGTAAACGGCATTTCTGTGCGCTGCTCTGGTTCGCCAGAAGCGGCCTTGTCATGCTGGCCACATGACCTGGAAGCTGTACGCCGGCTCTCGGCCAATAAAGCAAGATGAGCGCCGCAACCCCAGAGTCTGACACGACTGGACCTAATGGTCAGGGGTCCCTTTACCTTTTTAGGCAAACTAGGGGCCGGATCCGGCCCAATCGCCTTCCAAATCTGGCCTACGGATGGTCCAGGAATCAGTGTGTTTTTACATGAGTAGAATTTGCCCTTTTATTTAAAATGCATCTCTGGGTTGTTTGTGGGGCATAAGAATTCGTTCATTATTATTTTTTTCCAAAATATAGTCGGGGCCCCCCAGAAGGTCTGAGGGACAGTGGACCGGCCCCCTGCTGGAAAAGTTTGCTGACCCCTGTCTTAGATGGGCTACATTCCCAGGTTGATGAGCCCCACCTGTCCCTCATTTTCCTCAAGTAGTATCTGCCTACTTGACCATTGGACCTACTATTGGTCTCATCTGCTCAATCTGCTTATTAATGATATATTGCTTTAGATGTGTGTCATGTTTATTAACAAATTGTTGCTTAAATAGAATAAAAGCAAGGAGTACCAAAAAGTCAATGAAGGAATTGGAAGCTATTAAAGAATATGGAGATGTACTATCTGGTAAAAGATTAGGTATAGATCTCTAACCATATAAAACTTGATATTTGCTTTTTATGACCTTTTATTATTTCATATGTACAAAAAATAACATAATGCCATTTGTGTTGCTCAATCTATATTTCACAGGTCAATTTCTAGTTTTTTGCTCTAGACTTGATGGACATGTATCAGAATGCATGTCCTGGTATATCGTTTAATGAAGAAAATAGAAGAGCTAAACAATTTCCTATACATAAGGGAGGGTAGGGAGGGAATAGCTATAGTTATGTCATTCCAGAGCACAACAAAACTGAAGTGGAAAAATATCACTTAATTGTGCTAGTTCTGTTGAAGAAATGATTTCTGTAACAATAGAAACCCCTAAAACAGGGTCAAGCGACCTGTGGCCCACCATGTGCTATTCAGCTACAATTCTCATCATTCCTGACCATTAACTCTGATGGCTAGGGCTGATGGGAGTTGTAGTCCAACAACACCTGGAGAGTCACAGGTTCTCCGTCCGTGCCCTAGGGACACAGCCCACCAATTCACCCTCAGACCCCATTGAAACTGTATGGTGGGTGCCATTCACAGAAATTACTTAAAAGTGTTGTTGTTGTTGTTTAGTCGTTTAGTCGTGTCCGACTCTTGGTGACCCCATGGACCAGAGCACGCCAGGCACTCCTGTCTTCCACTGCCTCCCGCAGTTTGGTCAGACTCATGTTGGTAGCTTCGAGAACACTGTCCAACCATCTCGTCCTCTGTCGTCCCCTTCTCCTTGTGCTCTCCATCTTTCCCAACATCAGGGTCTTTTCCAGGGAGTCTTCTCTTCTCATGAGGTGGCCAAAGTATTGGAGCCTCAGCTTCAGGATCTGTCCTTCCAAAATGCCTAATATGACGAGCAGCGATAAAAATGTACTTTTGCATTATCCTGTGTTAACACCAGTGAGGTCATTATCTTAGGAATAATAGTTTTTGGATCATCACCTTCCTTTTTAGTCTTCCCCATAGATCACAGTTCAGTAGGTGAAGAATAATCACATATAAGCAGGAGTTTATAACTGACATTGCAATATCTATTAAATGTCTACTATGTTGGCACTGTCATTTGTATTGTGTTTATTAATCTTATTAAAAAAATAAATATTATAGAGTGTAATGTGGCAGGCTTTCTTTGGCAAAATAGTGTTTTGAAAGCTGTCTGAAATGTCAAGCTGTATGCATTTTATATTAGTTCTATATACATTTTTATTGAATTCAAACTTTTAAATAAATCTTCCAATATCTAATGCATCTTATCAAAGCACAAAAACCATTATATGATTATATGAAGAACCTCAGAAGTCACTGTCTTCAAAATTTAATGGACTCCTGATGCTCCCCCCCCCCACTAGACTGTTTTTAAGACATCTTGCAGTATTCTATACATTATAAATGGATTTCATTCTTGGCTTAGTAATTCACCTAATGGGCAACGGATACAAAAAAGCTGTAACTCCAGGGACATTAAATTGGTTCTAAACTCTGAAAATTACAGCTTCTACAAAAAGAAGAAAATACTAAAAACATGCCTAATGTAACATTGCATCTAATTTTCCACTACCTTCAGATTATGTCTAAAAGCTTCTAAACTTCTTAATGCTACAATATGTTAAAATTGCATTCCTTTATATTTAGATGTCTAAAACACCTTTTCCTTTTTACCAGCACTGAAGTGGCCCACTGACAGGGAGCAGCGGGGCAGGGGGTGGGGGCAGGGATTGCTCCAGGAAATCCCACAGTATCAAAATGGAAGACATGCTGTGCCAAATTCCTCTACTCAAGCAACTTCTGTCTCCAGTCGTGGCCAAGGGATGGTGCAAGTAAAAGCTGTCAAAACAGCAGGTACTTAGTAAGCTGCTTTATACTGAATGACAAAACTGGTCCATCTAGCTTACTGTTGCCTACACTGGCTGGCAGTTGCTCACCATGGTTTCAGGAAGAGACTTTCCCAGCTCCAACTGTAAAAGGTGGATTGAACCATGGATCTTCTGCATGTAAAGCAGATCCTCTGAGCTAGAGCGCTTTCTGACCTAATCAAGTTACCCCCACTAACCAGGATAGAATTGTTCACCCTTACACTGGTAGAGCACAATACTGCTATGCCAGAGATGCTGTGCCACTGCTGATGCTGACTTTGCTGATGGTTAGTTCTACCAGCTGCCTGGTGGGCTACATGATTGTCAATGGTCTCATATAAGGAAGACATATTCTACTTGTATTAGGAATGTGTGAAGCACTGAGAAAAAATATTGCCAGTAACTCCATCTCTTGTCTAGAGCCATGGACCACCTTGAATTAATCTGGCTACCCAATTAATATCCACATGTTTATGCCTATCCTACCATTCTTTTTTCCTATGAGGTGGCCAGATATTCCCAGGTATGGGTGCTTATGTAGACGTAATTCTGGTCTCTGCATCAGGAAAAAGATTATGAAACCCATGATGAAGCATGACAAAGTATATATGCATGAAAACAAATAGAGCAGGAACAATGGCCTATGGTGGCAATGCACATGTGGGTACCACTCACACAGTAACACTGCAACTTGGGGGGGTTGATAGTCTACTGTAGTTTACAGATGAAATGATGCAGTGAGATTGTGAGTGGTGTGTGCTTGTGCAGAGCTTTCTAATATTCAAGGGAAGAGAATGGTTGCACGGTTGAAGCAGGTTCAATCCGTAGAAGCAGTGTGGATCACGTAATTTCAGATATATTCTCTGCTTTATCAGAATCATAGGTTTATTTCTCCTAAAAGAACAGAAACTGTCAGTCAATGAAGAGTCAACATTGTTCTCAAATTATAAATGGGCAAAACTATCTAGTCCACAACCAGACATCAGACCAAGCTGAGCATAGGCCTGATGTTAGGTTGAGCACACAGCATTATTCACACGGAGACTATTCCTGTGTACCACAGGAGACGTGTCACAATTTAGGTACACTGGCTTTCCAAGAACCAGCATGTTGCCTGTTGAAATGAGCTATAGAAATTAGAATACAGTGGTACCTCTGGTTACGAACACTTCTGGTTACGAACGCTTCGTGTTACGAGCTCAGCTAACCCGGAAGTAGCTGCTCCTGGTTGCGAACTTTGCCCCAGGATGCGAATGGAAATCGCGTGCTTGAGGCGCGCGCACAGCAGGAGACCTTGTTAGCGGAAGCGTGCCTCAGGATAAGAATGGTTTCAGCTTAAGACCGGACCTCCGGAACGAATTAAGTTCGAAACCAGAGGTACCACTGTATGCAATCAACGCACCCCATGTTCAGTTGCAAGCACAGAGAGTAATTCTAAAATTGACTACTAAAATTGAAATAAATTGACTACAGAGGGATTGTTTTCCTTGCTCAGCACTTAAAACTTTTTAATATCCTCTAAAATCGTCTGCTGCATTTCAGCTAGGTTAAAGGCTGTGCCTTGTATTTCATGTTCTTTCTTCCTAAAATCTTCAGATTTTAATAAACACAAATTTATCTTCCAGAATGAATCTCTGTAACTCCAGACACTTCATTTGACCATAGAGTCACAACCTGAGTCCAAAATGATCTAGAATCTGCAGGATTTTTCCTGTGGTCTGGCAGATTTATTGACATCCAAGGCTTACTTGCTGGGATCAGGAGAAGATGCTGCCTGGCCCTCCATGACGCACCTTAAGATGTGTGGGCAAGAAAGTGAGGAACAATGCAGAGCACCATAATGAGACTTTGAATGAGATGAGGTCATCTAAACAAGGAAGAGAACAAGAAACAGAGACTTTCCCTAACCACTAAGTAACTCTTACTGGGAACTGAGGAAGTGGACAAATAGATCTGCTACTTTGCAAAATTTTGAGCTGGTTCAATACAATGGTAGTGGGACTTGAGGGCAAAGAGATTATTCTCCCTAAAAGGGCCTGTTTGCTGATTGTTCTATAATTCTACAAACCTATTTACTAAGGAAATCTCCTAGTAAAGATATCCTAGTGTTAAGGTCATCCACTACTGCAGTAGTGACAGGCATAGCCTTCATCTCTGACCTGGCTTCCCAATGCCATGTAGGCTGCTGGTCACCAAGAGGGGAGGGACAAGGCTTGGTGTGAGAGTGGTGGATTGGCATCGTTGCTGTACCAACACCATGCCAGTCTCCCTGCCTTGACCCTCCCCTCCTCTCTCTCAGTAACTAGCAGTGACATTCAGTTTTGGGGAGCCACGTCAGCCCTGCTCACTACTGCACTACTCACATATAAGCACATAAGAAGAACTGTGCTGGATCAGACCAAATGCCTTCATAGTTCCAACACCTTGCTTCTCACACTAGCCAACCAGATGCATATGGGAAGCTCACAAGCAGGACACGAGTGTGATAGCTCTCTTCTGCTGTTGTTTCCCAGTGGCATTCTGCCTCTACCAGCTGTAAAGAAAATTATATGCTTGCACTTAAGAGCTGGCTTTAACTTGAGGTAGAATGAAGGGGCCATCTTGTGCAACAAAGTTTTGGTGTTATTGAAGGGCAGAAGATTGACGGATTATTATTATTATTATTATTATTATTATTATTATTATTATTATTATTATTATTATTATTAAACCCTATGAGATACCACATAGATTTTCCAGTCCAGGTACCCAAGTATCTTAGGCTGCCACCTCTGCAGAAGAAATATAATTCATCTTCTCCAGAACCACATAGAACCACAAGTATTTCCTTTTAAAACAATGCCTGCTAAAGAGATGCAGGCCCCTCCTTGTGATATTCTAAGCACTTTTGTTCAAATGGTGTCAAGGAACCCAGGTTGCTAATTAATTCAAATCATATTCCAGAATGTAGGTCCAAAGCAAAAATATTTCCATGCTCTCAGACTGATTTGAGTCACTCACTTGAACAAGAAATTATATACTCAATAGCTTCACCTTAAACGGCTCTTCCCAAAAATGATATGCAATGCACTTTACTTTTTCCGCTAGCTAGACTTCAAACACATAAATGTTATTTGGGGGAAAAGATGCTGCAACATTAATGAACGGTCTGATTGCAGAGAGGTATGGATGACAAAATGCTATTAAACTAGAACTGAGTTATGGCATTAACTAAAATGAACCTATAATTCCAAAAACAAGTGCAACACCACCCCCACCCCCCGCTACATTTGTGGTCCCCAGCATTCTCCTCCCCCGCCTCAATTATTTTGCTTGTTCTCTCGGTATATACAGAGGACTTACTTACATTGTTCCTTCTACTTGGAAGCTATTATGAGTCTCAGTGGTATCCCTTAGTTTAAGCACAGAGAACATCTTTATAACCAATAGAGTATTTCAAAATGGAAGAGACTTTTAAAGTGCAACCCCCCGTAGATTGCATTTTTTATGGTCTTAGGGAGTGAAGAAAACCAAACAATTTCCCTCTATCCAGTTCTCTCTATGGCTCAGACAAAATGTGTCAGATTTGTAGAAGATGCTGTGTTAAACTGATGGAGAGTAATTTGGGAAGCTACAAACGTCGGAAGATAAACTCATCCTCACTCAGCAGTTCACTTGTTGGCAGATTGTGGTTTAGTGACTGATTTATATTTTATGTTGCAGGGTTTTCCCCCTCAAAAAATGTAATAATCTATATATTTGCAAATGTCATTACTTACTTTAAGCCCTGCAACGGAAACACTGTAGGTGTGGTGTACAGGTGTTGGAAGCAAATAATAATTGTGCCATTCATGCTAATCCTTCTCTTCTAGTCTATCTGGACTATCAGCAATCAGCTTGGGGATAGCAACTCACAGTCATCATGCTTATGATTGTGAGTGAATTAGTGTGTCGATCACTCATATTCCTGATCCTGCTATTTAACCGTATCTGTATGTACATACTGATTTTTTTAAACAACAAGAACAGCACTATGGCATTAGGTGCACCAATATGAAGAAAAGAGAGCAAAACAATAACTTTACATCCCATCATGATTAATGTCCAAGGCCATAGCTTTTCTGACACGCCATTCCAAGGCCCAATTCGCCATGATGCGGGATAGGCTACAAATGCTTACTTGTGCAGCAGCCCACACCTTTAAATGAGGGTCTTGGCCTCTACATGTGGAGCATTTGTATAATCCCAAAAGAGGAAACACATAAACGAGAAAGAGGACATCAACCGGCATAATGTATGCAAATGTTAAAATATATGTTTAGATAGAAATTCATCTAGAAATACATGTGATGATAAGACTGTGACCAGGTGACCTGCCTACTCATTCTGCTCTGCACCTTCAATCCCCCTGCTCTCCTTTCTTATGCTACTTTATCTTTAACCTGGACTTAAACCGCATAGCTCTTCCAATAGAGGCCACTGTAAGATATGCCTGTGTGGTTTCTACCTACTGACCAAAAGGGCAAAAGTGTTTCTTTAGAAAAGTTGGAAAAGAGCATGCTTGAGGCCTTGGCATTCGGGAGTGCTTCCCAGATGGCTGCCAGACTTAGAATTGCGTAGTGAAACCTAGAAAGAATACCAGTTATTGTTTCATCTTGATACACATATTATGCCCACCTTCAAACAGAAGACTGCCCTCTGGCAGCCATGTAAATACAGGATTGTCCCTGTAAAGTAGGATACATGGCCACCTTATTGTGGTCCTAATGGTTGCCAAACCGGAATACCAATGTTACAAAGCATTAAAAAGGTAAAGGGACCCCTGACCATTAGGTCCAGTCGTATCCGACTCTGGGGTTGCGGCGCTCATCTCACATTATTGGCCGAGGGAGCCGGCGTACAGCTTCCAGGTCATGGGGCCAGCATGACAAAGTCGCTTCTGGCGAACCAGAGCAGCACACGGAAATGCCGTTTACCTTCCCGCCGGTGCGGTACCTATTTATCTACTTGCACTTTGATGTGCTTTCGAACTGCTAGATGGGCAGGAGCTGGGACCGATCAACAGGAGCTCACCCCGTCGCAGGGATTCAAACCGCCAACCTTCTGATCAGCAAGCCCTAGGCTCTGTGGTTTAACCCACAGCGCCACCTGGATAAATATGAAGCTTGCCATGTGGAATACAACGTAACTGACTGTGTTTAACTATATAAATTCTTTATACATCATATAAACATAACTCTTTTCACATTATCTAATTGAGTAGAAGCAATTAAAGACCAACATTTAGAACAGGAAATACAAATAGATAAGTACTTATATACGTAATGTCCAAACCGAAGCTTTTGTGTTCCATGTATGTACAAATGAATCAGTTTTTTTAAACGTAATGTCCAAATAGAAGTTTTTTTGTGTTCCACGCATGTCTTAGCGAATACAGGTGTCAAACGTAACAACTTTAAGGAGCAGTACTTGCAAAAGATGAACTTTTCTTTGTAATGTTCCACATCTGCCTTTGCGAAGTATGGTTGTTGTATGTAGCTGCTGTATGCAGGTATCAGACGAAGGATACGAAAGATCTTAACACAAAAGCTGTCCCGCTTTTCCGGATGTCCCTGTTTTCATTGGAGAAATGTTGGAGGGTATGGAGTTTTCCAACCCCTGAGCTGTCTGAAGGCAATCCTGTATAGGGAAGTTTTTTTATGTTTAATGTTTTATTATGTTTTTATATATGTTGGAAGCTCCCAGAGTGCTGAGGCAAGCCAATAAGATGTGTGGGTATAAATAGTAAAATTATCATTATGGAATGGAACGTCCCTATTTTCATCAGAAAAATGTTGGGGGGTATGAATATGTTCATTCGGCACTAAACACAACTTCTCTTCTTCATGGGTATTAAGGTACAAAAGGCAACATTACCCTCACCTGATGGGCTCTGGTCTTGTTCTGCTGAAAGCTTCCTGTTTCCAGTGCGCCCAGTCTTGCCAAGGTTCATTAGTTCAGACTGTAGAGAGGGTGGCAGCTGTCAGATAAATACGGTGTGAAGCCTATATTTGCATGCAATAACCCAGTGAACGTATACATTAACAGCAATTTTAAGTAGCCCTTTCTACAAGCAAAGTGATCTGCCGTTGGAAGCATGCGCACACATTTTCAAATAAAGCTGCAGAATTCAAATCCAGCCACTAAATCGGGCTTCCGAATAATAGAAGCCCCTCTCACATCTCAGTGAATTAGTGTTTGTGAAGCACCATCAAATGAAAGGTAGTTATTGAAAAGCAAAGCATTTTTATTAACGCTATAATTTTTATAAGCTTAAGGAAAATTTCAGTATGCAATTTAAAAAGCAGCCAACAGGCTTCTAAATGCCATAGAACATCCTTGGGGATGTGAAATCTGTCTGTAACTTAGAAGCATTTAAGTAATGGGGGACAAAATGCATATCAGTAAATTGAAATAAAACATGCCACATAGCCTGTATAAGAAACAAGCTAACAAGAGTCATTCAGATTAGGGAGATGTTTACTTTGAAAGGGAGGGTCCGTCCAACAAGCTGACAACCAGTAGCCTGTAGCATCTAGCAGCAAGTCTGTTGTAAGAGAACTCATTTTTTTAACATCAACTTCATGCATATATTTCCAGTGTGTTTTTTTCTATAAAAAAAATGTTTAGGGGTACTCTCATTTTGACTCAAGAAAATCACCATTTTATAATTTAAATCAGGAAAAAGAAATACAGTAAATGGACAAAAGTACAAAGATTCACAAAATGTTTAGGGGTATGCGAACCCCTGCACCACCAAGACCCCGGAAAAAACACTGTATATTTCTATCTTTGTTTAGTCTTTTAAAGAGTCACATTATTGAAGTTACGAAAAGACACTCTACTCCACTCATGTGTTTTCCACAGGTGGGTTTTCTTGTTCTTGTTTTTTTAAAAAGATCCTACCGCAGAGGTTTTAGATTCTAATCCTGGTTTAGATTCTAATTTTAGAACGTCAGAGACAGAGAGAGAGAGAGAGAGAGACTGATAATTCACCATGTTCTTCTTCCACAGATTTTCCATTGTATGAGAATACACTGAGCTTCATTATCCCTCCTACTGACGTTTGAAGCCAGCATAAGTTCCCTTTTTTGGGGGGGGGTGCCAGGACATTTGCCACACAAGTGTGATGGTAGCAGCAATTGGAACAATTGGAACAGTAGCAGGATTTCAGTAGACCCAATAAATTCCATTGTGTTTTATGCAAGGTGCATAAGACCACCAAAGGTATACAAAGAGCCGTCATTTAAAAGGTTAGGAAACCTAGTATGTAAAGCAGTTTTCCTCCTTTCTAGTCAATGAAATGATCAATGCTAGAAGGTACAAAATCAGTCAATTGGAATTTAGGCTGGGTTTTGGCACAGAAACTGCTTTGGTCACCCTGCATGATGACCTCTGCTGGGAGAGAGACAAGGGAAGCGTGTCCCTGTTAATTCTCCTCAACCTCTCAGTGCCTTTTGATACCATCAACCATTGTACCCTTCTGAAGCAACTGTCCGAGTTGGAGGTGGGTGACACTGCTTTGCAGTGGTTCAGATCCTACTTGGATAGTTGTTTACAGAGGGTGATGCTTAAGGAGTGCTCTTCAACTCCGTGGAGCCTTCAATGCGAGGGCACAGTTACACACACACACACACACAGACACACACAGACACACACACACACACACACACACACCTTGTAGGTTGTATTTATTGATTTGGGGTTTTCTTTTTTACATCAGGCTTCCTTAAATGCAATACATAAATTAAAAAACAAACTGTGCTTAAAATACTGCAGTTTTGTGTGTTTCCTCTAATAACTTTTGTACTTGACCAGGAGGAAATGCTCAAGCAGTGATACTGATGTAGAATAGAATGTCCCTGTTTTCATCTGAGGAATGTTGGGGGGCATGTGAGAGGCTGGATTCAGTGAGCTGCCATCGCACAGTCATGATAGGGCAGCAAAAGGCTCTCAGCCAATATCTGAGTTCCTCCGATCCTAGGCCCAAAGGAGGTACAGGGAACTATAGAAAGAATTGAAGTAGCAGCAGGAAAGATGAAAGCAGAGAGTCAATAAGAAGCAGGGGGTCTTGGAAAGCAGTGGGTGGGGAAGAGACTAGTGGGAACTGTCTGAGGGGAAAGAGGTAGGTGAGATCAGATGTGCACTGCAGAGGGACAGGAGGCCAAAATCCATATGCAGATTTGAATGTGGAATGTGTTAAACAAAATAACACCCATCCTGACCAGAGAATACAATCTGCTTGTAGGACTTCCAAGTGTTTCAGTGGGATTATGCAGGTGATATTCCTAGTGGATTGTTTCCTTTGTGCGCAAACCTCAAAAAGAAAATAAGTTTTGCTTTACAAAGTATATATAAATACAGTATAGACTAGACTTCAACCCCAATGCATAAAAATCTCAAGAGAGACCATGCAACATTAAGAGACTGGGGGAGAGAGAGAGAGAGAGAGAGAGAGAGAGAGAGAGATTTCAAGTAGTAATAGACACAAATAGAGTTTAATATTTGTCTTCCAAGATCTTCAGGCTCACGGGGGAGAAGACAAGATGGATAACAGCAAGAAATAGTCATGATGTATTTGATGTTTTTTTTTAAATGAACAACAAATCTGACAAACAAAGGAAACATAAACAAAACACGTAAGTGTTTTATTTATTTATTTATTTATTTATTTATTTATTTATTTATAAACTTCTCTTTAAAAAACAAAAAAAATCTCAGCTATCTATTGTGCACTCTTAGAGACCTCTATTTTCCACCCTTATCCAGCCATCTGGAATTTATGACATAGAGTTAACATACGCACAACAGATCGAGATTCAGTCAGCTATTCACCAGTATGGAAAAACTACCCAGGGACATCATGAAAATAATGAAACAGTATGCCTTAGAGTATTAAGCATCTTCACAAACCGTGGCCTGAGAGTGACATGCATTCCAGTTCTGAACAAAGGGAGGATGTGAAAGCAGACTTATCATGCTATTCAATGTGCCAAAAATCAGGAGACAAATTCTGTGGGGCAAAATCCTTTGACCCTCCTGTGCACGTGCTGCAAAGGTGCAGCACCTGAATAATATGAGGGTGGTCTTTCCTGCTTCACAAGAAAGAGGGAGGGAGGGAGGGAGACTATAGATGAGCCATGAGCAATGCATCCAGAGACACCAAGATGATGGAAAGGGTTGAAAGCTAATGAGAGCATATGATTTAGGGATGCTTGAGGAATTCATTCTTTGCAGATGCATATATGAAATGACCTGATCCATACCTCCAGAAACAATATGCGAATCAGAACTTGTTTTCCATCGGCTTTCCCACTTTTTGAATACCATATTCCAACGGTGTTCCCAGCTTTAAAACATCAATGGAAATACATTTTAAAATTGTGCTTGAGTAAAAAAATATGTTTAAATATACAATATAAATGCATATTATGAATTTTCATAGAGGTTTTTTTTAGATGGAAACCATCAGATTAACTCAGAAACAGGACCAAACAGACATGGGTGAACACACACATATGTAACATGGGCCAGAAATTCAGCCATGCCTGGCCTGTATTTTGTTTTGTTTTTTACTAGAAAACTGGATGACTAGTTTGGCTAACCACCTCTAGCAGAGTCCATGTAGCATGGCAACCTTTCCCTCATTTGACTAATGAACAGACAGTTCACACAGCTATGGTGGCCAGGCTCTTTTGGAAGGACCTCCACATGCCCAAATGTTTGTTGTGAAGGTTTGCCCAGCCACAACCTTATGGTGCAAAATTAGCATTGCACAACTGCTCTTTGGGTATGTACATGTATGAGTGGGTGAGATAGAGAAATAGATAAGAACCATGATGAACTTCTATGGCAAAGGTTAATTGCCAAATTATTGGCCCAAGCCAGTTTTGCTTACTTTGTTGATGTTGGCATGGGGGGAGTATGTGTTCCAGCACAGTCACGTCATAGCAGAAGGAAGAATTGCACTCACAGAAGTCCTACTGTAAATATAACTTCCCTCCTGTAAATGGAATGACTTCATTAGATACTGCCTATTATATTTTAATGACAGGAATGGGGTTTGATTTTATTAGTTTTTCTGTTGCAATTTGCTGAACAGCAGCAGAAAAATATGCCAAATTCAAAAATTCCCTACTTTTGACTTCAAAGGAAAAATTGGGAATGCACTTAGTGTGCATTGCCAGTTTCTCCTTCATATCCATGGCTTTGAATTCCTGAATTCAGAAATCCGTTAAATCATCTTTCCTGGAATGACTTCAAATCAAGCTGCACCTGCAAAGGTTGAAAGGCAGGTGTCAGGTGGTTGACAAGTGGGAAACTCCACTCACCTGTCAAAGTGGCCTATTAGAGAGTCCAGAATCTGCCCTCCAGCTGGATCCCAGTCTCTGTGCCTACCATATACAATAGACTGAATAGATTTGAAACAAAATAGCAGCAAATGAAAAGTTGCCTATTGCTATTGCATCTGCATTACTGGCAGACATTTGCATAAAGAAATGCAAGAAGCAATATACACACCCAAATATATAGTTTTAAAGTAAATTATGTATTAGGGACTTAATGAACCCGCATATAGGAGATATTTGTAGAGAGAATTTTACTGTGCAATAGATAATGTTTTTATTCCACTATCTCACGTCAACAACAACAAAAATGACAGGAGCAGGAAATGGAATACGAACGAAGCTCTCCAGTCGAGATATTCTGTTTCTACACTACTTAAAGCATGCTCCTAGCTCTTGTAATGTCAGCCTTAATGCATTCAGGTTCCTTTCAGCCTGCCTCAGTATACTGGGAAGAACTTTATTCCAGCTTTACACAATAATGAGAGCTGTCTTTGCTCCCTCTTTCTAGTATTTATAGTTACACACACAGAAACCTCCGGTCATTGTGGATAACTTCAAGGTTAGCTCTGCTTCACTCCCTCTTCTTTAAAAGAAAAAAAAAACCCTGACATGCATCATTCAGCACACAGCAGATATGAAAGGAGTTCAACAGTCTTGATAAGTGACAGCTGGACAATGTGCCACATCAGACAGTGGAGGTTTAAAAATAGAAGCATTTCAAAGGGGGAAGCAAAAAAGTAACTAGCTGGAAGAAAAGGTGGGGGAAATGCCAAGAGAAATACAGAGATGGATTAAACCAACCTCCTTTAGCCCAAACCTACCATTTAAAAAGCGAGAGATGGCCATTGGATTGGGGAAAGAATTGATATCAGCAAAGATGGAGGAAAGCAAGCATTGGTATTCACTTCCTCAGAGGAAGTAACCGATCTCCTGTGACTTGGTGACACTGGAAACCTGTAGAAACTCTCTACCCTAACTTCTGCTTTAATAGTGAGGTAAACTGATTAGTTTGATTATTTTGAGGACAACTTAAATAGGACAGGGGATTTGATTTGACCTGCTGCTCTCCAGTGAGGCAATGACATTCCTTTTAAGGGCTGGTCCAAATATTATGGACCCTCCATGGAAATAAACCCAAGTTGCATTCAGGTTGTGGTACTTCGTAATAGGATTGAAAAACGTTTTTATGTAGATTGACCACAATGCTATCACTGACTGAGGCCTGTGCCTGCACTAGTTTTTTCCCTCCATGTTGGGATGCAGGATAGCATTGTGTCTCACCATGGTGATGGCACAGATCCTGTTCTCATGGTGGGGCATGCAGAATTCTTGGTTTGAACCTGAGGCTTGGCTGGCAGTGAGGGAAAATCCAACATCAAATGGAAGGCCTAATTAACACTCAGCTGGAAACCAGTGTCAAGAGTCCCTGAAAGAACAGAATGCAGAGTAACAGGCAGCCAAAACAGGGTCGGAAGTAGGGTTGGGCAATATATTGATATATTGTAAGGTTACCAGACATCCCCGTTTCCCGGGGACAGTCCCTGGATTTACAAATCAATCCCCTGACAAAATCCATCTATTTAGTAGGAAGCTGAAAAGTGTCCCCAGATTCATTGAAAAAAATGTGGTAACCTTAATATATAGTCCAAAACCGGTTTGAAGTTCACGTCGTGATAACTGTTTCATAATATTTGACCTGGCAATATATCACAAATCACGATGTGTGTGAGAGCTAGGCAATATGTGGTTTTCAACATTGCGATAGTATCACCAGCTAAACATTGCAATGTTATCACCAGCTAAATGTTGCAATCTACCACAATGTCTGAAATAAGGATGGAAGTATGAAGAGGCGAATAGGCTAATGTCCTGGCAACTGCTGCTACTCAAGGGTCTAAAAGGGATAAATGACAATATTATCAATCACCACACAATCAGTTTCATCAGCAGGCAAGCCAAAATGCATCCAAACAAGACTTTTGGTTTGGACTTGGCTACAAAATGGTGGTATTCAGGACAAACCAAAGTACAGCAATGAGTCAGGGTGACTACAAAAAATCTGGGACTGCCAGCAGGCCTGTTAGGCGGCAGAAGTGGTGGTGGCCCTAGAGATGTCTTCTATCCTCACAACCTTCCTGCAAAGTCTGGAGAGGGCTTCAGCTGAACAGGCTTACGGGTCTCCTCAGGATCATGACCCATGATAAGACAGGGTTCCCTATTGCAGGGAGATATTCATCCAAATGCACTAGTAAGCATTTTTCATACGTTCACGCTAAACGTGCGAAGGTTGGGAGTGGAGTGGAAGAAAATAGTGTGCAATGGGACAGTGGAAGTATGTGCACACCTTTTTGCCCTTGTGTGTTGAGACTGAGTGTCTGAGGAGGTCCTAGTGGAACTCCCTTGAGGTCTTGGTGACTACCCTAACTTAACTCCACCCAGAAGTGAAGAGAGGAATAGGTTTAAATGGGTTCAAAGCTGCAGCACTCTGTCTTTGAGCTGTGCACTCCAATCTCAAGTGACGTAATAGCTTCTGGTGTGCCTGCTGGCATTTCAGGTGGCAGTCATGAAGAACAGTTGACAGAAAAGCAAGGGACAAGGCCATGTCTTTCCTTCTCTCACGTGCTGGGTTTATTTTTTAGGTGTACCTTTGTAGTGAATGGGCAACTTTTCCTTTAAGCTCTACCCCTTGCCCCACCAATCACCTCTGATGGCTACTCCTATCACCCACTACACACACACTGAAATTGCTGTGCAGTCAAGTGGACAGAGTCACTGGCATCAGTGTCTGAGTCTGCTACTGGGTCTTATTGCTCACAGGTGTTTGAAGGCTGTGGTTGAACTTAGGCCATGCATTGCTGCTGGACCGGCATTGATATATAAGGCTCTGAGTTACTGCTAGTGGCAAATTAGACCATGCAGGTCTGAGATTTTCACTTCACATACAACATGGGGGTACGGATGTCAGAGAATTCCAACAAAAGGGGAATCAGGAGCAGAAATTGTGTCTGGAACGGGAAAGTGTCTGGAATGGAAATCAATCCAGTGAATATGATTGGTACTCACCGTTGTTACTTTCAGTCCTGAAACAATATATATTTGATTAGGTCTTCCCCACCCTCATTTGCATTGCATTTCCTTTGCATTGAAATGGAATGAAATAACATAATTACCTACTTTACCTAATTAATTACATAAATGGCCTAAGTTATGTAATTTTACCATAGTGGACAGCAAGATGAATGACATCATTTTTTTGCAGAAGATGAATTACAGCAGAATGGAAGCAGTGTGATGACAACAGGGCAGAATGGAAAACTGTGTCTTCCTACATCCTTTTGTAGGGAGCATGGGAAAGTATGTGTGAGTCACACACAGTCACACACTTCATAGCATCTGAAGCTGTAAATAAATGTAGGATTGCTTCATAACACCAAAGGTGATATTGCCAAGAGCTCTTCTAGCCTATACTGCAATTCCCTGGAGAGTGAATCCAGTCCCAGGGGCACTCCTAAAGGCAGCCTGACCACTCTAGGGATCTTGCGTTTAGCCTGGATTCCATCTCTTGATCATCAGGTGTATTTCTGTTAAACATGTGTTCTACATTCTGAGGAAGTGTCACTCATCTCCCCTGTGGCTCATTACATTCAAGCAAACAATTAAGCCTCAAGGCCTTGTGTCAAACGAGACCAATAACTTTACATAACCTAAATCCCGCTGAGGGTTAAGGTCAGACAGTCAGTAGAATTGACTCTTCACTGTAGAAACCCCAAAGGGCTTTTACTGCATGTTGTGCTGGCACGAGCTATGTGAGCTTTGAACGCACAGGTTGCTGTTAAGGAGACGGCTGAATCTCAGCACAGCTATTGCTTGGTGTATTGGTAGCTTTACGGAAGCTCTCTGAAAGGCCTTGGGAGACCAAATCAAATAATAAAAGCAATTGTTGCAGCTCAGATATATAAAAGGGGAGTCTATGTTTTCCTTCAATGTTGGCTATGCTTCTATCTGACATCAAATGCTCCCAAGGCCTTTCTAATGGCCAGCAGAAGTGAATGAACCTCCAGCCTGTGGGCCTAATTAGATCTGTCAGGCCTCTGAATTTGGACCACAAGGCCATTTTGGATCAACTATGCACACCTGTCAGTCGGCTGATGTCTCTAATCTATGGTGTGTAAGCACTAAGGTTGGAGATAAGAGATCTCATATCCAATCTTAGCACTGAGGTTCACTATGGTTGAAGATAAGCCTTTGCCTACTCTTTGAAAGCAAACAATTTTATTTTTTAAAAGCAGCATTTGTCCACTCTTAGTGATGCTGGACTGAATGTTAGATCATTCTACAAATATCCACTTCCATACCAAATATTAACAGAACGATCCTACACTTTTTTTAAAAAAAAATGTCATTGCATTTCGGAGACAGAAAATGGGCATCTGATAAAACAAATTTGTGCATGAAAAGAAGGAAAAAACAACCCCCTCTAAACAATTGAAGTATCTAATTGATGTGGTGCACTGACAAAACCATCATACAAGAATTATTAACTGAAAGGTATTAAATAATGTTCATTTTTTCATAAAGTAATCTTTGATTTTATGATTAAAATTGCGTATCTGTTTATCTCCTTGACATCTGATGGGAGGGCATTCCACAGGGAGGGCGCCACTACCAAGAAGGCCCTCTGCCTGGCTCCCTGTAGATTTACTTGCTACAGTGAGGGAACTGCCAGAAGACCCTTGGAAGTGGACCTCAGTGTCTGGGCTGAATGATGGGGGTGAAAATGTTCCTACAGGTATACCTGGGCTGAGGCTATTTAGGGCTTTAAAGGTCAGTACCAATACTTTGAATTGTGCTCAGAAACGTACTAGGAGCCAGTGAAGATCCTTTAGGATCAGTGTTATATGGTCTCAGCAGCCACTCCCAGTCACTAGTCTAGCTGCTGCATTTTGGATTAGTTTTAGTTTCCAAGTCACCTTCAAAGGTAGCCCCACATAGAACACATTGCAGTAGTCCAAGTGGGAGATAACCAGAGCATGCACCACTCTGACAAGACAGTCCACAGGTAGGTAGGGTCTCAGCCTGCATACCAGATGGAGCTGGTAGACAGCTGCCCTGGACACAGAACTGACCTGTGCCTCCATGGACAGCTGTGAATCCAAAATGACTCCCAGGCCGTGCATCTGGTCCTTCAGAGGCACAGTTACCCCATTCAGGACCAGGGAGTCCCCACACCTGCCCACCCCCTGTGCCCCCAAAACAGTACTTCTGTCTTCAACCTCAATCTGTTAGTTGCCATCCATCCTCCAACCACCTCCAGACATTCACACTACTAATTTTTATTAGAGAAGATGAGATTAAGAGACCCAGCACATCTTTTTAAATGTCCGTAGCATGGAGATGCAAAACTAATCTCGAGATAATGTCTTTTATATCAAAGTTTTAACATTATTTTTTAAAAATGATGTTATAAATGAAAACTTCCTATCCACTCAGATAAAACTAGCAACTGGAGCCATTCTGTAAAGAAAAGGGCACACTCAAAGTGATAATGAAAACTGTGTTATCTATTAGGACTTTACTGGATTTGGCAGCATAATCTTCTGAACCAGCTTTCAGGGAAAGCTTGAAATCCAATGCTATTGGCTGCTGACACTGTCCTTCACCTAATCTCATTGCAGTCTATCAACAAACTTGCCATATTTGAATATGGTGGCACAAATTGGGATGGAGAAATCAGTCTGCGTCCATGTCATTTTTACATGTTATATCCATAATTTCCTTCCATTCTCCTTTTATGTCAGTCTTCATCTTAAAAAACAAAACACAAATATGTATTCATTTAATTTATATACTTATTTCAATATGTATTCTGATGCACTATTTTCTCTCAAAATGCTCTATTTCCTCTCAAAAAGGTGTATTTTGGTATGTTTCCAGCTGCCAATATCTGTCATATAATTCTGATAAGTGAGAAATTAAGTGAATAGCTAAGTCTCAATCTGCACCAAGAGGTGCAACCCAGCTCATTTTGTATAGGAATTTTCAAAGATTGCATTTCTCAAGCATCCACAGACATAACCTTAATTGCAGATTCTTCATATGTTTGAAGGAATATTAACAGTGACCAACTCTTCAAATCCCAAATACATTTTAATAGAATACTGCTACCCAGTTTCCCTGACTTTCCTCTGAAAAATTTTAAACTTGTACCATGCACTTTTGAAATATAATATTCACCTATTGATACCAGACATGAATGTTAAAGATAATATTTTCTCTTTCTAGAATGTCCCCCCCCCCAGTGTCACAGAATTTAAACTGTTTTGATTGTGTTGTTTGTGTTGTATCCCATGAATTCTTCGAAGAAAATCATGGAAGGCGGATGCTGCATAAACTAGAAATGAATTGAAGCTTCTTCCCCATTCATCCCTATTGTTTTAAAACAAAACAGAGTAGAATCACTCAAATATTCTTGTAAGAAATAATGCAACAAGATTTTGACAATGTAATTCAAATACAGATTTGTCTGTCTTCGCAGCAGCCCAAAATGTACCTAATGGAAGAAAGTATGCCCAAAAGGATACACCATGTTGCTTAACAACAACACAACTTTTTTAAAGTGGGGTGTTATCAGGGTGAAAGGCTTCTTTAACAACAACCAAACATTTATTCAGTCTCCAATTATTCGTCTTGGGACTTGATTATATGCATAAGAAAAGCATACGAAAAGCACTATTCTGTATGCTACTCCTTTCAGCTTCTATTAAAATTGTAATAGCCTGCTTCCATTATACATTTTTTCCCTGTGTATTTCACTCAAAATGTCACTTTGCTGCTGCTCTAGAAGTGCACTTAATATTTTCATTAAAATCAATAAAGCCAAGAAATGACAAGGGTGCAGGTGGATGCAAGCAATTAAATTCCTCCTATATGTATTGTTAACTAGTGGTTGGTGGGGCAGGGTTGGGAAGAGAAGCTCCATTCAACACCTGTCCCTTTCCTTTTGAATGGCAGCTAACAGAAATCCACTTAGCCGGCTTTTGTCTGCTTATGTCCCTGACAGATAATGTGAGCAAGTCGGCAGTTATAGGGCCAGTAATTCAGAATTAATTTTTCCTTCAGAAAAGTGATGTGGACAACTGAGTGCAGTAATGGTACCTGATCAGAATTCAGAGGGATAAACAAGGCAATTTGAGATAATGACATAGAAATAAAGGCTCTTTAAAAAGGTCTGTTCGTTGCCTGACTCAGGGTGGTATTATCACCGATATTTTTCATCTGTCTCAAATGAAAATCAAAAGAGTTCATCATTAAAGCATTAGCCTGATGTACTTTGTGCGTGCATGTGTGTGTGCTTGTGCATAAGTGTGTATTGTGTGTGTTTTGGAGCTGAAAGGAGGTTCTACATCTCATCCTTCTTCTCCTCATATTAAAAATAAAGCAATATAAACATATAGGGCCTGTAAAAGACAGCAGCTTGTAAGCCACCAACCAATTGTTTATTAAGGCTCTGCTTTAAAATACTCCCCTACCAAGGAAACAATTGCATTTTATGTAATGAACAGAGTACAGTGGTACCTTCGGTTCTTGAACATAATCCTTTCTGGAAGACCGTTCGACTTCCAAAATGTTCGAAAACTGAGGCACAAAGGGCTGGCTTCAAGTTCAATTGAGAAAATGGAAAAACACGCAGCAGAAGCCATTTGACTTCCAAGGCACATTTGAAAACAGAAGCATTTACTTCCGGGTTTTTGGCATTCGAAAACCGAAACGTTCGGCTCCCGAGACACTTGAAAACCGAGGTACCACTATATTTGAATGTGTTCTCACCTCTCCAGTTCTGTCAGCAGCAGATTCTAGGCCCAATGTAGAGACACAAACAGTCATCAGATTGTTATGCAACACCTTTTTTTTTTTAGTCTGCTGTGGAGTTATATTTGTTTGTTTAAATATTTATACCACGCCTTTATATTTAAAAATGCTTAAGGCAGCTTCCTGCCATTTTTAATACAATAAAACACCGTACACTAAACTATCTATATTGATATTTATCCATCTATATCTCAGGACATTGAGAATACACATGAAAATATATGTCTCTTAATGTGCACAAATAGTTGTGCACATGCCATGTTCCCTACTATTTGTGCTAACAACTGAAAAACCAACTGGGATATAACCTGCCCAGCAGCCAAATGGATGCCAACTAAAACAACCTTAAACAGCCAACTGTGCCAACTTGGCACTTGTGGTGTATAGTGCAGTTTGCCATGTAGACTCTCCCCATTATGTGTCATCTTTCCAAGCCACCCCCAGCTATACATGGGAATCTGGTAGTTTCTAATGTATATTTGCATATATATTTTATAGAATTTCTTAGAATTTTTCTTAGAATGGGGATATAGAGTGCTCATGTTTATGGAAGTCTGGTTATAGACACTTCAGATGTTGTCTCATTGTGAGAGAATGCACAACCATCCATCTTCTTCATAACACAGCCTTGTTTGTGGCTTTACGTTTTATTTTACATTGTTGTGTGTTTTAGCACTGATAACAATGTTGTCCCTTAAATATTATCACTATTTTAATTGTGTTTTGCATATAGCTCCTGTCAAAGGAGTTTTCTCTGAAAATTGTTGAGCTGAATAAATATTTGATTATCAGAAGCACCAGAGCTCAACTTCTTTTAGTTTATCTTTCCTGTCATTGCCTGTTGATTAAACACTGGCTCACCCTATGATAGGGCAACCTTCTGAAGGCTACATGCCACTGGTGAGCAGGGCCCAGAGGCAAAAAGTGGGCAGAGTAATGAATGAACATTTTACCAGTGAGGAGTATGGCCTGAAGAGAATTCTGAGGTCCAGAGAGAGCAGCTTTGAGGACCACATCCAGCCTCTGGCCATGAGGTCCTCCCCCCACCCAACACACACCTGCATTACATGTTACAACTTATATGTTGAAAGTTATCACTCAGTGACTTATGTAGCAGGCAATTACGTGAAGACAGCCCCAGAAATGGCCTTTCAAAAGGTTTAAACAAATTCTTGGAAGATAGGCCTATCCATGGCTATTAGCTAAGCATGGAAGCTTTCTATGCATGCAGAGGCACTGTCCTGATTCACCATTGCAATAGACACATAATCCCCACCATATTCTCTGTTTAAGCTTCCCAGAGTCTTCAGCTAGCCACCACTCGAAGCTTCCAATATGCTTCTACTTTATAAGCAAAGACGCATGCTGTTATTGCACAAGGAGTTGGAACAGGCATACCTGAAAAATATATCAGTTCCTTCCCTACCCTATTCAGAGCCCTGTAATGTCCTGCAAAGGTGGTAGCAGAGAAGATCTACCTGTACAAGAATATATCACCTGACAGGGCCAGGAGTGAATTGTGAAGCATGGTAGTTTGGAGTAGGTTAATAAGGCAATGATACAACCATTGTGCTATTGGCATCATTATTAATGAGATCAACTTCTATTCTTCATTACATGTTTCTCCTCTTCAGGGTTAGTAGTTTTTAATAAGTTAAATTCATTTGGGGAAATAAAAAGACAAGCAATATGAAGCATTGCAGATGATTAAATTTTGGGTCAGAGCATAAGGAATTGTGTCAGAGTTCAAAAAAAGCAGTTTCAAAAATTTTCACCAGCATAAATTACAGCAGAATCTGGCCCCACTGTATGTGTGAAAATCATGTGATGAGGTTGCTATGGCAACGGCTTATTCTTGTTGAAATCTAGGGTAACTACGGCTGCTAAATCCTGCATCTTCTGACAGCAATTTATTTAACCTTGCTCCTTTCATGTTCTCTTATTGACTTGTTGAACTTAAAAAAGCACAAAAATGCTTATTCTGTAAAATAGACTTAATTTATTAAGCTAGAGCTCTGTGTAGCATTTGCTGTTCCTAATTTAATAGATGTGAGCACTTAAAATGTTTTATAGTTACATTAATTTAATGCCTGCATATCGGAACCTGTACAATTATCCACCTTCCTTTTCCCAAGGCCATCCAAAGCTCTCCCCAGCATTTCCCAGTATCAGAATGTTTATCCACCATTACATTTTAAGGTGCTGCCCAAGAGAGAAATACAAGATCAGAGTCTCAGACAGGGGCCTTTCTCCTTTAAAATGGTTAAATGGAAGTAATTGATGAACACCAGGATGAAATCCGACACCAGACCTTTATTCTACTGTGAAAGGGAGAGACAGAGAAAAGGAAAATAAAAGCAATTCAGTAGAATTTTTGATCAAACAACAACCCCTGCCAAAATGTATTTTGGTCACCTGAGTGCTGCCTATAACAAGACATTCATATCTGTAATCTGATTAACTTCCTCCATTAGAGTTGCTATACTGTATCTAGATAAGTACAGTGCACTCAAAACCTTCAGTACACATGACTACAAGTCACTTAAAATGTTAAAACAGCTGTTCTCACTAATGTTTTATTGAAATTGACCAATATCCCTCTATTTTCAGGCAATCCTTTTTCCAACAGTGCTTATACTGAAAGAAAACGGAGGTCTTGTTTGAAAGTCCCATCAGAAAAAAAGAAAAAGAAAAAAATAATATGATTTTCATGTGGAAATCACACAATCAAATTCATGATAAATTGGGGGGGGGATTCAAGATAGCTGAGGTGTGTGAACATTTGAGGGCACTGAGCCTAGGGCTTGCTGATCAGAAGGTCGGCGGTTCGAATCCCTGCGACAGGGTGAGCTCCCGTTGCTCGGTCCCAGCTCCTGCCAACCTAGCAGTTCAAAAGCATGTCAAAGTGCAAGTAGATAAATAGGTACCGTCGTTTCCGTGCACTGCTCTGGTTTCACCAGAAGCGGCTCAGTCATGCTGGCCACATGACCCAGAAAAACTGTCTGCGGACAAACGTCGGCTCCCTCAGCCAATAAAGTGAGATGAGCACCGCAATCCTAGAGTCGTTCGCGACTGGACTTAACTTGTCAGGGGTCCTTTACCTTTTATGCTGTCCTGATTTATCATCATTTTGATCAGCACCTCTCAAAGGTTCATTGCCCAGTTATTTCATATCTCAACCACTTTTGTTGATAATCAAATATGTCAGATATCCTGGAGGGTCAAAACAAACAATTATAGAAGCATCATCTCCTCTTCTTTCTCTCCCAGAAAAACAATAAACTTGAAAACCCACTCACATGGGAAACATCATACCTACTCATTTTATTGGAATTTACATGTTGTGTGCACAGTAAATCAAGAATCTTCATTCAACAGCAAGTTGCATGTTGCATCTACCTTCTACCGAAGTCCTGGTCAGGCATTATGCCTGGGAATTCCAATTGCAGGTAGGGGACACGGGGTGGTCCAACCTGTCTCGAACAGGAAGGTCTGGAAGGGAATTGTGAGTCCCTTCAGTCAAATGCATTTGCAATCTGACTTCAGAACTTCCTGCTCATGGACAATTGGCAGTGGGGGATGTGTGCACAGCCCACTTTTAAAAAATTGCAGAAAACACCTGAAGAAGACTAGCTAATCAATCCATCCTACATGCTAGATGAAATGTTGGAAGGTATTAAAACATATTTTTTTCTGGTAAAGTGCTGCCAAGCACTATATTAGAGGCTTTCAGCAGGTAAATATATAGGGGGGGGGGGCAAGTATATTCTCTTACAATACCAAAAGGGACAGCAGAGTGTTGAACATTTTAGAGTGCTGAATAAAGCCAATATAGTGTAAACCCTATTTTGTGAGAGTTCAGAGACATAATAAGGGTGAGGTTCAGAACCAGCTTCTTCCATACATTTTACTAAAATCTGAGCTGATTCAAATGCCAGAACAGAATTAAGTTTGGTATGGCCTTCTTGGTGCAAGCAGCAACGTTGTAGGAACCCCTCCACAGAGGTGTCTGCCAGATCTAACTTTGGATATAACCCATTGCATTTGTGATGTTTCTTTTTCAATGTTTAATCTTTCAGGTTGCTTTGAGTTACTGATATTTTGAGTTATTGAGAAAGCAGTCCAGCAAATATTAAAATAAACAAACAAAAAGCATTCATGTTTTATTGCTGCATTTAGGGGTAATCAAATGGAACTGGATCTACACATCAAGACAAAACAAAAGTCAGACATTTTTCACTAGTGGCATGGGAACCATAATTGAGAATTTTAATAAAAACAAACTCCTGGACATTTTTAATGCACCCAAAGATTGGTAATCTTTCCCATCCAAGTCTCTTGAATGGCTAGCCTGCATTGAGATGTCTCCAGAGATTTCTAGACAACTGTAGGGAACAACCTGGACACGAAACAGTTGTTTAAGGTAATATTTGATATTTTATGGTAGTATTCCATCCTCTTGCCTTTCCACCTGCTTATTTGCTTTTTTCTACAGTATTAAAAATATGCACTATGCATTACTAAATCTTCATTGCTTTAACCTACCAAGTCTCCCTTTAACTTTTGATCCCTTTAAAATCATCTATTACTACTTTACCATTTAAGAATCCTCCTTTTGCAGTGTTAGAAATTTGCTCCATCACTGATCTGAGCATGGTAACAGATTACTGCTAATCTGACTGCTGGAATTTACTCTACCAAAGAAGACACGCTGTAATGCAGATAAAGGATATAATCAGGATATAATTCTCAAGCAGTGTGAAAAATCATATTAAGCACAATGAACTGTTTGGATCATCACTGATACTGCTGTGCCAATTATGGAAACAGTGAGAACACTGGGCACAATCCACCAAGAACGTCCCCCTGCATGTGGGTTATTGAAACAAACGAATTATATAAGAACCATGATCTTGTGCACTGGGATTGCATGGATTCTGCCTTTCATGTCTAATTTGTCTCAGAGGAAGTAGCAACAAAAGCATCAGTAGCTCCAATTATCTATGCGCTGGCCCACCCTCCCCAGGCTGATGTGTCTCCATGAATGCAGTGAATGGTTTCTCTGACTTATTTACCATGAACCAAAGCTCTTGTGTTGCACATCATCACTTAATCCATATTGAGCCATTTTGTGCTACAGCCTCTAGAGAGCATCCCATTCATAGTGTGAACTTACATACTCTGTCAGATATCTGAAGAGAAAAATAATAAACATTTGTAAACTCATACCGGTATTAAGACCGCCAGCTACCCACCGCTCACACGGGGGCAATCTGCTAAGTAGAAGACACCTAAGCAATATAATCAACCTTCAACTATTATACAAACTTGCTTAATACTTGAATATATCATTTACATTGCATATGCATAGGATGTTTCTTGTTGGGGGGGCATATATGGGAATTGCTTGTTATATGTATTTTCTGAAACGGAAAAATAAAGTTAAGGAGAACAGAAAAAGGGGGGAGTCATTGCTTCAGTATGTAGGGAATTCTTTTGGCAGTAGTGGGGCATGTTAAGGAAGGTGGTTATTCTGTTATTGTCTGCTATCAGGACTTCTTCAGTCTTGACATCTTTCCTGAAACAGATGTCATAGGTGCCTCCATTTTCCCAGAGTGAAATCACAGAGGGCACCTCTGTCTTTAGTAGGGATGGAAGGATCTGTCAATTTCAGTGCTCTCAGTTTCTCATTTTTCCAATCTGAAATTTAGTTCTCCACATTTTGCAACAATTTGTAAGTTTAAAAAAATCCTCATGAAAATTAACCAGCGTTTTAGTGCACCTTTCTCCTAGTAAACACATTTTTGTATGCAGATTTGACTATTGTACACATTTTTTTCATTTATCCCAATATTTTGTATGTTATTTTTCTTGATATATTCATTTTTATGCACACTTTCCTCAATATCTGAGATTTTGTTTTTGTAAAGATTGTTTACTTTGAGAGATGCATCACAAAATTCAGATACATGCATATTTTGAAAGATAGATGTGTTTTGGTTTGCAGAGATTCAGAATTCTTTGAAACATCTCACTAAAATCTTCCATATCTGCTAGACTATGCGGTAATTAAGCTAGCCCTTGTGGTTTTAAGATATTTCATAACCTTTTGTTAAGCTCTGACCTTTGGACTTTGGGAAGTACTGTAAATGCAAAGCACTTTACTGTTTAATAGTTTTAGAGTTTGGGTTAAGGAAGGCGGGTTGTTCTGGTAGATTGAGCTTAGGAATCCTGCCAACTATTTTGACTGCATAGGACAGATATTTTCAACCTTTTTGGGTCCACGGCTCCCTTGACCAACTACATTCTTTTTGCGGCACCCCTGGGGGGTTCAGGAACCCAGTTATGTCCCCCCTTGCCTGCAGAGCTGGCAGCCTCTCACCCTTTTTGAGCACCCTCCCTTGTGGAGTATTCCCTCAGTCTCCTCTCTTCTCCTTGGGCATCCTCTGGGCAGCCACAGCTGCCGTCCCTGGTCTCTGAGCTGATCCCCTGCCCCAGTGAGAGGTGCCTCCTCACACTGCCCCACAGGGACCTGGGAAGCACCCCCTGGCCAGCCCCAGGGGCACCATTTGCCGCTGGAGCTTGTAGCCAGGGCCACCCAGAGTGGCTGGGGAGACCCGGCCAGATGGGCGGGGTACAAATAAAAGAATTATTATTATTAATTGCTGCAACAAACAGCTGTGCAAGCTTTTGGGAGGCAGAGACATGAGAGGACATCAGAGGAGGGAGGGAAGGAAGGAAGGAAAGATGGACAGAGGCCAGCGTTGCCCGCAGCACCCCTGACTATCATTCAGGGTACCACGGCACACTGGTTGAAATCACTGGCATAGGAGGCTTATTTCCTGCAGATTTAGCCTGTGGTGGCATTCTATCAGAATTTTGGGGCAACCCTTCCAGAAAGAGGGTCTACCAGAAGTAAAAAACCTCCACTCATCACAGGCTGTTTGGGGGCATTTACCTTAGAGGGTTTTTCCCCCTGAAGGGATTTATATATATATATTTCTGAAAAACTTCCGGTTCTTCCAACTTCATAACTTCCTCCTATGAAGGATGGTGCTGTTCTGGTTCTTACAGCCTGAACATCAGAAATAAAGGGATTTATAAACCCTGACACCTACATACTTGCCTTAAAGGTAAGGTCTTTTTACACACAGTCCTCCCCCCCTATATATAATATGTGTGTCTGTATGTCTCTGTGTGTCTGTCAACTCTTTCCAGCTATCAAATCCAAACTTCTTATGCTGCCTAGTTAAATTAGCAAGACACTTATTTGCTCTTACCTTTTGCTGAGCTACAAATAAATACATTGCATTTTCCAGGAAAATGCCTTTCTGGGTCTGCTTAATTCCATTAGACAGTGTGAAACCATGCATTCCAGCTGTATACAATGGTAAACAGAATAGGAAGTGCTTTTGAGCATGCTGCAGATGGGGTAAGAAAATCAATAGTATGTGAGAGAAAGCTTCCAGTAATATAGATTGTTTGAACTACTTACCATTATGTCAAATTCACTTTAGCATCAGCAAACAGACACACTGTAAGATGACTATTGAGAGAAACACTCTTTCTGCTGTTTGCATTTAAAAGCTGAAAGTTACATAGATTTTGATAATCAAGTAAGTCTTTATTAGTCAATAGCTGTGCTTTTATTATTTTAACCCTTAAGTAGAAGATCGTTGGATACCTTCTCCCAATGTAATTCACTCAATTAGAAGCTCAATAGAATGTAGAACTACCAATTTTGCCCTTTATTAGGCCCTAAGAATATTGGTCACAAGCTGCAAAAGCATTGTGAGCATCTCAATAATTTCAACAAAAGCTGGGTTTTTCCACCACCCCCAGATTCTGGCTTATCATAAAGCTGATGGAAACTCTTCACTTGCAGAAGCTGCTTTTGACCAACCAGTCTACATAAGCTGGCTCAGAAGAGAATTAATTTCCACTTGAGAACTTCAATTAAGCAAACCGTTTAAGCTCATCCTTAAAGTATTTTATTGAATGATGGTGGATTTGAGCACATGCCTAATTAGCTTTGCTGAATCAGAACCAAGGAGCAGTGAAAGCAAAATCCCAAGGCTAAAATCTATTCAGTGAGTAGCAATTCAGACTTCTCAAGTCCTTCAAGATAGTTTCTGCTAACTAACATCATTTATGGCTACCAGTTCCTTGCTGAGGATCCTCAGCTTCAGCCCTAGAAAGGTTCTGCATTCATCTTCCATCTTCTACATATTGAATGTCATCCCACACACATACACAGTACACTTTGTCTCATGTCTTATTCTTAGGTGATACAAGATTGCAATTTCCCAACCTAAATACTGTGCAACAAGGTCTAGAACCTCATGTCTAGGAACCAAATGTGGCCTTTCAAGTTTCTCTGTCTGTCTGTCTTCCCAGACCACAGTCTTCATCAGTACCACTTCATCCCCCTCAGTGGTTATGTATGGCTGGAATGTGTCTTTGAACATTGATCATTCCTCTTCCTTATATGAATGGGAGAGAGAGAGAGAGAGAGAGAGAGAGAGAGAGAGAGAGAGAGAGAGAGAGAGAGGTGTAGAAACTAGCACATTGTACAAAGTGAATATTCACTGCTCTTCTTCCTTTTGCCTCTGACTCCGCCAACCACTGGAATGTGCCCAGTAGAAGGTTGCCCCTAAGGAAATGTGGCCTCCAGGCTGGAGAGCATCCCCTGACCCTGCTGTACAATCTTGGAATATAGCAACAACAAAGGCATTCAGAAAAACAATCACCTATTTGGATAAATGAATTTTCATATATGCAGTTTTGATAATGCTGCTAAATATGGGAGAATGGGAGGGAATGAGTAGCATCATACCATCAACTCTTGTAAGCCAAGAATCAGTTGATTAAAACAAGCTTGGAACAGTCAAGCATATGAACAGGATTGCATTCTACAGCATAATAAATAAAATGAAGATTATTTTCCAGGATCAGATATGGTTGTCAGACGTCTTCATAGCTCTTTTCCTCTGCAGAATAAAAAATGTTCTGACCTCAGGCTGCTGCTCAGTATTAAGTCATTAATTGATCACTCCCACTGACAGAAATGTATCAGACAAGTATCAGCTTTTAATTTCAAAGTATCTACAACATCGGTGTGGTGCTCTTTCCCAAATCAAGGAGGTGAAAAAATAACTTGCTATTCTTAGAAAGGGACATGCAAAGACTAAATGAAGCTAGATAACGAAATGAACAGATCTGACCATTTTAGTTTTCTCAGTTTTCATTTTTCCAATCTACATTTCCCCATCAGTTTACATTTAAATAAAAATCCTTATGAACAATCCTTATGAAAATTCATCAGCATTTTAGTGTAAATATCCCCAAATATAAACATTTTTTTCGGAGCAATTTTCTGTAATTTTTTTGTATGTTGTTTTCATTAATATATGCATTTTTGTGCATATTACTTGGCTGAGGAACTGCATCCAAAATTCAGAGAAGTGCAAATTTCAGAGGATGGCTGTGTTTTGGTTCTCTCATTGTTTTGGAAAGTGCAAATTAGTTAGGCTCACCTTCCAATGTGAACTGAATCAAATTTCTCTCCCATCCCTGCCTAGCTGGTCAGCACTTCCATACAAGATGAAAGCAAATGAGACATTCCTACAGTGCTTCAGTGTTGGTTACTGGGGGGGGGGCAGAGGAGTTGCAGGGCGCAACTTGGGGATGATGTGATGTGCAGGGCCACCATCTTGTCTTGCTCCATCTCCATAAGTACAGCACTGCTGCCCACAGGACATCACTTGCAGACAGAAAGCAAGATATTCATAGAAGCAATGTTTTGAGGAAAACAAGGAGGAATACCTCTGTAGCCTCTAACACTATGATTTACTTACTTCCCCGCGACGGGGTGAGCTCCCGTTGCTTGGTCCCTGCTCCTGCAAACCTAGCAGTTCGAAAGCACGTCAAAGTGCAAGTAGATAAATAGGTACCGCTGCAGCGGGAAGGTAAACGGCGTTTCCATGCACTGCTCTGGTTCGCCAGAAGCGGCTTTGTCATGCTGGCCACATGACCTGGAAGCTGTACGCCGGCTCCCTCAGCCAATAATGCGAGATGAGCACCACAACCCCAGTCGGTCATGACTGGACCCAATGGTCAGGGGTCCCTTTACCTTTACCTTTTTATTCTGCTTTTTCTCCAAGGAGCTCTAAGTAGCATACATGGTTCTCCTCTAACTTTATGCTCATTAAGACCCTGTGGAGATGCTTAGACTTAGTGAGTGGCCCATGTCACTAAATTATCTTCATGGCTGCGTGAGGATGGGATGTGGGACCTGTGGCCCTCCAGAGTTTTTTGGATTCCAGTTCCCATCATTCCTGACCATTGAACATGATGGGATTTGGAGTTCAACAACATCTGGAGGGGACAGAGACTCCCCATCACTGACATGTTCCAACACTCTGTAAGTTACACCACACTGGGTTCCCATGAATCAGCCTAAGAAGAATACACTGCATGCAACTTCCATCTCCAAATCCAATATTAATTAATCAAAACTTTTACACCTCACTCCTCAGCCAAAAAGGCTCTCAGGACAAACTACATAAAATCAATAAAGCATAATAGTCTTTGCCCATAGGTTTATAATCTGAGTAGGAATGAGAATAGGGAGAAGTTTGTTTCCCTTCTGGAAAAAGGTGGAACCATATAGAGCTGCCACCAAAACCAGCATTCTTTAGGCTCTTCCTCTTTCTTTCCTTTAAAGATCTCTAGTAACAATACATAATATTTATATTTTATTGAAGTTATTTCAATTAAAAGAAATAATGATAAACAATGAGTTTATCTTTTAAAGATATGATCCAGATATAAAAACTGGAAGCTCAGGATATAAATAAATCTGTGAAGAATATTCATTTTGTGAACATTCACCCTTCCCCAAAGGTTAAGGTTCAATTACTCCCTCCTATCAATATCTGAAGAAACCTCTTTTATTAATTTATTTGGTAACAATAAATAATATGACATCATCTGGCTCTGAGTTTCTCCATGTCTCACCCCAGTTGCCACCTGTGAAGATAAAGAAATTTCAGCAAAGATGACATCACTTCTACCGTATTTACTGGGTGTTAATGTGGGTGGGGAAGATGCGATGTGGGACTACTGTTTTCCACGGTAGCTGGACAACTCTAGTAATATTTAAGGTCTATATGGGTGTTCTGATCATATGTAAACAGGACGAACACGATTCTAGATTCAAGTCGGTAGCCGTCAGTATTCTGCGTTCTGACCCCATTTCAGGACCAGTGCAAGACATTTTGGCATCTGAGGCAAGCCCCCAAATGATGCCCTCCTTCCTGCCAGGAAAAAGGGGGGTGAGTGAAGATCTACATCAGGAACAAGTAGGGAAGAGAGATACCGTGTTTCCCTAAAAATAAGAAAATCTTATATTTCCCCCCCTCAAGAAAACACAGTATGGCTTATTTTCAGGGGATGTCTTATTTTAAACCGCTCCGCGTCGGTACGCTGCATTGCCACGCCTATCCAGGCCGTCTTAAGGGAGGTGCCGCGTCACTATGTCTTATTTTGGGGGTATGGCTTATATTGCGCAAATGCATAGAAATCCTACTACGGCTTATTTTATGGGAATGTCTTATTTTCGGGGAAACATGGTAGACATTGGAATCTGCTGCCCCTGTGTAGCCTGCCACCTGAGGTGGTTGCCTCAGCTGGCCTCGTGGGTGGGCCAGCCCTGCATTATCTCCATTGCCATCATACTTGTGGAAGCAACTTGGTGAAGTGGGGAATCTTCCCTATCCATGGGGTGGATGATTTAGGTGCCTGATTTAGAACTAGCCATGATGGCTATAAGCTGCCTCCGCCGTTAGAGGCAATATCCTTCTGAATACCAGTTGCTAGAAACTACAAGAGGGGAGAGTGCTCTTGTGATTGGGTCCTGCTAGTGGGTTTCCAGAGGCGGATTTAGGGCAGTGCGACTGGGCACCAAGCTGAGGGGCTGCCGCAGGGTGTTGCAACCATGACATAGTGAATGGAGCAGAATGGGAAGTGAGAGGCGGGGTATGTGTGCCAAATTTTGGGCTCGCACAGGGAGCCATTGAAATGTGAATGACCAAAGTCTGCCCCCGGGGTTTCCCCCAGGCATCTGGTTAGCCACTGTGAAAACAGGATGCAGGACTAGATAACCCCAATTATGCAAGAGTTGGAAGATGACAGTAATGATGATGATGCAGAGGTGGAGCTCAGCACCCTCAACCCTGCCTGCCTTGCTTGTGTGTGGAGTTCACACTCAAACAGGAGACTTAAACAGGGCTTTTGTTCTGTCTGAAATCATTCAAAGCTCCTTAAGAAGGTCAGTTTCCATCACTCTAGAGTCAGGCCTCAAGAGCAATTCCCTTCAAGTCCAGTGATAATGCATCCGCCAACACAGCCTTGGATATGGTCCAACTGGCTATGTTGAATTCTCACTCTAGCCAAAGTATTTTCAGAAATTTTCACCATGCCATTGCAAACAAGTGGGATTTCAAGTGTAAATATCTGGAGTTTAGACACTCTGTACCCTGAGCCTGTGAAAAGCTGCAGATGCCAGGAGTGCACTGATAGCTGATTAACATTCATATCACCCCAACCCTCATTATCTCTCCCAGATGTTTCTGTGACTGTCCCTTTAAAGAATGCCTGTCTAAATTTTATTTACATTTGTTCAGCAATATTGATGCTCAATGAATAAATGCAGTACGCTGCTGTCAGTGCTGGAGACTAATTAAATCTATGTGTGAGCCTGATGCCCTGATTGAAAAATCTGCTGCAACTAAACTGGGTTTAAATAAACACTTTACTGTAGTGCTTTAATTACACTTTAGATTGTAATGTAATTTTTGGCTGTTTAAACTATGATTTAGGCTGAGCTAATTACAAATGATTTTCTACTGTGTAATTAATAATAACAAAATTGCAATTAGACAGCTGCTCTGGATCAGGGTGACAGTTTGTGTTAGGTGACTCATGATCAGTCTGGCAGAAATACAAGAGCAGATACAGACAGACTTGCAGACCAGGATATGCTGTGGCTTTTTTCCAGCTCATTTCCAAGAAACATTGTCATTGCTCTTCAGAGCATCTCAGAGCAACCATTGGTGGTTTTTTTTAAGAAGTAAGGCTTGTTTCTCTCTTGCTGTAGTACTCTCCTTCCCATCCCTGTATAATGAGATACTGTACCATAAAAGTGATATGTCCATTCATGGCTCATACACATGGGACCAACCAAGACACTCTGATGTCTTCTTTTAAATCCCATTTATTTGTGCCTATGACTATCCAGTCATCTCTTGAACTAGAACACATTATGAAAGGTGATAAACCTAAAATCTGCTAAAATGTGCCTAGTCTGCTAGGCACATGTTTTAAAGGTAAAGGTAAAGGTACCCCTGATCATTAGGTCCAGTCGCGGACGACTCTGGGGTTGCGCGCTCATCTCACTCTATAGGCCGAGGGAGCCAGCGTTTGTCCGCAGACAGCTTCCAGGTCACATGGCCAGCATGACTGAGCCACTTCTGGCGAGCCAGAGCAGCGCACGGAAACGCCGTTTACCTTCCCGCCGGAGTGGTACCTATTTATCTACTTGCACTTTGACGTGCTTTCAAATTGCTAGGTGGGCAGGAGCTGGGACCGAACAACGGGAACTCACCCTGCCGCGGGGATTCGAACCACCGACCTTCTGATTGGCAAGCCCTAGGCTCCGTGGTTTAGACCACAGTGCCACCCGTGTCCCTGTTAGGCACATGTTTTAGGCATCTGTAAAGTAGTTGTATCTTTTTGAGCTAAGTATCATAACCCTGAAATACCTATTCTGAATGTGATGTTCTTTCAGACATTATATTTCTTCAATATAATGTTGCTTCATATATGAGAATCAGGAGGTAGTTTCAGGACTTCTTTTATTTTATCATGGTCCCATTCCTTGCTAGCAGCCCCTTACAGTCGGCTCCAGGCTGAGGCTGCAGTGCCCTACATAAACCTCCTTCGACAACATAACACATGTCTTCCAATAATATCACCACACTGACAACCAAGAGCATCAAGCTATAAGTGAGTTCAGAGAAGAAAAAACCCCAATCACCCCATTGCTCTTGAACCTGGATGGATGGGTCTTTAAGAAGAGGCCTGTGGTAAAATGCATTGCACCCTTCAGGTGACTGAGGGCAGTTGGGTTCTGCTTTTCGCTTAATGATCTTGTACATTTTAGCAGACGCATGCTCAGTTGTTGTTGGTTTTTTTTAAAAAAAAACAACTTAAAGAAAAATGCAACTTGGGTAGGTTTTTGGCTACTTGACTACATATAATTACTATAAGGAGAGAAAACATGAGGTTAGAAAATCCACAAGAGTTGCAAATGGTTTAGCCAAAAGGAGTTGGAGCTTAGGCCCATATTCTGATAGGGGGTTATTTCAGTGGACAACCAGGGATGCTGTACTCCAGGGGTCAGCAAACTTTTTCAGCAGGTGGTCAGTCCACTGTCCCTCAGACCTTGTGGGGGGCTGGATTATATTTTGAGGGGGGGAGAACGAATTCCTATGCCCCACAAATAACCCAGAGTTGCATTTTAAAGAAAAGCACACATTCTACTAATGTAAAAATATGCTGATTTAGAAGGCCATTGGGCCGGATCCAGCCCCCGGGCCTTAGTTTGCCTACCCATGCTGTACACTCCATGGACCCACATGCTGAAAGTGAAATGAATAGGAGTGTTTTACCTGGAAAGTCATCCTTTGCTTGTTATTCTGTCTGTTATGGTACATGATTACCAAACTTATACCAGCAATGAGGGAACTAAGACCCATCCAAACCACTTATTGTGAATGGAGCACTTTTCCTCTGTAGACAACTGTGCCTACAGAGGAAAGATGCTTCATTTGCAGCAGGAAGCAGTTGAATGCAAACGACTTTCTGCAAACAGATTTCAAAGTAGCTTCATATAACTGATGATTGGCAGTTGCAGCAAATCCCTTTGAACATGTGTTTCCAGTGTCAATCACGGAAGTGCCACTATCTGTGACACTGATATTGTAGCTGCAAAGGAGGTCACTGTAGCCACCAATTTGCAGTAACTGTAATTGATTGGCAGTTACAGTGAGCCCTTCTGAAGTTGGACAGCTTTCAGTGAGGTTGTGGCCTCATGTGCCTTCAGACCATACCTCCCATGGCCAAAAAGTGGGAAGAAGAAAAAACGTCACTTTCCTTCACCACCATGAGTGGATCTTCAGCTGCAGCCCCCCAAATTGACTTAATGTCGCATATCCAAACCAAATTCACAACTGCGAATGGCAAATAGCAGTGAGCCATTTTCATTATGATCTCTAACATATCTTTAATTTTGGTTAAATTAGATGGTGTTTTGAAGTGGCACTGATGAAGCCGCCATAGGATGATTTTGGACAAGGTGGTCTGCTATCTGTATGCACTTAACATATGAGGTGAAATTGCACCCAATCAAATTCTGGCTTAGCCCTCCTTATAATAAAATTTCCAAAAGCAGACTACACTGATTTAAATAATCTCTGACTAAAAGATTCCAGAATTTTAAATGTAAGCACCAATTTTAGCTTTCAGTTAAGTTGGGTATCTTCCTGTTTTATCTCCATTTTTTGTTCTTCAAACCAGATGTGTGTTACAGAGTCACAATTAAATTAAAACATGCAAGGACTTATATATTGTGTTTCTTTCTATTATCTATTCAGTTTTCTTTGAAGAGTAGTTTACAGCACCTGTCAGCATGAATACATATGTAAATAACATCCTCCGGGATGAATTCATCTGAAAATAATCTTTAAATATTTTGTGAGTTCTGGGAAATTCAGTAAGATGTTGATCTGTGTTACAAATTCAGCCACAGATTGTACATTTGCCTCACTTTCTCTGTTACTCAAGGTGGGTTTTTTCTGAACTTGATCTATATTAAATATATATATATATAAACTCTATTGAATGGGAGAAGCCCTTGGGCTTGGATTCCGCGGAACCCTTCTTGCATAAGGCTTATGGAAATGGAGGGAGAAGATTATTTTCTCTTATTTCCTTTCTACAGTACCCAGTGCTACCTCCCACACTGATCAGAAGGGTCCCCCAACCCCTGAGAGTATATCTGAAATGGACAGGGGTCTGTAAGGAGAAGGGGCACCAGAGACCTGTGAGTGTCCCATTCTGTAAGCAGAACTCCATGCAGGAACATTTGGATCCAAGTCATGTTTGTTAGTTTTCCCCACTTTCTCTTCCTCACTTTCTCCTCCTGCTATATTGGGATAAAGGAAAGGTGGTGGGGTTTTTGTTTGTTTTTAATGCACCTGCATCAGAAAGCATCATAGTGCAGCCAGTAGAGTGTCATTGCCCACAATAATCCAAACTCTACTCAATTCCAGACTAGATTATTACAATGTGTTCTATGTGGGACTGTCTTTGAGAAATTCAGAAACTTCAGCTGGTTCAGCTGCCAGACTCTATTGGGGGTTAGGCAGTTAGCTAACATGGCTATTATTTTAGCTGCACTCATTAACGGTGTGTTTCCAGGCTCAATTTAAAATGCTGATTTGACCTTAAAGGCCCTAAATAGTTTGCACCCAAGCTATTTATTGAATTGCCTACACCTATACTATCCTGCCTGCACCTTAAGACCAGCTTCAGATGCTCACCAGGTGTGCCCACCCCTAGGTTGGTAACATCAGTGGTCATAAGAAAGAGGGCCTTCTGTGTAGTGGCCCCATGCCTATAGAATTCCCTCCCAATTAGACCTACATCACATCTCTATGCTGCAGGCTTTGATACTATCCATTCTTAAAGAAATCAGCCCTGCGTGCTCACTAGAAGGACAGATCCTGAAGTTGAGGCTCCAGTACTTTGGCCACCTCATGAGAAGAGAAGACTCCCTAGAAAAGACCCTGATGTTGGGAAAGGTTGAGGGCACAAGGAGAAGGGGACGGCAGAGGATGAGATGGTTGGACAGTGTTCTCGAAGCTACTAACATGAGTTTGGCCAAACTGCGAGAGACAGTGAAGGATAGGCGTGCCTGGCGTGCTCTGGTCCATGGGGTCACGAAGAGTCGGACACGACTGAACGACTGAACAACAACAAACTGGGTGATAGTCTGCCTCAATTATGTTCTCTGTGGTTCTGTATTATTTCGTTATTTTATGTTAATTTGTATTGTTTTAACTTTGGGTTTGCTTTGGACATGCACTTGATCAGAAAAGTGACCTAAAATATTTTAAATCAAGAATTTTCTTCCATAAGTAGCCAACACAAAGAATCAATGGTTTAGCCCTTTGCCCCCTGCTTCAGTTCCAATCTGGAATGCCCCCCCCCCCAAGAGCATACAACTGGAATTGAAAAAGTTCCCATTGCAGCAAATGGGAGCTTCCCTCAGCCCCCAACTGCAAATTGCAGGCACAGAGGCCCATTCCGAACTGGGATCACACCAGGGCACAGAAAATGAAAGACATCCTCAGCTCTCAACCCTGGATCACAAAGGGGATTTCTGTCATGTGGATGTAGCTTTGCGTTTGCCCTCAGACACAGGCAAAAAGATGGTCTTGGCATGAAATACAGAAGCTAAACTGGATTTCAATACCCAGTCTGGAATTTTGGCAGAGCAAAATTCTGTTCACCAAAACTCAGGGGAGAGGTCCTTCCAACTCCATTATTCCACAAGATATTTTCAGAAACAATGGGGTGGGGAGGAGTGTTCATTCATCTTTGAATTTCTCAGGCTCTTGCTCCCCTACCCTACAGGTTTCAATGGGACTTTAAAAGGTTTTTTTTTTAAGGATTCCCCCTCTTTTGAAAATGCTTCTTGCCTCGCTGCTGCTAGCTGGAATAAAACTTTTTCTTTGTTATGTTGTTGATTATATCTCAGCTCTCTCAGGAGCCATAAAAGAGACAGATGATTACCACTTCATTCCTAAGTGTTCGGCAAATTTTTAAGTGATATTACAGTAACAAAAGTGTCCCTGTCAGTCATTACTGAAGGGTTTGAGGCTTGTGGCAGGAAATGTAGGCTGTGAAAATTACACATAAATGCTCAGATAAAGGGGAAAAACATGGGAAAAAATTTCTCTGCTCTTCTTCCAACAAGTATTGCACACCCCACAAAAACTGGCATGATGAATTAAAATATTAAACAGAGGTTAGTTGAAAGCATTAAATTTGGCAGCCATAATCTGCATTGTTTATTGCGCTCAAGGTTATCAGAGCCATGATGAATAATGAGAATGAAAGAATTTGGTTTGCTCAAAGCTTACCTAAGGAGGGGAGCATCTCAGCTAAGAATGATTGGTCCAAAGCGAGTGCCCTCAATGGCATATTTTTACCTCTTCTTCTTTACCTCAGACAGAAAGATATAACATAGGTCATTAGAAATGCCTGACAGATTCCTTCAAAATGTCAGCATGCAGTGGTATACATTCCTTTGGCATACAGCAAAAGAAAATTAACAATCTCCTTTGGCCACTTTGTTTTTAAGATGTACACATCTGTTTGCAGAGAGGACATACAGTGACACAGTAAAATCCCAGCACTGTGCTGTTGGAGTGAGTGTGTGTCTGTGTGTGTGTGTGTTAATTTTAGAAGGGGGGGGGGGGAGAACAAAATGGCCCATCTTGTTTAACACTCATTCAGACTTCTCTAGCTGTATGATGGGCTTTCCACAACAGCTACATAAAGTGCCAATTGAAACCAGCCCTGTCATATATACTGCTAGAAAATACGAATAGTGCTAAATACTTTAAAGTGAATCAATTTTCAATGAAAGTGTTTTAACCTTCTTTTAGGTCAAGAAATAGCAATTTTCTAGGCTCACAGTAACTTCAGAATTAGTCCTGAGAGGCGGGTGTGTGCTGCATACCTCATTGGAGCCGTGAAATTTATTGAAAATGCTATCGCTTTGGAAGGTTTTCAGAGCTTCCTTGTATTTTAGGAATACTGTCTCAACTTTTTAGCCCAAAGGCCAGACTTGACACTGCCACAGGTTTGATGCATCTTTATCTCTTTAAACTTTTTTTGTTTTTTTGTTTTTGCAAATACCAGCCACAAGTGAGCCTGATTCAGATTGGGTCTTTGACCCTTTCCCTGCCCTGTATTTTCCAAATACAAACCTTCCCAAAGCTGCTATTTGTCTCAGTAGGAATAAGATAGAGATGCCGTCACACATTTCTGTCACCATCACTTCAGCCCTTAGTTGTGCTTAGAGCTTCTCAATCCATTAAAAACAACCCACAGTTTGTCATTTTATTTGTCAGTAAGAGGCTAATTTGAAAGACAGCCCTGTGAGGTAGGTTAGGCTGGGTGACAGCAACTTGCCCAAGGTCACCCAGTGAGATTCATGGCCAGGTTCTAATCTGACACTCTAACAACCATACCACCTGTGTCTTTGCTGCCAGATCGCCCTTCCCATCACCTGAAAATTGCTGCAATAACCCCCTGCCTCAACCTCACAACAATAAAATTTCAGCTCAGTCCTAAAATGTTTTGCAGATATAGATCATTCTTGTTTGTCACTCTGGATCCAATCCTGAGAATTCAGTCTCTTGGGCCCCACTGAAGAACATTATTGACATATGACATTCAGTCTCACTAGCAGCATCTAGATTCTAGAAAATACTATAGCCTTCTACAAGCATCATTCGCACAAAGAGGGCAAGCATGGTAACCATGTGTCAGGCTGGATGAGGAAGAGTGGCGGGAGCCGCCCGCCCAAGAGCTCCCCAGGGAGGACTCAGAAGAAGTCCTAGATCCCAGATCTTGATGGTGAGACACTGAAGAGAAATCTAGGGAAGGGATGAGGTGCTAGAAGCAGGAGGTTGGAATGATCAAGGAGAAGGAAGGTCTTCCAAGACAAGGTTGGAGGCTGAGAGTCACAGTGTGAGTGCAGACTCAAACAGAGAGGAGTCGGAGGTTGCCCCTGCTACCCAGAAGCAGGACGGTCCCAGACCTGCTGGCTCTCCTCTCCCTTTGACACCCCACTCAAGGAGTGTCCTGCAGACAGGCCCAGCCTTTCTCTGCTTGGGAGGGATCAATAGTGAGAAGCTAGAGGGGGAAGAGCAGGGCCAGTGGTCAGTTTCAGCAACATCTCAGCTGGATTAAGATGAACCTGAGGACTCTACTGCGTTGTTATTTTCTGTTACTAAAAAGCTAATTGCATTCCATGCCTCCATGCTTTCCTGTCCTGTGGATGACCTGGGCTCGCTTAACAGTTCCTTGACACAATGTATTTAGTCCTGACCACAAATTAGATGGGCCCATCACCATGGTAGGCCATGACTTGAGAAGCAAAGAGCCTACTCTGCACATGGAGTCTTCCTATGCAATTTAGAAACCTGGGTAGTTAAGAGTTCCAAATGGCTTGGGGAGAAAAGGCTCCCAGCTACAGAAATTATGGCCTAGCAGGAGAAGATGATGTCAGGAGTTTCATTCTCTCTTGTGCTGCAGAATGTGTGACTACTAGATCACATGCTGTGTGTGTTGACATTCCATTCTTTGGAAGCGTGGGAATGGAAGGAACTGTATGCCACTTCCGTCTTCTTTGTTCTGTTTCTGTTGTTGTGCTCTCTCGAAGGAGAAGAGGCATGCCACGATTGCTCTGTTCTTTATTTTGATCCTGTAAATAAATCACTAAACCCAGACACTACATATCCTCAGTCTCAGCTTCTGCTAAACTCTGCTGCTTGCTTGAACGTCCGGAGGGGTGAATGCTGTGCTATGCGTTCCGGACTGGTGCTGGGAGAAGGCCGTCTCCCACCCAGAAGCACCAACAGACACGTCCTTTTAGGGGTGGGGCTACACTCATGGCCCTGCTGCCTCTTTCACCACATTGGCCCTATTCATGCAAGTAACACCTGAAGAGGGCTTATAAGATAAACATGTTAACAGTGTGCCTTCTTTTTTAAAAAAGCAAATAGCTTTGCCTATTTGTACTCAGCTGGGTGGCTGTGTATGAATTGCATTTAGTGGCTTCGATTTGATCACATTTTTAAGGGAGGAAAAGCCCAGACACATCTCTCACTGGACTGCTTAGTTGTTTGTTGGTGCTGCCTTTGGTGCTTCATTGAAGGCTGGTGAGATTCTTCTGCGGCTGATAGATTTGTTGGAAGTAAAGATGAAAAACGTTATTTACGTGGAATGATGACTTGAATCCTCTTTCAAGTTTTCATTTTTTTTATGGCATAGCTCATGAAAGTTGTAATGCAATGGGAAGGCAATGCAGGGGAGGGAAGAAACAGAATGCTATAATCTCTGCAGCTCCTTTCTTGCTAAGCTTCTTAGGAGGCAGCCAATTCAAAATAGATTGAATAGCTGGTAGACCTATCTCACAGCTTTTTATTTGCAGTATGTATTAATTATTATTTTTCACTACAGTGGTACCTCGGTTCTTGAACCGCTCTGTTGCTGAACATTTTGGCTCCCAAACGTCAAAAACCCAGAAGTAAATGCTCTGGGTTTTGAATGTTCCTCAGAAGATGAACATCCGACATGGCTTCCGATGAGTGCAAGAACCAATCGGAAGCCACACCTCGGTTTTCAAACATTTTGGAAGCTGAACGGGCTTCCGGAATGGATTATGTTCGAGAACCGAGGTACCACTATATTTCTCTCTGAAAGTCAGAGTCACCAGATGCTCATTTCTACCAACATCACTTGTGTTTGCAACATGTTTAGGGAATATCCATGGAACCCAACCCTTCATGCTGTGCCAAGAGCTTTATGCCCATTTATTGTAGGCAGCGGACTGGAGTGGCTTTCCACTGATAGGATGGATAACCATATTACTGAGCTGAACTGGTTTTTGACACAAAATAATGGGCTAAAGAAACATAAACTTTGTGAAAGTTTGCTGTCTCTCCGAATTTGACCAAAAAGCCCCATTCAGGAGGATGAAGAGACTACAAACTATGTAGTCTATGAATCTGCTGTTTAATGTAGAGCAGAGGAACTTAGTTCAGCCAGCCCCGGTGTACCTCTCAAATAGCTAAGAGGTGGGATTTAAGGCTGCTTGTTTTTAAAGGGCTCTGTGCATGCAGCCCCAACTGCTGGGTTAGAAGGGTAATCAAGCACCTGTTGGCAGTGCACCTATGACACTACACATGCAGACGCTTAGCTAGATTCTTCATTAATTACCCAATTAACCTAAGAGGGAGTCTACAATGATTCTACTGAAATACTTTATATTCAGAATCACACTTACTTTACAGACCAAAGTACAAGTTTTGGATTTTACTTATTCGGACATCACTGATCAGGCTCATAGATCAAGGCTGCTTCTTTCTTTCTTTTTTAACAGTTTAATGCTCCTATTTTTCAGAAGAAAAATGCACATTAAGCTAAAGATATGGGGGATTTATTTGGAAATATCAGACTTAAACATCTTGTTATACTGTGAAATGGAAAGAGACGGATGCTTTGAATAGCAAATTCAGAGGTGTACTTCAGTGGTGCAAGGCCCTTTCACTTCAATAGAATTTCTGTTTGCAGAGCACCTGAGGATTGGGGCTTTGCTGTGCCTGTCTGTTTGTGATAAAGCATAAAGCCAAGGATG
Source organism: Darevskia mixta (assembly GCA_034641385.1). Lineage (NCBI taxonomy): Eukaryota > Metazoa > Chordata > Lepidosauria > Squamata > Lacertidae > Darevskia > Darevskia mixta. The sequence continues at coordinate 3,975,506 of JAWWNH010000088.1, forward strand.
GTTCCTTTAATGTGATTCCATCTTCTTTAAAGCATTTCCCATGTGCAGACAGTCACTTTCATAATATTCATGTTATGCTGTGCATTTAATACAGTTCTGATAAAATGGACTGAATAAGAGGGTTTGGATAGCCATTCTAATGATGCATTATTCTTCATTTTACAACCTATATCATAGAATCACAGGGCATTTCACACATGACACTAAAAGCACAGCTGAGCCTCTCACTCACAATATGACCCTATGTGTGAATGTTGTCAAGGCAAGGCAAAAAGTAGTGAAGAGTCATTCAAGCCAATATAGGTATTACATCTTAATTACGTGAGTGGGAAATGCATACATATAGTCGTATACATGCTAAGATCACAGTCACACCACAAGAAGTGTCTACAAAGTAGGACAACTTGAGCAAGGAAGTCATAGGAACTCCATAGGAACAGCCTACATCTTGTTTAACTGATCTGGGTTGGGAAACTCCTTCCTGATTTTCACCATGAGCAAAATCCATTCAATGAAACCTCCCAAGGGAAATGATTGCAAGTAACAAGTTCACACTGCTCAAAATGACATTTCCAATTATGGGAGTCCTTGATAATCTAAAGAGAAATGGGAAAACAAAAACTCCAGTGTCTGGAGCCGCAGGGGTCTGGTCCTGGGCCGTTGTTGTTCAACATCTTTATAAATGACTTGGATGAAGGAATTGAGGAGATGCTCATCAAATCTGCAGATGACACCAAACTGGGAAGGGTAGCTAATGCCGCAGAAGACAGAATCAGAATTCAAAATGACCTTAACAGATTGGAGAACTGGGTGCAAGCTAACAAAATGAATTTCTTAGGGACAAATGTAAGGTTCTGCACTTAGACAGGAAGAACTAGATGCGCAAATATAGGATGGGGAATACCTGGCTTACTAGCAAGTACATGTGAAAACGATCTAGGGGTCTTTGTGGATCACAAGCTTAAGATGAGTCAACAGTGTGATACAGCAACAAACAAAGCTAATGCTATTCTAGGCTGCATCAACAGAAGTATAGTGTCCAGATCAAGGGAAGTAATAGTACTACTCTATGATCACTGCAAATTGTGACAGCAGCCACGAAATTAAAAGATGCCTGCTTCTTGGGAGAAAAGCAATGACAAACCTAGACAGCATCTTAAAAAGCAGAGGCATTACCTTGCCAACAAAGGTCCGTATAGTTAAAGCTATGGTTTTCCCAGTAGTGATGTATGGAAGTGAGAGCTGGACCATCAAGAAGGCTGATCGCTGAAGAATTGATGCTTTTGAATTCTGGTGCTGGAGGAGACTCTTGAGAGTCCCGTGGACTGCAAGAAGATCAAACCTATCCATTCTGAAGGAAATCAGCCTGGAATGCTCACTGGAAGGACAGATCCTGAAGCTGAGGCTCCAATACTTTGGCCACCTCATGAGAAGAGAAGACTCCCTGGAAAAGACCCTGATGTTGGGAAAGATTGAGGGCACAAGGAGAAGGGGACGACAGAGGACGAGATGGTTGGACAGTGTTCTCGAAGCTACTAACTTGAGTCTGACCAAACTGCGGGAGGCAGTGGAAGACAGGAGTGCCTGGCGTGCTCTGGTCCATGGGGTTACGAAGAGTCAGACACGACTAAACGACTAAACAACAACAACAATTCTGCCTTGGTCATGCCGTCCAGGGGTTCTTTACCTTTTACCATTACATGAGTGGATATATTTTTTGGTGGTGGGGGGAGGTTGCTTTTCCCCCACCAAGAAACATCATAGGAACACTAATAGATATCACAATATCCACTATATTGTGGAAGTTGGTCTAATACATTGGCACCAGTGCATCACTTTTTCCCATCAGAAGAAAATTGACTGTTATGGTTATAGCTGGATTATACTCTCGCTTTTTTTCTTACCTCTTTTACAAAATTTAAGTCTGTGATGTTCTCATCAAGGGAAATGATGATAGAGTTACAGCAGCCCTGTGATTAAATTTACTCTGCAGCAACCTGTATATAATTTACAGCAAACCACTTCTTTTCTTTGTTTGACTGTATAACATGTTGCGGGAGTCCGTGTACCACTGTTTAAAGACTTCAGGAAAAGATGGATGCACAGCAGACTTGTCATGTTAAGCAATCTAGAATTTTGAAAAACAATAATTAGAAAGACGCTCCTGGCCTTTGACACCTGAGAGATATATTTTCAGGACCCACTGTTTTTAATATTGAATTTTAAAGTGCTGTAACCCACCCTGGGCCCAATTCAAAGTGCTAGTTTTTATCTATAAAGCCTTAAATGGCTCAGGACCGCAATACCTCAAGGACTACCTCTTTCCATATGAACCTACTCGGACCCTGAGATCATCTTCCAAGGCCCTTTTTTGTGTGCCGCCTCCTCGAGAGGTCCGGAGGGTGGCAACACGAGAATGGGCCTTCTCTGCAGTGGCTCCCTGTCTATGGAATGTTCTCCCCAGGGACGTTCGCCTGGCGCCTTCATTATAGAATTTTAGGTGCCAGGTGAAAACATTCCTTTTTAACCAGGCCTTTGGTTGATCTTATTAACATCCAACACCCTTTTAGAATGTGATTCTTTTTTGGGGGGTGTTGTTATTGGGTTATTGTTTTTTGTTTGATTTTATATGTTGTGGTCTTGTTTGTGAACCGCCCTGTGAACTCCGGGTATAGGGCAGTGTATAAATTGAATAAATATTAAATAATAATAATAATAATAATGGTGAAAGGTGGGTAAGAAATCATCAACATTATCCAAACTTCAGGCAAAAGCCCTTCTCATAGACCAACTCACAACAAATAAAGACATTTTTGCTTTGTTTCTTGCACATGTTTGCACAGTCACATTAGGAGGAATGCTTTGGGTGGTTTGTACCGCCACATTCAGACCGCAGACTGGGATATCATATGACTGAATTGTACTCCCAATCATCATCATCTACCTGCCACAGTATATCCAGGCAGGGCATCCCTGTTATGTTGCATGCTGAAACATCTGCTTCAGGAAGCATTGTAATTGAGGGATGAATGAAGATAGCAACTGGTGTCTGCATGGTGCAACAGTACTTTTAAAAGTGTTGTTCTGGGTGTGGGTATGTACTGCCTTAGGCAGTAAAATATATTGAGCTGGCACTATATCTAGGTAAGAATGAGGCTCAAGCTCTCTTTCAGACATCTAGATTTCTCTGGGTGGTATCCAAGGGCCCATGAATGGATTTTCACTCATGCAATGGGACTTCCCCTTCCTCTCGTCACCTCCACAGCCCCTTGCCCCTGCCACATCTGCTCTGGTGACACCCCCCCCCCCAAACAGACAGGAGCAGATTTTGGAGCCATTCAAGAAATGGGGATTCCATTCTGCCAGTGGTATCTGTTCTGTCTGTGCTGGATTTTTATTATATGAAAACAACTCTCAATACCTGAAGTCATACAGCCCATATAGAAAATTAATACCTCAACTAACTTATTCCAAAAATGAGTTTCAGCTAAAAAAATGTTGTGTTTTAAACGGTCTTCACTTTAATAGCACTTAACAGTATACTTAAATTCCATTAACTACTTCAAAGAGACTTAATTGCATCTAATTTTCTCTGGAGTTCTGCCCAATCATAGTGATCTAATGAGGAAGCAACATGTACACAAACATAGCCTTCCGACTGTTCAATATAGAATGGGAAGGAATCATAGGATGGAGACAAAGTCTGGTGTAACGTGCATTTTCTTCACTCTGAGGCAGGCATTTATCTGCAAACCACTTTTGATAGAATATCTGGCTGTCTTCACCCTTAGGCACTTGCAGACTTCCTGTTGCCAAGAGAAGCCCGGTACCACCCACTGGGTTCTGAATTTTGATTAGTGTATTTTGGATCAGGTTGCTAATCTCTAAACTCCCAGACTCTGAGGAACAGAATAATGCTTTCTGCTGTTTTAACATCAGCCCAAAGCATGTTATTGTCTGTGCACTTACAAAATCCAGAACAATGGTATCTGTAAAAAGCATATCCTTTCCGTAAGTTTCAAGGTGCATCTCTTGGTTGTTGCCTGGAAGATTTGATTATGGTTGTTGAATACTAAAAAGGTTCTTTAGGCCCTGAGCAAACCCGGGGGGGGGGGGTTGCATTGTTTAACTGTGGGCTTTTCCTCCCAAGTTTGAAGAGCTCCAAGTGAAAACAGAAATCTTGTTCATAAGGTTCCCCCTGCGTTTGCATTATGCTATGCTTTTATATTCATGGAAATTTGTTATTGTTGCTTAACTTTTCACAAAATCATTAGGCTGAAGCACCACTCTTCAAGTTTTCTAAATAGTGTCATTTGACCCAGCATCTAGATTATCCAGCTTCCACTTTGGAACATATTTCCTTACAAGTGGCAAGTCTCTAATAGGGTCACATTGATTGGTAGCCAGGCCCATTATATGTTACCTTGTACAACAATAAGGGCAATTTCAAATGGCATTCAATCAAAAAAGTGGAAGGGTTATTAAGCAAGGTTTGGTCCTGTAAATCTTTCCTGTTTTTAGGGAAGTAAAAATATGGTATGGCATTTTGATGATTAAAATTATAGATGATAACATTTCTACTGACATCAGTAGCCCGGAAAATTTAACATGTGGCAATCCAAGCCTCATTATAGATGAGCTTCCATCAACACCACCTTTCTTTAGCCCATGATTCATTTCATTTCACTTAACATACAAGGAGATCAAAGCAATAAACATTGTTCTTCTTCCTCCTACATTTTATCCTCACAACAACCCTGGCAGGTAGGTCAAGCTGAGACACCTACCCTTCCACTTGGTTCCCTCAGCCGCCCCCTGGCTACCCAGACCCCCCATTCCCCAAGCGCACTCACTCAGGCAGCTCCAGCAGTCGCAGCTCCTCGATCAGCGTTCGCATCTGCCGGCGCTCGTGGAGTAAATACGGTACGTACCGTAAATACTGAGACAAAAGTGCAACACACAGGTGGGAGAGCTGGAGCTACAGCCACAGTGGAGTTACACTGAGCTGACAGGAACAGTCACCATTACACAGCTTGCCTCACTGTTTGATGTTTAAATATACGGTATTAAATATACCAGTGTTTTCAATATTTAATAAAATATCAAAGTTGTTCTGTTTGGTGTTTGAAATATTTATTTCTGAATTTTGGGGTCCAAAAATAGGGGTCGTCTTATACATGGGGGTGTCTTATACACGGAAAAATACGGTACTTGTTATTCTATCAAAAACAAGGATTTGTTTAGGGCTGTCATGTGATTAAATGTCTTAGTTGATTAATAATGAGTGGATTAAGGCATTTATTAAAATAGCTCTGAAGCAAAAAGCATACTTGGTTTTACGATGATGCAGAGGCATCTTCTAGAAGAAGCACTCCAGACTATGTGAGAGAAAAAGAAGAGTGCCTCCTTTAAGGGTGTCTGTCATCAGAAGTTTGTATTAATTACTTCTTTTAAGATTATGGGCTGAATACAGTGCCACACAATGAGACTTCCTCTTCCTCTCTTCCCTCCTGCAGGGGGAAGAATTGAAAATGATCATTATCAGCATCACATGATTAACTTTTGTTGCTCATATCTAGATTTGATCAGTTAATTGAAACAATGAAAGCACTGCTCTACATAGGAAACAAAATTGACTGCACATCATTAACATGCAGTAATATTATGAAATATCTAAATCACTGATGTTTGTTTAATGGACCATATTCACATTTTGTTTTACTGTTTATGCCAAAATACACATCTATTAAGGAGCAAAAAAAATATTGTCAAGTATGGTGTGTGGAAAGAATTATTATGCAGAGCTGCTCACACAACACTAGCCCTGTCCTCTAGCGGTATTGATGTTGCAAAAAAATCCTAATTCCCTGGTTTGGAATACAAGTTTGTCCAACTCCTACTGCTCTGCTATATTACCAGTTGAGTGCCATTTCCCCAATAAGTTCTTCTGTGGACTACAGCTCAGAATGTTAAATGAGATTCTAAGGATGCACTGTGAATAGTCAACAAAAAGCCAGCTACTTCATAGGTATATTAATTCTTTAATGTTATTGCCTTACTCTCAATGGAAAGAGATTGTTCTTCTTGATTGTTGTGAATTATCCAATCAGACCATTCAACTACTCAGCCTTGTATTTAGTGAGTATATTCTCCTTTTCATGTCAATGTATTATTATTGTGCTTCCCCCACTCAATCAACCAGGTTTATTGCAGCTTTAAGCTCATATACACATACAAAATAAACATAGTCAGTAATATATACATATAAAACATATACATATAAAAAACTTTCAAAATCGCCTCTTATAAGACAACACAGAGGTTAAAAATCTTGCCACTTGCAAGGATATGGTCAAATCAGTATCTTGCAGTAATAGGGTGAGGTGAGTCTCCACTGGAAGACCAGAGAATTTTTGGACTAATGGTCTCAGAAGGTTTGTCCGGGCAGCACTATACAAGGGGCAACTAAAAACTATATGCTGAAGGGATTCTATCGCCTTGTTGTCGCAAGAACATAACTCAGAGACTCGGTCCTTGGAGAATCTATGGAAAAGGACCCTAGAGGGGGGAAAGTTAAACCTCACTTTGATAAACACAAAGCGATGGCTAGCATTTGAGAGAGATGTTAAATAAGTTGGTACTTGCTGAGTAGTAGAAACTCCCATGTACCGGGGTGAACATACCCCCCCTCCCAACATAAGACTTCCCCCACTCAGATCTAAAGACTGCTCTTATTACCAGGTGTATTTGTTTGGAGATGTGTTGCATTTCCACAAGGCTCACTTCCATGACTGATGATACAGAGTGGGTATCCTACAGGTAGGATCAAACTGCAATGCCCAGGTGGCAGTTAGGGATAGAATGATCTATCAGTTTTGGTTCTAGCAGCTTTTTTCCAATCTTAAATTCAGTTTTCCACATTTTTAAAAATTTGTAATTCCTCCCATAGGGTGTACACAATCTCAAATGAAGCACTTTTCAGACAAAAGATGTGCAATAGCTCTAGACCGTGTGGATTACAGGAAACTGCCCATTCGCTTGGCGGTTGCATTCTGGGTCTTTGCGCGTGTTGGCGGACCGTGCGTAAGCCCACCTTGTTCCACCCCACCCCCATCTCATTCCACCCCCTTTTCGGGCCACTTCCAGGTCCACAGAGATGAATGTGTGGCGGTCACATCTCAATCAGATGCACATAAAATAGTCTCTGCCTATACATTTAAAAACACACACCAGCACTCAGACTCCATTGATTCTAGACTAAAATGTGTGCATGCAGTATCAAGTGTCTGGAGTGAGAAGCAACTGCTGTCCTTTTTAGCTGTGCCCCAGATTGCAGCTTGTTTATTTTGTTCCATAGAATTCAATGGGGGCCCCTGAGTCCCAAGCATGAGCGTAGCCAGGATTTTTGTTTGGGGGGGAGGCTTTTGTTAGGGAGGGCAGAACCTCAGTTACTTAAGTATTTTTATTGAATTAGGGGGGCACTTGCCCCCCTGCCACCTTGGCTAGGCCCATGGTCCCAAGCCAGCCCCTCTTCCCATAACTTTTCCCTCAGCCCTTTTTCACGGTGGTCACTTGAGAGTGCGATGGGTTAATAAATGCCAAGACGTGATGAGCATGCCCTCCCCAATCCAACATCTTCAGCTGCAGTCCTAAAAACATGAAGGGGTAAGGCCCACAGAATATACCAGCACTAATTTCTGAGTAAACACACATCTGTTTGCAGGTTTATTCAAGTGTGGGTCAAGATGAAATGGTGAGGGGGTCACCTTAATAATAAGATGATGAAAGGAGGAATGTGAAACACACTTATTCATTTCCAGAATGTATTAATGTGGGAAGAAAATACTAATTCCTCACCAGCATGATTGCATGCTGAAAATGAAGACATTTGCACCTACTGTATTAATGCTGCAAGGGACTTTTTTATGTGTCATTATGACAAGTGGTGGAGGCAGCCAGCCACATTCCAGTGAGTGAGCCTGTCCTTGGCTATACTACTGGTGTTAGCCCTCTCACTGGTCAAAGATGAAGGAGTTAAGGGGCAGAGGAATTAGGAGATGGAGGCTGGGGAAGATGAAACAGGTTTGTAAACACGACTGAAGCCAGTTTAGGTTAGATTTTGTAAGTAAACAAAGGGATTTTACTCTACTGAAACATTACAGTTTACAACTTCAAAAAGAGGTACTAGTAATTTTCACCTGTGCGCTGATATATATATATTAATTAGGTATCTGTCTAAAAAGTGTTAAGAGAGGCAATGATTTTTAAATCAAACAGAAACGGAAAGAAAATAGAAGACCTAAGAAGAATTAATCCTAATCAAAGAGGGACAGTCAATTGTGGACAAAAGATGGACTTGTGAGAAAGTCCCCAAAAGAAAGCTTAGCCAAGCAAAATCTAAACTGAAAACTCAGGAAAATACCAAGATAAAGATTTTAAGGATAATCACCAAAACAAAAAACAAAAAAACCATGTGACAACTGGAGAAGCCAAGAGAAGATGAAGGAATATGAAGGGGATAAATCACGTTTTGCTTACTTTTCAAACGAACTAATCTTTGGATGTAAAAAGGAGCACGTGAAAGCATATAGATGGATATGAAGTTTGCTTAAAGCAGTGAAAAATGGGTAGGGGAAATGGAAAGTTTTTCTTTTAAAAGGCAACTAGAGAAGACATCCGATGTTAGGGAAAATGTGAGGTTTTCATTGCTGAAGCTAGAAAAGCCAAGATTGGGAAGACTTTAGCACAGGAAAGACTTAGAAGCAAGAAGTGTTGGTGGATCCAGGCTCATGAAGTGTAGCTGGTAACAAAAAAACTGAAGGTCCTCTGCAATGTTCTTAGTAATACTTTGATAATAAGTTTTTTTACTGAAGCCAGGAATAGGAGAGATGAGAAGGGAGGGATTTGGGAAGCATTGCAGGCATACTTACTTCTTGTCTCTTGCGTGTCGAGGTCCCCCAGACCACCCCTCAAAGAAAAACACTATACACACCAGAATTTTTGTTAAAAGTTAATGGCACTAATTTTTTGGCCACAACTTTTTTATTAAAATACAAATTATGTGAGTGGTTGCTTAGGCATTGGTTAAGACTATCTGTCCCGCTGGGGACAGAACTGACCTCCATTCCCCTATGGAGTCAGTACAAGAGAAAACACTTCGGGGAGAGATCTGAGCGCCCGTTCTCCCCTAATGTTCTCAGGGGCTCTTGCGTGGGCCCTGGCCCCCAAGCGGGGTACGGACAAGCAAAGGTGAGCCCCTGAGTTCCTTTAACGGAATTCCCTGCGCAGCATCAGCATTAAAGGGGCAAACACAGCCAATCATGCCCCTTCAGCATTTGGAGGGGCAACCACAGCCAACCTGCCCCTCCAACACCCAATTTATAACCAATGCCTAACTGCCAACCTTACAAGTTGTGACGAGTTGCTATATGGTAGGCAAAAACCAAATGGCGCCAGCCAATCTGCCAAATGTAAAATTCCTACCAGGCCCCTGCGTCAAAGCAGACGACCCCACGACGGGCATAGCAAGGTCAACGCAGAGGCCTAAAAACAGGGAAGGGGGGGCGGGTGATCCAAAGCACGCAGCCAAGAAGGCTCTAGAACCACATGCAGGGCAATTTATCAGCTCTGGCTGTCAATCAACCAAATTGCAACATATAAAAATCCCCAGTAACAGCCAGAGACCCAATCAATTTAGTGGCCATCCAAACTAACCCGCCCAGCTACAGAGAGGTGTCTGGAAGGCCCCCACCGCAACACGTGCTCTCCAATAAGGAGAACACGCTTTGCTAGAAGGTCTGGAAAGTCCTTGTGTGTACCACCTTCCTGAGGTTATAAGTTCTTTGTTTTTCATCTAGCCCTGAGAGTGACATCTAGCATCTGTAACCCTCCCTTAGAATGAGTGTGCCAAGATTTTGGTGGATTGCAAGTGCCGCAGGTAGCAGCAGAAGCAGCAAAATGCACTCATCAGGGGTCAGAGTATTTTACCTAATTTGAAGCTATGGGGGAATTGCAGAAGATGGGCACCAAAATATTGCTGAGGTGTTTTTTTGTTCCTTGAGATGTTTCTAAACCCAGAAGGTCCCAAACATGCCAGCATTTTAGGAAGATAAAATCCACAAGCAAGCTGAAGGTGACTTGCCGATTCCAGTATGGAAAAGCAAAGAAGGCATTTTGAGGATGAAGCTGCTGATGGCAATGATAAGAAAGAGGTGGTTTGTCCTTGGCTCCAGTGGAGGGAGAGATGCAGAGCGACTGCTCAAGGATGTAGCAACTCCAGAACCCTGCGTGAAAGTGTATTTTTTTTTCTTAGGAAAGTTCTTCCTGGGTGACCTTGGGCCAGTCACTGCATCTTAGCCTAACCTACCTCACAGGGTTGTTGTGAGGATGAAATAATGAGGGGAACCATTATACCACCTGTGCAGAAAATTATGTAAGATATGGGAAATTGGCCTCAAAAGGTAACAATGCAAAAGGGCAGGCAAAACTATCACCAGTACATAATGTGGTTGTGATTGCAATAACTCTCTCATTACAGCCTACAGTTTCACTGAGAAATCCATATGCTGCAACCATGTTTTTGGATTTTAAAAAATTGTTTTAGTTTTGCTAAGCAACTTCTAGGAACAGCTATTTAGTTCATAGCTCACACAGCACAAAGCATTGACTCTATAATATTAAAACTTGGATCATCTCCAGTACTTCTGTTTTCAAGATGATACTTTTAAAATAACGATTTAAAAACTAGATTGCTTGTTTTGCCTTTAACCTCTCACTTGTTGCCATTGAAGGAAGGTAACTATCAAATATTCGAAACAAAATAAAAAAATTCCTTCCAGTAGCACCTTAGAGACCAACTAAGTTTGTTCTTGGTATGAGCTTTTGTCATACCAAGAACAAACCTAGTTGGTCTCTAAGGTGCTACTGGAAGGAATTTTTTTATTTTGTTTCGACTCCGGCAGACCAACACGGCTACCTACCTGTATCAAATACTCTTGAGTTTTCAGAGGTGGCAACACACACAAATACTGAACAAGTGATGTCTAAATGCTATATCATAATGATAGTAACAATACAAATGTATGCATTCTGACTTAATGACATCTAGGTGAGCATCTGTTGCTTCACTGGAAAAAAAATTTATACTGTTTTCCATCCACAGCTCTTCCTGCTAAGGCTCTTTTTGGTTGTAATACAACCATCACACGACCTTCAGCTCATTTGAGACTTTTTAGTTAAGAGAAAAGGCAAGTAAGAAGAGATATGATAAAAGTTTATTAAAAATGTGCATGGTATGGAGAGAATTGATAGAGAAAGGTTTTTCCCCCCTCTCATAACACCAGAACTCATGGACAGCCAATGAATGTTGGAAGATTCAGGACAGATCAAAGAAAGCGATCTTGACTTTGCAGTTCATGCAGTCCCGCAATCTACTGCAATCTACCACGGACACCCCACGATCTACCAGTAGATCATGATCTACCTGTTGGACATCCCTAATATATAATGGCAGTGCCAGGTGAGCCTCCCTGGGAAGAGTATTTCACCAGTGAAAAGGACCAATCTCGTGTTACATATGGGTCCCTGACACCTGCAACTCTTATTGACCACTATTTTGGGGTTGCAAGGGGTGCTGAGTGCTGTATCAGTCTCCAATATTTACTGCTGGTGGTGCAGACCTTATCGTCTCCTTTCCCCTTCTGCTCTCCAGAGGTTGACCAAATATAGCAAATAAATCCCAATTTATTCCATAGTCTTCTTTGGTTGATTTTAGAGAGATTTACTGCTCCTGGGGGAAGAGTCACGAGGCAACCTGCTGTTGGAGCAACGGCTCAACCATCGGCACTATTCGGCTCCAAAAGGGACAGAGCGGCATCATGGGAACTCGCTTCCAATCACAGCGGAAACCCTCGACTGGTCGTCCCCAGGATCTTCTTTGGAGCATTCGTTGTCTTCGAACTGCTCCAAAAAAAACCAGCAGCTGGGTCACTGCAACAGCAGCTCTGGCTCTCTTCCTCCCCTCCAGCAAACTTTGGAGAAGCAACCTTGAAGTACAGCCAGCCATGTAGCATGTGTGACTTAAGAGACATGCCTGGTGTGCAATCAAAACTCATCTCTTTGGGGAGAGTTCCCTCCATAGTTAGGAACTCCTGGCTGCTATTAGGGTAGATCCATTATAAGATTTCCTCACACAGTGAGTACTCTTCCCAAACCCACAGGAAACTCCAGACCTGATTCAAGACTTACTCCTTAGAAACAACTCAGTAAAAGTGGCATTTCCATTAGATGAGAATTCAGAATAATTACTTGATGAAACAGAATAGACCAAGGTTTGAGGCTCCCCTAGAGCCGTAAAGAAACTTTTGTGACAATATCAAGAGTTTTTTATTCATTGGCTTCTTTCAAGAGTAGCTCATTAATAAAGATTGTATGTAGTGTTGGCCTTACATTTAGATGCTTCCACCTGGAACTGAGTGAAACTGCTGTGTTATTATGTTGTCCTATCAGATGTCCCCAAACCTGGGTTTAGAGTGGCTGAGGCAAAAGGCTTTGTAGCCTACCTGTTTCCTTCATCCTCATTTTCCACTTTTCTCTGTATGGGAACCCACAGTGCCTTGTATAGGCATGCATTTCTTTGTCAAATAAAAGAGCCTGGAGTTAGAATGTTCAGTTATTTTGTCATGTTGCTAAACATTTTCCTTCCTAAATATGAATATAGGGATTTTATTCAGGCACTCATGTCTGGAAATATTTGGCACACCTGAGCTCACTAAGTTAAAAGGATGTATTTCAATAAATCATTCTTCCAACATTCATTATTCCAAACACTGAAATGTTAAAATGGATGCTTCTTTTTTCAACGTATACAGTAATGGCTAACATTCTGACAAATTACACTGGGTGTTATTTTTAATAATTTAGCATAATGGCAGCAGCCTTTTCACTAAAGTAGCAATTAAGTCATCACTGCTTCTCTGGCCTATACAAAATTATTTTGCCTGTTTTTATTGCTAATACTTTCAGAACCATTTTGCCATAGAAGCTGACACCAAAATCAGAAATCATGCAGCGAAAACAAAGAGAAAGAAAGGTCATTAATTGAAAACCCTTTTTAAAAAAAAATAAAAAAAATTCTACCACTATTAACCTAGCTGCAAATTGCTGTGCCTCTCAAACATTTGCTTTTCCAATGTAAGCAGCATTGCTACAGTTGTATGCTCAGTAAGATATTTCCACCTGAAACAGGAGATGTCATGAAATTCATTACTTACTGGCTTCATCTATTCTATTCAGCTTCAGTGCTTAAAAATTAACTCCCCATTAGGACTATGAGGCACAATCCTGCTTCTGTCAGCGGCACATAGAGGACAAAGTGGCTCCATGTAAGCCTACCCCCCAAAATTAGGGCAAATAGGGAGCTCCCTCTCCCCCAGCAATGTGTCACAGTCATGTCTAATACAGAAGGCATATCAGAAGCCCTGTGCCACCTTCACTCGCTGTGCCCAGGTTGTTTAGCTCTGTAGTGTGTGTTTGCACAGTCACAACCTAGAGCCCCCAGTGCCAGACTTAAACCCATGCTAAGAAGACCTGACAAACTCCCATTGCAGACTGATGGTCCAGAGGCAGTGGGGAGCACATGTTCATTTGTTATGTGCCATGGAGTGATGGAGGGTGTTGTCAGTCATAGGCCAGCCTACTAACTTATGTGACCCAATATCATTGGTCTGCAGCCACATGGGTTGCAGGATGCACTGCATATTAGAACTGGATCTGAGTCTAATGGATCAAGTGTCTGGTGAGACCACATTAGTGATTGGTGTGTAGGAATTCCCTATTGGTGCAGATGAGGATCAGGTCACCCCACCACATGGTCATGATGACACTGTGGGTGGGCCCAATGTCCCCCAGACTTTGGCTTCTAGCATAAGAACAAGCCTCTGTTGGCACATGCCTATGATTCGTGCCACAGAAAAAGTGGCAGAATTGTGGCACATATCTTTCCAACAGACTATCTTGCTTGTCATGCCTTTCATGTTCCATACTATTCCTTTTGTATATATTTTGTAAAATGAAATGTTTCTGTGTTAAAAACTTGTATCCCAATACATTAAATAGATTTTAATTTATTTAACAGAGTTTTACTTTGTTTGGGATGGGTTGTTCTTATGTCAAGACAAACCCAAGTGATCAAGTTTTTTTTAATATAAATTTTATTTATAGTTTTCAATATTACAGAAATATTTCCAAAACCAAACTGACATTAAAACAAACATTTCCCCTATTCACATCTTACTTTATAATAAAACAATAATATACTACTTTCCTTCTTTCCCTTCCCTGGTTCCTTTAATTTTCCCACCTATCCTGAATATTCTTATATATCCATTTAATTCTCTTTTCCCTTTATTATTCCTTTGTTATATATTATACTGTTGAACTTACCTTAATCCTGCTAACGTTTTCACATGTTTACAGTTATTTTCCAAATACTCCACAAATCTTTTCTCTTCCTCTTTATATACTTGATCTTCTTGTTCCCTTATTTTACTTGTTAGATGCTATCTTGCGAAACAACTCACTGACAGCCGACCTTTTTGAGGTATGTGCCACACAAATCAAATTAAATTTAAAAAACCCAGATAATGCTGCTTTCCAGTGCATACTCAAGCATATATGAGGGAACAGACATCATCCCATTGCTTTTAAAATGAGAGGCTAGAGTGTGGGGCTGCATCCCACGGCCAGACCCCCCCCCCCCCGTTTCCCTGCTCCAGTCCAGGAGTACCAGAAGTGCCAGCTTCCTGTGCCACAGGTTGGCCCTTGTACAATAAACTGTCAACAAGCATTTGCACACCCTCCCTCTTCATTCTGGATTGAAACTGACCTGAGTGACAATCTACAGGACTGTGTCATCTTGATGTTCTTAATGCTACGTAACTGACCATGACCCGTGGCCACACTGCCCATCTGGTTAGCCTAGACCAGATACTTGACCCAAGCTGAACAGAATGGGCTAGATGTGAAAGTACCTGAAATGTTTGCTGACAGTTTATACTATGTCAACAGACTGCTTAGGGCCTTTCATTTTAAGCTTTTGTGTTTTGCCAGGCAATGTTGTGACACATTCAGCGTCTTGTCCAATTTAAGCTTGTCATCTGTGAATGCCTCACTGCTTGTTTTCTTTTAAGAACATAGAATCATTGATTGCTGGTAATAACTAGACACAGAGTCAGTATGTTCATTGTACAGGCACAGCAATATGAGTCAGAAAAAGAGGGAGCTATTGCTGAAATTTGTCACTGACTCACTATCTTAACGTAGGAAATTCACAGAATTTCCCATCACATACACAAGTGACAAGGGCTGTATGGATATGGACTGGAAGGATTTTGTTTGTTTGTTTGTTTCGACTACAGTAGACCAACACAGCTACCTACCTGTAACTGGATATTTCTAGTGAGACTTCAGACTTATTTGGCTAGTTGTTGTTGTTCAGTCGTTCAGTCATGTCCGACTCTTTGTGACCCCATGGACCAGAGCACGCCAGGCACGCCTATCCTTCACTGCCTCTCGCAGTTTGGCCAAACTCATGTTAGTAGCTTCGAGAACACTGTCCAACCATCTCATCCTCTGCCGTCCCCTTCTCCTTGTGCCCTCAACCTTTCCCAACATCAGGGTCTTTTCTAGGGAGTCTTCTCTTCTCATGAGGTGCCCAAAGTACTGGAGCCTCAACTTCAGGACCTGTCCTTCTAGTGAGCACACAGGGCTGATTTCTTTAAGACTGGATAGGTTTGATCTTCTTGAAGTCCATGGGTGCTAGTGCACCCACATAATTCATCCCAATGTCCATGCTATTATTTTTTTTTAAATTGCTCCTTGAATAATCAATTCAAATTCTAGGAGTCTTCATTGACACTCCTGAAATATGCACTCAGGGAGGGGGGGATGCAATTGTCATGTTGCTTGGCCCCTCTATAAAACTAGGTAACCAATTAGGAATGGGCAAATTGTCTCAGCACAGCCCATCCAATTTCCAGATGGGGATGTATTCAAGTATGTTCTGTCCTTTTCCTGTGTATATATTTTTAGGCTAATCATGGGGAAATCCTATAAAAGCCATGCAGAAAAACTGTCATAAATTTATTTCTTTTAAAATTCTTTTTCTTTATGAGGTGGACTGAGGGCTACTTCCCCTCCCCCTCCACATGCTTTGTCAGTATAAAGATGTTTAGAGCTGCTTCAAAGTGCAATACCTTTTAAAATGGAGAAGGAAGCAGCTGTACATTGCTTCTTGTGTGAACAAAAATACATTGGGACAGCAGCTATCTCCCCACCCCTGTACAATGGCACATAGCAGAACATTGTACCTAGTGTGGCAGAAGTGCTGCACATTGAAGCTGCTCTGAACAGCTTAACACTTTAAAAGCAAGGAAAGGGAGGAGGAGGCAGCCCTAGGACCACCTTATACATACAATGGCTGAACCAGTCATAGATCTTCATACTGATCTGCATTTCATTTTAAGTACTGGTTGAACAATAGGTATGAGGGGACATTGCACCAAACTGTGGACTGAGCCAAAAACACCCACCATCCCTACCGCTAATGGCAACCAGAACAGGCATGCTATTCTGGCCTACAAAGAGCCATTGTAACATCTGAGTGATGCCAACGACATTGAGAGGGCAGGGGTTGGGCAGAAAAGATTAGAGAAAGATGTGATAATGAAAAGAACAGTAAATGAGATTGTTACAAGGGAGCAGGAGGGTTGGGAAGGTTTATACTTAGGCAAACACTTCTAAATTAAATTTTAACAGATGTGTGGAGATAAAACAATCCCTTTCCCATTTCTCCTCTACCCACTCTTCCTCATCCCACTGCAGTCACATACAAGCAGCCCCTGCTCCAACTGCTTCCCTGTCATCATTGGCACTTCCAACATTTATTTCTCCTTTTTCCTCCAATGATTGAAGTACAGCTGGGGAGAAAAGTGTGACCTTATCTCCCTCAGCTGTGCCCCCCCCCCAGACCACAAGCTAAGCTTGGAGCTAAGCACAGCAATGGAGGCTTCACCCACAAACTTTGTGGGCTGTTCAAAAACTTGATTCTGAGTCTTCATATGTCCAATATGCTGCCACTTCAGATGGGCAAATCCAATTTCATTTCTTATGGTGAATTCCATATACGTCAATCCCTTTTTTAGTCTCTTTCATACCCTTCTTCCATACATTGCTTAACTCATTCAGTTTTAGACTTGGCTCATATATGCACAGAGTCCTAAACTCTCCTCTCTCTCTTTTTTTATAATTGCTGTTTTGGGTTTCTTGAAGAAGGAGAGCAAACAAGTGAGAGACTGGGACATATATGATCCACCTAGTAATACAGCAACAATTTTCAGAAGGCATTTAATTATGTAGCCCTAATAACCATTGGTCCTCATTATCATGTGGAATATGTTCCAACCTAGCTGAAGGCTGTGTGAAGGCAGAAAGTGTCACATCAAAACCCAGTCACATCAGGCTTTTTCATTTTAGTTTTTTGTTTTGGATACAATACTAGACCCAGGGGACTGATCAGTTTAGAAAGAGAAACTAAAATGCCTTGGGCAAAAATAAAATGTAATGCTGAGAAACACTAATTCTTTCTCAGGTGGAGAAAGTCAACAAGGCATCCACTCCATCATAATTCATGCCCCATCTCATTTCAAGTGTGGCTATTGCAGCCTTAGGGATTTGTTGTTATTTGCCCTTAAGACAGAAAATTCTTGCCAGAATGGGATAGTGGGAAAGGAACAAGAATGCCTATGTGGAGACTGAGCTTTCATTCTCTGAGTTGTTTAGCACTGTGTTTTAGCTGCATCAAACATCATGATTCCATCCCAACCCAGTCATTAAAGGAATTGAATGTGCTACCTTTGATACCTAAAGCTTAACAGTAGAAGAAAGTGCAGAGACCTACAGCACATAAAATGCATATCATGTTGCATGTACTATGACCTATCAAAGAAGTTCCATTTGAGCAATGAAATGTATAGTGTTCTATAGATACACACACACATACATGCCCTGCCCTTCCTCTTTTCCTTTCCTGCCTTCATTCTTTCTTTTCCTCCCCAGCACCGCAATCAACAGTTAAATTGATCTGACACTTCATCTGTCCAGAAGAGTCCCTGGTGAGAGGGTATAGGTGGGGGTTTGTGGAGTGTGTTGAGGAGAGGAGGGGGTAAAAGGTTCAAAAGTAAAGTCATCAAAAATAATGAGGCTGTTCCGCCCAGCTCCCACTGAAGCAAAGGAGCAAAGTACCCTTTCAAATTGGGTGTCCCAGCACCACAGCTGAAATAACCGGTCATAGAGAGCTGCAAGCAAATTGCTTTGACAAGGCTGTTACTGTTGTATGAGTTCAAGGGTTTGAGACACTAGGTCAGCGGCTGCCAATCAAGCGGACAGAAAAAGCCGCTCGTTGAACCTGTGATTTCTACCTAGGCCGCAATTATCCCAGACTATTTCTGTACCTCAGCAGCGCCTCTGATTAAACCTGCCTCCCTTTTACATCTCTTTCACAGTGCGATTCACACACTAATTAGTTGCCTGCTCTCCACTGAGATGTCAGACCCTCAGTCAATTTATCTCTATTTCAGCCTGTTCAGAGTGACTTCCCCAGTTATCAAAATTTAATCATGCCTTCAAAAATGTTGAAAAGTGGTCATTAGAGGCAAAAGGCCACAGGATACAATATTCATTTTTCTCTATCTTCCAGTCATCCAGCTGGCATCTATAATGGATATCCTGGGGGCTGTGAGAACACGTTGATTTATGCAACCTCGCTCTTGCTCTCACTGTGGTGCACCAGGCTGCTTTAAAGAACAGGTTTTAACAAGGTCTGAGGTGGGAGGACATTAATCATGGTAGCATTGTATGTGGAAAAGGGTGCTGTGTAGTCAGAAGAACCCCCTGCAGCAGGGCAGTTAGATTTTTTTCCTAAAGAAAAAAAACACCTTCTCAGTGATAAAGAAGAGTTTGACAATTGATTAGACCTTTCTGTAACCTTGCAGTCCTGTGAAATGATGAGAGAGGGAGAGATGGGGTGGGGGCTGGAGAGAGAGAGAAAGAGAAAGACAGAAGCAGGGGGGAGAGAGAGAGAGAATGAGGCTCATACTGACAGTTTTAAATGTGCAATAACTTTATGGTTCTTGACTGAAACGGGCTATCAAAATCAGTCCCAACTCAATACAGGCTAAAAAAGAAGATCATTCTCAGTATAAGAGCCCTTTCAACTGCACATGTCAGAGCCAATCACAAGGAGCGGCAGCCTGCAGTGCCTTCCCTTGAAAACTACAGGCTGCATCAGGAAACCTTAATATAAATCTCATCTGATAAGGAGTGACTAAGTTACAATGCAGGATTCATCCAAATCAACTGCAAGGAATTGATTTTCTTCCTGGCAATGTGGGCTTTAGATTATGTTATTCCTACGGCATTAAGTGTTCTGTTAATTCAAAGGAATGTATTATCTGAGCCGGGTTGCAATAGTGTACCCAATAAACACGGTGAGTGTGCAAATCAGGTGCATATTTATTGTTTTATTGACTTCAACGTGTACTTAAATATACAAATCATGTTGGCAAGTTAATAATCAGTTTTGCTTACAAAATGAAAGCAGGTTGAATGTTTTGAATTGTGCCTCATGCAGGCTGCAGGCAGGGCCTTTGACACAAGGAGTAAGTGCACACATTATAACTCACTATGTGGATGACACCAAATACAGACTCACCTAAATTGGTGCTACATCCCATAGACATAATGTCTACAGTGGCATACCTCGTGGATTGCCTCAATAGCATCAAATTCACACCCATCCAGAAATTCCTCAAAACCCAGCCAGAACATGCTGACACACACAAGGACAGAATCGAAGGGGCAAAGCACTCTAGATGCCTTGGTCAGACTTGCTCCAAGTTAGGCTGTGACCTTCACCTGCTCCTCCTCTTTAAGGGTATTCCGTTAAAGGGATCTGGGGATGTGGATCCTGTCCAAAGCCCGGGTATGGGCTAGGGCCATGCCACAACCCTATTGGGGACCCTGGGGGACCTTGCAATTGATGTACATCAGTAGGACTCTCCCTACTAGTGGTTGACCCTTATGAGACTTCCTGCGTGACGGACAGGAGTCAGATATAGTCGGTTCAGTTCCAATGCCTAAGCCAATACCGCTCACATCTGTAACCAATAAAGTTGTGGTCTAATTTATCCCATTAACCCAAAATATTGGTGTCCGTGTGTTTCATTATCTAAGGAATGGGGGTGGGCTCGGGACCTTGCCATGCAATAAAGATTAGAATTAATCTCGTGGTAGCAGAGTTTGGGAGAAACATTCTGGACTTTTGAAGGTTCTGACAATCTCAGACTGGAGCATTCAGTTACTATATTGTATGTATAGTAACTTTGAAGAAAATTTATCTCCCCATCACTCTTTCCTTCTTCCTGAAATGTCCCAGGAAAGTGAGTGTTTTGTAGGACTGAACTGAATCTCCTTCCTGTTCGTGGGGTGAATTTTCTCTTCCTGGAAAAAGTGGAGAAGATTAATGCTAGCTTTTTTGAAGAAAGTTAGCCCTAATGTTGTTGCTGGCAAAGCATCTCTGTGGGAAGGCCTCACATACTACTGAACTGATGCACCGAAGTCTGAGATGTTGCATTTGTAGGTGGCTGCAAGTTTCCGTTTTATTGTTACCAATGAAGTCAACTGTTTATTTGTTAGGTATGTGTCAGTGCAATTGCTAGAACCCACAGAGACTGCTAACACTGAAATGCCTTCAGCACTTACTTCCAACCCTGATCATACCTTTACACTACTGATTTGTAAACTCATTACACATTACCGTATTTTTCAGTGTTGTGGAACCTCGTTTTACGTACTGCCCTCCTTACGAATGCTTCGGGTTACGAGCTCCGCTAACCCGGAAGTAGATGCCCCTTGTTGCGAACTTTGCCCCGGGATGCGAGCGGAAGTTGTGCGCTGGCGGCGTGGCAGCAGGAGGCACCATTGGTGAAAGTGCGCCTCGTGTTAAGAATGGTTTTGGGTTACGAACGGACCTCCGGAACGGATTAAGTTCGTAACCGGAGGTACCACTGTATAAGACTAGTGGGTTTTTTTACCAAAAAATTAAGTTTAAAATTGGGGCTCGTCTTATACACGGGTAGTGCTGAGGGGAGTTTTCTTAATTTGGAGTCCCCCAAAATAGGGGGTGTCTTATACATGGGGGTGTCTTATACAAGGAAAAATACAGTACTATGTTTAAATCAAGTAAGCCAACCCCTACCCTTTTCATGAAAAGTTCACAGACGTTCTCCCACCCTGGGGTGCTTTCCCTTTGCCCTCTCAAATTGCTGGAAAAAAGTATTTTAACTTCATTTAACCTAGTATTTTAACCTGAGGGAACACATATTTCCTAAATTAACCCACCACCTCCTGGATAGTAACTTTTAATTGTTAGGGGCTTGAGCAGATTAGTTTTATTTCTTCCGTTGTTCATTTCCCTTTTCCTCACAGCTGACACCAAAACATCTATGTCACTCAACCTGCTCTCCATTCCCCACTTTTTAATTCCCACCTTCATATTCTGTCACAACACCCCTCAACCACAGACTAAATTGACTCACATTATTTAGCATTCTTTGGTTTACTTCATACTTTTTCTTTTGCTATCAGGACAAAAGTAAGAACTGCTCCCAGAAAATAATGGAGAAATCCTAGATTTTTAAATAATATATATCCACACACACCCCAATCAAGAAAAGGTTTGAACCTCAATGAATCCAGAAGTTCCGTTGCTAGATAATGAGATGAGTCACACTAGAATTTCTTATCTCTGTGCCATAAAGATTCATTGCTAGTCATATAGGCTCACAGGCCCATGCCGGGTCATTTTGGATTTTATAAAATTTTCTTTAAATTTTCCAATTCCTATACTTTAGCATAAAGTCACCTGGGTGTACAGAAACTACTCCTTTATTTTTGCTTATGCTGCAGGCATAAAATAGGGATATTGAAAACAGATACTCAGTTTGAAGTGAAAGCAAATAGTACCTTGGCACCAAATTATATCAGTTGGTAATTATTATGTATCCCTTGAAATACAAGGCAATATTGAAGGCTATAATTTTCATCAAGACTCATCCACATATTTGGGAGAAATTGAACAGCCCCTAAAGTCAAGGAGCAACAATCAACCAAACAACCCACAAAATGAAACTCATATTTTTCTTTCTTTTCCATGTGTGCTCTTGCTCATATTCACAATTATAAAGAGATTTTCAGTTAAAATATTACACAGCTGTAAGATATCACAGGTTTGAAAGCATTCCTTGAAAAAATCTCTCTCTCTTCCCCCCTCCCATCCTGTATGTCATATAATGAAAAAGAGTCAAAGAAACATATAATATTGTTGAAATGTGCAGAACAACTGTAGGGGCAAAAGAAGTGTGTGAATGAATAGGCTCTGTCTCTGATGTGGTTCTGAAGGAATGATCATAGAAATGACTCCAGCTCCATTAAAACTGCAGGGAGTGCCAGCACTGATTTCTAGGGGGGGGGGGGTAATCCAAAGAATACCAAGCATGTGTAGAAAGCACTTTGGCATGTGCAGGGGGGAGGCACAAATTTTCCTTGTACATAAAACCTCTGTACAATAATCCATAAGAGTCCAGGCAACCTTCCCTAGAGATGTAAAGCAATGCAGCAGAAAAGGGACCAGAAAAAGCGTAATGCACTAAACACCACTCATGGTTCTTTGAATCCCAGCCATGTGCTTCAGAGGGGTATTCTGCAAAACCAATCCACTACATTAAAGCTAATGCAAAATTCAAAATCAAAATTGTTATCTTTCAAATAATAAATACAGACTAGGAGATTGTGGTTGTAAGTGAGTTGAGAGTAGCACCACCATTAGGCCTGAAGCCATCCAAGCTATGAACCTTGTAAATATATGATTCCAGAACATATTCAAAGTATCCAGTGGAGTTGACTGGATATTCTGATGAAGATGAAAGCCAGACTCAAGAAAGTATTTGGAGATAATTCAGTGATGTATTTAAGGGAGATGGACAGCTAAGTGGAGCTTATAAAACAGAGATTGACACAAAGTGTGAAGCTGGTTAAATTACCTAACAGGAAAGTACCAGGAGCTTTATAACAGCCTCTGAAAGCAGTGTTTCAAAGTTTACAAAGGCAGGAAATTTTACAACCAGTAGAAAAGTAGAAAAGAACGGACTAGGTAAACAGTCTGGTGGTGATCAAAAAACTATTGGAGAAACTCAGAAAGTGCACAGATTCAAAACTCTTAAATAAAACAGTGAAAAGAAGTAACTTTTCCTTACCTATAACTATTCAGTATCTATCAAAAGCAACATTCTTCACCATCAGCATAAAAATTGGATTCTGGCATATTACTGGTAAGCAGGGTGAACAATTCATTTTCTAATTTCTTTTTTACATTTGCCAAACTATTTGGGAGAGACTGCTGGCTAAAAATGGCAATATTGGTCCTGGCTCTGGGATATTTCAAAACAGGCTAATACAAGGCTTGGAGGTCCTCACAAACCACAGTTTCTCATGATGTCCAAAGGAGGGGGAAAGTGGTTTGTTTAAACTATGGTTCATGAGAACAAGCCAGCTTCCAGCTGTTTCAGATCCTCACTTGTTCTCAAACACAGTTCAAGCACAGTCCCCCAAGTTCAGAAATGGCATGCAAAAGAGGGGGTGAGAAGCATGTAAGCATTAGCCTTGCTACTGCTCTTTCTCATAGTGGGAAATCAGGGTTTCCCATTATGTCTGAACTGGAAGTAAGGCCTATTGATTTCAACTTCCACATAATGCTGCTATGGACTGGAATCATTCTCAAAGGTTACAGAATAATGCACACTGCCCTGACAACTGTCTTCCTAGAAGGAAAGATGGCTTTGCCTTTTACTAGACTAGATATCCAGAGGTGTTTAAGGATAAAGTTGTATCTCTGAAAATTCTGGACTCCGCACCCCACCAATAAAAGAATGTACAGCAAAATACAGTTCTATCAGGGGAATAAAAAAGACATGCTTGGGGGCATGAAATCAAATAAAGATGAAGTAATAAATATATCCTTTTAGCATATTACATATTTCTAAAGGCAGAAACTTTTCAATAGTGTTTAATTTATTTTCTTACATTTATCTCCTGCCATGCCTCAACCATGGAGCCCAAGATGGCATACATGGAATTCACAGATGGTCACCATCCAAGCCCTGCCAAGAAACAGCCGTGCTTAGCTTCAACAATATGGTGGCCCTATGTGCCTTTAGACCATATCTATATAATCATACTTCCAATTTTATATTACTGATACAAAAAAGGCAAGGATAAACAAGACCAATTCTTATCCAGGAGTACAACCCCAGAAGAACATAAATACAGTATGATCTGTTATTACTAGTAAAAGGATACCTTTCAGGGTAGATAGATAAAATAAGCCACGTGTTCTAAGGTAACCCCCACCTAACAAAATTATGACCTTGCTATATTTATACACATGGGTGCAGTTTTCATGCACTATTATAGTCCCATATTATATATCTTTAAATCATGCTGCGAAAGTTTCTGCCTTCCCCAAATGCCTCCTCTAATTTAGGATGAACAACTGCTCTCATAAAGAAAAACTGCTGCTGCTGCTGTTTATTGGACTGAGAAAGGTCTCGCTGACTAATGTCCCAGGATTAAATGAATGTGGAATAATAAGAGCTGATTTATTTGTGCTCTGGTAGGATAAAGCTGCCACTGATTTTACAAGAAACTATTCATCTGAGGGCTACTATAGCTAGTAAATTGTGGCTGTTGCTGAAAATAGTCTCTAGGCCTTCGTGTAATCTATGGGGTAGCTGTGTCATAATAAAGCCATTGTGGGTGTTTGGTGTGTTTAAAAGGCCCCGCTTTTATTCCTGCCCTGTGGAATTCTAAAAATTAACCAAAGGTTTCTCCTGCAAATTCTGATGGCTTCTGCCCTCAACCTACAATTTTACATCAGGAAACAGAAAAACAAAAACAAAAAAATAGCTGTTGATAAAATAGAACTGAGGATATATGAGGCCTAAGGCTTGTTCTTGTTTTGTTTTTATTCTCCCTAGAGGAAAAATGCCCATCGCTCAGTGATATAGCACTGTGGAATGCACCCAGAAGTCCCCAGGCCTATTCCCAGGCCTCTCCAGTTGAAACAATCTAATATTTGCACTGTTAGCCATAGGTAACAAGCAGTTCCATGCAAGAAAGTGAGCACTGCAGGTTGCGTGTCGAGGTCCCCAAGCCACCCCCCTAAAGAACTCACACTACACACCGTAATTTAAGTTTAAGGTTTTTGGCATGATTTTGGCCACAACTTTTATTAAAATACAAAATGTGAGTGGTTGCTTAGGCATTGGTTCCAACTAGCTGCCCCCTCCTGGGGGCAGACTGACATCCGTCTGGTTAGCAGAAGTCAGTAAAGAGAAAACACCTTTGGGGAGAGAATGGGGGTCAGGGGCCCGGGCTCTCGCCTCTCCCCAAATGTTCCCAGGGGCTCTTGCGTGGCCCTGGCCCCCGACCGGGGGATATGGACAAAAGCATGATGAGCCCCTGGATTCCTTTAACAGAATTCCCCGCGCAGCAGCATTGGAGGGGCAGGCACAGCCAACCACATCCCCTTCCACCAACCAAATTCATAACCAATGCCTAACCGCAACCTTACAAGTTGTGACTAATTGCTACGCAGTAGGCGAAAACCAAATGGCAACAGCCAATCAGCCAGATGGAAAAATTCCTACCAGGCCCCTGCCCCAAAAGCAGACGACCCCATGACAGGCATAGCAAGGTCAACGCACAAGCCTAAATAAAGGGAGGGAGGGCGGGTGATCCGATGCACGCAGCAAAGAGGGCCGCGTGCTGTGTGCACTGGGAATATATAACCTCTGAGCTGTCCATCAAAAATTGCTACATAACATTCTCCCCAGCAACCCGCAGGGCCCAATCCCCTGCCATGGTCATCTATCCTAACCTGCCCAGCAACAGTGGGGTGACTTGTTAGCCCCCACCGCAACATGTGCTCCCCATGAAGGAGAACCCGCTTTGGAGGATGATGGTGACAGATGACAGATGGAGCTCTCTGTCTCTCTTCTGCATCCAGAAACTATGAGGGCTTCCAGAGGCAGGAAGACACTCATCTGTGTTGAGCACTGAAATTCGGCAGCTTTCCAGTTCTCTTCTGCCAGCCTCTGGCAGGCTAGTAACTTTTGTGAGCTTATTTACAAGGCTAAGTTAAAGGTTCACAGGCAACGGGGCTTTGACAACTGCTCCCAGTAAGACTAGACTTTGGGCTAGGTGTCCTAGATGTGCCTTGGTTTAATGACAAAGTCTTTGTATAATGCAGCTTCATGTGGATCTAGTATTGCACCACACACAGGAATTCTATTATCTTTATTTATTAATTTCTTCAGTATTATCATAGATAGCCTTAAACTTTGGAAAGGCTTAGTCTAGGCTGGAGTGGGATGTTGCTTGCTTGTTGCTGAACTAGTCCATCTTGCCGTATGAACACAAGAAGATGGTTTCATGTGAACTGGTGCATAGACTGTGCATGGGGTAACTCAGTTATCTCTTCTTGTCAACTACTGCTACTGTTTGCCAACTATTTAGAAGTTTAGTTGAACCATATTTTGAATGTTTTCCTGTTATGGTATCTGTCTTATCTCTGGATACCCTGTTTCCCCTTTTTTAATACGTAGTCATACAGTAAGCCATGGCAGGTTTTTTTAACCTTTGTGAGAAGTAAGACGTACCCCAAAAGTAGGCCGTGGTGCCACCACAGGGGGAGGCTGTACTGTACCATACTGACGTAATAAAAATAAGACATCCCCCCGAAAATAAGCCGCCCTGTGTTTTTTTGAGGGGGGGAAATTATAAGACGGTGTCTTAAAAAGGGGGAAAGACGGTAACTACTTACCTACCTAGATAAAGGCTAAGCAGATATGGCCATAGGGACTATTAACCCATTTGTTCTGGACAGGGCATTTAATTGCCATATTGATACATATCATGCAGATAGGGTACAAATCCAAGGCATGGTATCTGACTTCAGATTCCCCCTTCCTCTCATCAGTGACTCTGGGCCATGGTAGAGGGAAAAGAATCTATGTGAAGAAACACTAAAGGGGTGTTCACATTACCATTTACTGTGGTTTCAGCATGCTCCCACCCTAGGTTTTTAAAGTCGGATTTGACATGACATTAGCCACAATCTACCTGCACCCTGTTGATTTTAGAGAAATACTTTTCTTTAGTGCACTTTTCCTTAAACTAGTTTCCATGTGATCCAAAAATGGAAGCCACCATTACGCTGTAGTGCAAACAGTTCAACTAATGTCATGTGTGCAGATGGAAGCTTCAGCAACTTGGGGAAAGAAATAATTGAGTGAAAACATCCCCACCTCTGCTCTGATAGGAACAGTAACAGAAGAAAGCCACTTGGAAATGCGGAGTGGGAGGTACCTCACAGTGCTTCAAGCCACTAGCGTGAATACCATCACAGCATACTATCTCCATATAGGAGAACGGGTGAACAGTGTGAACAGAACAAGGCACATGCTGAGTGTTCTTCAAGGTGCACTTCTCACAACACAGGAAGCACATTATTTTTTTGCACAGGAAATTATCTTCATGAAGCAAACGTGTAATGTGTGAAGCAGTCCCGGTGACAACATCAATAGGCAATTTAATATACAGTACCGACTAAGTAACTGCTGGTGAATCTTATCCATGAAATGCATTGCACTTCACTCTGTGTTTTGTAGTGTTTTTTGTTTTTGCTGTTCTTAAATGAAAGGTTATTACCCTTTTATTTTTATATAATGTTTTATAATTGAGTTCTCTGGCTTGCAGGTTGAGGAGCCCCATCTCCAATTTTAGCCATAGTCAGTCTCTTCTAGACATTATAAACATTTCTTGTAGTGTTCATTTAATGGATTCAGAGAGGAGTCCCACCGGGAAGGCCTATTGTCAAAATAATACCACAGCTTTAAGTTCCTATTAAAGACTGTGTGAACCAGGCAGTCAGATTGCTACATCACTGATAATTGTTGGAAACTTACCAAAGCCACTGAGATATCCAGGTCTTCACACTCTTGAGGCATAAAAGAAAGATTAAACTGCAAGAAACCAGTATTTTTCTGGGGCTGTTAGGCAAGCATTAAAAAAAGAACCTTACCACTCCACCTGTTTCCATACATTTTCCAAAATGTTTTACATAAACTCCTCAAATAGCTGGATATACCTATGACTAATCATCACAAAATGGGATTAAACACAGCAAAAAAAGGGATGTTTGTTAGTCTGAGAAAGTATACCTACATCTTTCCTTTATTACTGGTGGAAAACTCCAAATTGTTGGGAGGAAACTCAGAACATGGAAGCTTTGCTTATAAGCTAACAGTATTTAGTGATTTTGTTGTGGCTGTGGCAGGGAAGGGTTTGAAAAAGTCCTCATCCTGATCCCACCCCGTCTCCTATCTAGAGCTGAGGGAATTGCAGAATTTGGTGCATTTTGCATCATGTCAAGTTTGGCCCTAAATAATCAGAAGTTAGTTTCTAAACCAAAAAAGGTGATAGGTTTCAAGTAGGCAAGTTTTGTAGAAGACTTGCCGCTTCTATTTGCAGGGGCTGGCTGTGATTACTCAATGAGGAAGGAAGGATGCTTTGCACATGCTCAGAGATATAATTTTATTTCTTACATCATGGTCTTTAGCAGGCCTTTAAAGGAAAAGTGTGCAGACCCCTCAACATATCATGCAAGTTCTGCAAAGGAGAAATATAACGGAAGCAGAACAAGGAATTGTCACCCATTAGCTAAGTGGTGGATAGAAAAACCGTCTGCTTTTCAGAGACTGGGAGCATTTATTTGTGAAAACTAGATAGCCTGTCGCCCAGCGGTAAATTAATCAAGCAGTCTTCTTCATAAACGGAATAAAACTTTACTGAAGAAAATAAACTTGTTCATAAACAGCATAGTTAAAGAGCATACACAGAGTGCTCTTGGCAGCTATCTTAGTCTTCACAGAGGCACAGATCTTAATTACTGATTAACTGGAGACCTAGAGCCGCTCTGTCTGCAACAACACGCTCACATACTTAGCTGAGACTGACTCAGAGAGAGACTCTACATGACAGACTGAGGCCCAGAGACAAAATGGCTACTTTTTATAAGGAACCCAAGATGAGTGACAGTGGCGTGGCAGTTTACTGCTAGCAGTTACAGCTAGCAGGCTTGAAATGACTGTGTAGGCCTTGTAGGCCTCACTGCCTTATTGCTTCTGCTCTTAAGAACCTTTGTCTCATGACATAACTTCTGTCTGCCACTTGTAGAGCAGATAGATAACAAACACTTATCTGGACATTGCCATACGTCCAGAAACTGTCTGGGCAGAAATCGCTGAAACGTCCGGGGAAATCTGGACGCATGGTAACCCATGCCGGAAGTCTAGATTTTGGCAAAATTTCTCAAAAATGGCTCAAAATCTTCTTCTCAACAACTTTTGTGACCAGATATTCACTTTTTTAAATATGGCAACACTATGTT
The DNA here is from genome assembly GCA_034641385.1 of Darevskia mixta. NCBI lineage: Eukaryota > Metazoa > Chordata > Lepidosauria > Squamata > Lacertidae > Darevskia > Darevskia mixta. Next base: position 4,005,129 of record JAWWNH010000088.1, read on the forward strand.
AAGCATAGGGGACGCGGGTGGCGCTGTGGGTTAAACCACAGAGCCTAGGGCTTGCCGATCAGAAGGTTGGCGGTTCGAATCCCCGCAACGGGGTGAGCTCCCGTTACTTGTTCTCAGCTCCTGCCAACCTAGCAGTTCGAAAGCACATCAAAGTGCAAGTAGATAAATAGGTACCGCTCCGGCGGGAAGGTAAATGGCGTTTCCGTGCGCTGCTCTGGTTTGCCAGATGCGGCTTAGTCATTCTGGCCACATGACCCGGAAGCTGTACGCTGGCTCCCTCAGCCAATAAAGCGAGATGAGCGCCACAACCCCAGAGTCGGTCACGACTGGACCTAATGGTTAGGGGTCCCTTTACCTTTGTGTTAAGCATGCTTTTAAAAACGCTGGCCACTTACTGGGACTGCCGCAGTGTGGGGCCCCAGCCCCAAATATCCACCTGGGGGTGGATAGGGACAGTTTTAACCCTTTCCTCCCCACACCAATTTCTTGCACCAGCACACCGCCCCCCAAAGCTGCTATTTGCCATTAGACACTGGATACTGGACACATACATAAATTTGGCTGAAGAAAGGAAGGTCAAAGGAGCTAGCACATCCCCAGGCCTGGGGCCCAAGTGTAGCTTCCCATTCTGGCCCTCAATACCCTTCCTAGACCATATCCCACACTGTCCCTTTCCTAGTGCTTCATTTCATTTCATTTCATTTCGACTAGGTGGGATGTGTACATAGACTACTACATAAATGGAAGAGTCATATCCATTAAGTCACTGGCATGCAACTCCTGGAAAATTGCCCACAGGGGAGGAATGCAGCCCTCGAGCTGAAAAAGATTACCCACCTCTCACATGAAGAACCACCGGGGAAGGAAAATTCAAACATGCATATTTTAATTTCTTGAGAGCCATGTGGTTTGAGGCTGAGTTGCTACTCAATAAACTTCTAAGGGTGTATTGTTGCCTGAATCCACCCTCTGAGATATTCAAATAAAGGAGTAATCCTCTTCTAGGATTGGCCTTCCTCAGAGGCAACTAATGGAATGATCGAAACTAAATGGCCTCCCCTGCCGTTTATTAGCCCCTGGTACAGAGTTTATACTGCAGGCTGCCAAACATTCATTTTTCTCATCACTTTCACTGATTTTTTCAAGGATATTTGTATGGATTAATGGAAGCGCTTTTATATGTGAACAAAAAGGACAGATGCTCACATTAATGCTTTTGTGTAAATCTGGTAATGCTTACACAGGTAATGGATGCATATTCCATTCAGATTGGCTGGAACCACTTCTATTCATTTTCTTTTACAATGTCTGTGTACTAAGGAGAACCCTTCCTGGATTCAAGCAGACCACATTATACTGTTTTAATGATAAATTACTGGTGCTTTTCTTCACAGCTCTATGCCCTTTCTCCAAACAAATAAACAAAACTGTAAATAATAAAACTGTAAATAATAAAACTTAGAATGCCCCACCATTTTAACTTGCCTATGTTGATAACAAAAATTAAACTACTTTTAATTCAAAAATATGAGCTTAAAAGACACATAACTTCACATTTTGTAGTCTATAATTAATGGGAAAGTTCCTTTTGACTCAAGAACTAAAAATATCCATTTTGCAACCTAGAGAGATTATGGTTACAAATGCTGATGGGAGGTACAGACAAAATCTTACTGCTACCCTCCTGCATGGTTGATGATGGCCTCTTCGTACAATCCTAGGGAAATGACCAGAAGACAAGCAAAGTGTTTCTGAACTAACTAAACGTACACTCTGTAAGCCTTTTAGATGTTCTTGAAATATCTGATGAAATTTTCTCCCCTTGCACAATAGGCTTTTGTAGAATTTCTTATTAGTGAGGGCCTGAAGCCTGCCTGCATTAAACATTAATCCTTCGCATAATGAAACTGTGAGAATGGATTTCTATGAAATTTCACACATTTGTTAGTCTGGTAAGGAAGATGTTCATTTTCATGTCTGGCTCTCCAAGGTTTTCCAACTTAAGATAAAAATACCTTTAAAATCTTGACTAGATACTCCATAAGGGGAAGCATTCATCTGTGGGTCTTAGTGCTTCAGCTACCGTACCTCTCTTTCAAATCAGAACCAGTGAAGGCGGTGAAGGTCCTGTGTGAGTGTCTGGAGGCGGTTGGAGGCGGTTGGAGGATGGATGGCGGCTAACAGATTGAGGTTGAATCCTGAGAAGACAGAAGTACTGTTTTTGAGGGACAGGAGGTGGGCAGGTGTGGAGGACTCCCTGGTCCTGAATGGGGTAACTGTGCCCCTGAAGGACCAGGTGCGCAGCCTGGGAGTCATTCTGGACTCACAGCTGTCCATGGAGGTGCAGGTTAATTCTGTATCCAGGGCAGCAGTCTACCAGCTCCATCTGGTACGCAGGCTGAGACCCCACCTGCCCGCGGACTGTCTCACCAGAGTGGTGCATGCTCTAGTTATCTCTCGCTTGGATTACTGCAATGCGCTCTACGTGGGGCTACCTTTGAAGGTGACCCGGAAACTACAACTAATCCAGAATGCGGCAGCTAGACTGGTGACTGGGAGCGGCCGCCGGGACCACAAAACACCGGTCTTGAAAGACCTACATTGGCTCCCAGTACGTTTCCAAGCACAATTCAAAGTGTTGGTGCTGACCTTTAAAGCCCTAAATGGCTGCGGTCCAGTATACCTGAAGGAGCGTCTCCACCCCCATCATTCTGTCCGGACACTGAGGTCCAGTGCCGAGGGCCTTCTGGCGGTTCCCTCACTATGAGAAGCCAAGTTACAGGGAACCAGGCAGAGGGCCTTCTCGGTAGTGGCACCCGCCCTGTGGAATGCCCTCCCACCAGATGTCAAAGAGAACAACAACTATCAGACCTTTTGAAGACATCTGAAGGCAGCCCTGTTTAGGGAGGCTTTTAATGTTTAATAGATTATTGTATTTTAATGTTTTGTTGGAAGCCGCCCAGAGTGGCTGGGAAAACCCAGCCAGATGGGCGGGGTATAAATAATAAATTATTATTATAAGAAATAAAATGTCAAAGCTTTTTCCCTCACCCTAACCTGCTTGTCTTGCGCAGCCTACCTGGCTAGGCACCTCGCAGGTTGAGTCTTTCCTCCCCAGCTGGCTGATTGACGCTCCAGGCTAGCCAATAGCGCTCATCAGCCAGCAGGCTCTTCTGGGGTGGGCGGAGCTGCTGCCAATGGCTCCCAGAGAAGCAGCCAGACGTTTCCTGGAGCAGCAGCCTCTGCTTGCAGAGCTCCGTCTCCCTCGCCCTTTCGCTGGGGGTCTCAGGGGTCTCTGGGCTCCTTTCCACCTCTAGAATGGAGGCTGCAAAGGAGGCCTTCTTCCCTTGAGGGCTCTGTCGCTGAAATGGCCGGCATGAAGGGTGGCATACAAATTTAAGAAATCATTCCCACCACCTGCCATTCCCTGGGCATCAAAGCACCATCACCTTCCTATATTGGAGCTCTCAGGGGGAGGAGGGGTTATGCGAACCCCGTGAGGATGTTGGGGTCAAAGCTCCATGAGGAAGAGAAGCAGAATTTTTTCTTATCTCTTCCCCCTTCCTTCCTTCCTTCCTTCCTTCCTTCTATTGTGGACTGGTTTCTAAATTCACTGTGCTTCTGGCAGGCAGAAATTCAGCAGGTGAGGAGCATTTCCTTTCAATCTTCTTTTTTGGAATGTTTGCACTCACAGATCACTTCTATTTGATCATTGTAATGGATTGCTTTGAAGCCATTTCTGCACCGGGTAAAGTAATTTTTAATCCCCCCAATTCCCACCCACCCCCACCAATATAAGACGGCCCTTCTATTACCTAACCACAGAATACCTCCAACATTTCTCTGATAAAAACAGGATGTCCCATTGCATAATGATGATTTTACTATTTATACTCCACACATCTTACTGGGTTTCCCCAGACACTCTAGGCAGCTTCCAACATATATAAAATCATAATAAAACACTGAACATTAAAAAAAAAAAACTTCCCTATATAGGATTGCCTTCTGACGGATCGGGGAACAGATAGCTCCATACCCTCCAGGCCATTTTTCCAATGAGAGGGACATTCTAAGGAAAAGTGAGACATTCCAGGATCCAATCAGAAACCAGGATGGCTTTGCTAAATCAGAGACGCCCCTGGAAAATAGGGACACTTGGAGGGTCTGCCAAAGGTGGCAACCGAAGGCCCAGCAGAAGCCTTGCAGTGTGTCGCTCCAAGGAAAGTTGGAGGCCGTATTTCTATTTCCTAGTCCAGCCGCCTTCAGACCTTGGCCCTTGTCTGTGGGGCAACGCAGAGGCCTTGCAGTCGGTTGCTCCCAGGAAAGGGGGGGTGTCAGGGGTTCTGTCTGCTCCTTGGGGTCTCCTGCTCTCAGCTGAGTCCGCACCACAAGGCAGGACAGGCTTCGGGCGGAAGTGTATATAAGCCCTGTTTCACCAGTCTGCTCCAGAGACCCTCAAGGAAGCCTGGAGGCTGAATGGCTGCCTTGGGTCTTGCTGAGAGGGGAATCTGAGAGGGGCTTGAGCCCCCCTGAAGTTGGGCATGAAGGCCTGCAGGGTCAGTTGCAAGAAGAGCTGTGGGTGGGGAAGGGCAGCTTGGCCCCAGCAGGACAGGACTTGCCTGGGGACACCTCAGGCCTCTCCTTGGGCCTTGTGAAAGGGGCTCTTCCTCTGCCTTGTTCCTCCACATCCCTTCCATTGGGTGTCTTGTCTTTGGAGTTTCCAAACCTGAGGACAGGACTTGTCTCACCTTCTTTTAAATCGATGTCAGCTGCTTTAGGAGACAAGAGTCTGCAAAGCAGGATAAAAATAAGAGAAAAAGTATCTAACCACTAGGCCACACAGACTCTCCTAGAACCTTGGCACTGAGGCCGGGAATTCCATGTTCTCAAGGGCTGTTGCCTAGCAACGGAACTTGTGACCGTTTGAACTGAGGTTCCTGCATCCTCAGCATCTCGAGGTTTGCAGAGGTGGCCTGTAGTGACCTTCGCTCAGTCACTACATTAGAAGATGGCGTCCCAAAGACTCCTGGAGGTAAGTGGAGGTCGCCATGGCCAGGGGACTTAACTCTAGAACCTAGATTAATGGTTTTACCAAGTTTATCAAAGAGCTATCCAAAGTCAAAGGAAGGGTTGAGCTTTGCCCAGGTTTTTGGAAGGGGAGAAGGAATGCCGAAAAGGAAAGTTTAGTGTCCTATATTGCAGTCGATTGAATATTATTTTGAATAGAGGATTCCTTCTGATTTCTGTGCATGTGAATCTGGGAGAGGCTTCATTTCTATTTCCACATGCTGGATGTTATCTTTGTACTATAGTTTGGAGGGAAAGGGAAAAACAGAAGAAGAAAAGAGAGCGTGAGCGGCTGGCCCAGTGGAGAGGAAGGGGGTGTCGGATGGATCTAGTTTTTCTGCAGAGCTGAGGCAGGGAGCCCTGCTGCCCACCTGCCCACAGAGTCCATTGCAGGGAAGGGCTGCTCCCAGGTGCAGGCGAGGGAGAGACAGGAGGCCTGGCGGAGCTCTGCTCCTGGAGGAAGGACGGATGAGAAACAGCGCCATGGGCTCTGCTGAGACAGGCCAGCTCCCTCAGGCCTCCTCTCCCCCAACTGTCATCTGGTGGCAGCCATTTCATCAGGCTGACTCAGTGGGAGAGATGAGAATAGCATTCTAGACCCTGGGGCCTGAGCTTGTGAGTTGTCTTTTCCACTGCCCTCCTTGCCCCCTTTCCTTGTGTGCTGTATTTCTGTTGGTCAGATTGTTTATTACAATAGAAGTCTGCGATTAGGGAGTTTCTTGCATTTGATTTCATGGAAGGCTCTCTTGGAGCCTTTTTGGAGAGGGGTAGAAATGCTTTAAATGGATGGATGGATGAATAAGGTCTCTAAGGAAATGGAGGACAGAGATTTTCAGTTTGTTTCCCAACCTACCTCATCTGCGCTTTCCTGATCCACACAAAAAACATGAATGGGTCTGATCCATTATTCACATTCTGACGTTCCTGTTTCTCTTTTCTCATGAACAGGGAATTGATTTCGATGAAGATCAAATATCAGTAATCAGCCTGGAAGATGGGGAGTATCTTCCTCCAAGGTAATGCTATGCTAATCCCCCCCATAATCAATTGCTTTCTAACGCCCCCCCCCCCCCCGCCGCCCGGTCCATTTCTATGGTGGTGGTGCTTGGGGTCTTTGAAGGAGTGGAGCCAATAAAACCTTTTTACAAAAGTCCTACAGGTTCTTCGGATGTGGCTGATCTTCCTCCTGAAGGCTTCAGAAAGGACCAGCTGAAGGCCAGATTTACAGACGTCATCACCACGATGAAGAGTGGGAAGAAGATGGTCCAAAGGAAGGCGCTCCGAGATCTTTCCGCCCTCCTGCAGAAGATCCAGGAATATGTGAGTTTCTGAAGGGAAGCATTGCAACCCCTTATTTAATACAAGATTTAATAGAAATGTTATAGGAAAAATGGTGATGGGTTGTTTCTCTTATCAGTCACTTCTGTGGGTCTCTTCTCAGCCATCGGTAGCGCTTCCTGCATCGTCCCTTGGCCAACTGGTGGCTATTTCCTGCCTGTGCACATTGGATCCAGACCCGGAGTGCAGGCAGCGGGCAGCAGAGGCCCTCTGCCATCTTCTGCCCATCCTGTGGCGCAAAGAAGGTAAGACTGGAAGGAATGCATTCCAGCATGGGGTGGGGTGAGCAAGACCCAAACTAACCCTTTGGCTTTCCTTTGCAGAGACGCTGGCACGAACATCGTGGGACCAAACGCTCATCCTCAGAGCTCAGAAGGTCCTCAAATCCACCGGAGGACCGGCTCCTGAGTTGTTTGTCAATGACTGCTACTCTCTTGCCAGGGTAAGTCGCTGTCACACAACGCACAGCGGTCTCTCAAGCCGCATGTTCTTTGTTCCACAGAGACAGCACCTGGGCTTTCTGCTCCCCTGCCCTGCCCTGTGGGCATCTCTGACCTTCCTCTCTTGCTTCAGGTCTTTGGCGCCTTTCTCACTGCGGAGCAGCTCTTGGAGGCCATGTGCTTCCTGGCCAGCGACCTGGTTGTCGAGAGCAGCTTCAACCCCGTGGACATCTCCCACCTGCTGCAAGAGATCATCAAGCATTTTGGCGGCACAAAAGTGGAGGTAAGGTGTCTGCAAAGGTAGCAGAGAAGAAGATTCTCTGCTTTGGTGTAGGGGAGGCATCCTCATGCCATTGGGTGGCCAGGACACATGTTTGTTGAAAGGGGCCTGGCAATGTCAGGACAAGAACCTCAGCCAAGGGTCCTGAGAAACATGGGTTCAGGAATGGGGAATCCTCCTCCTCCTGGGAGCAGACTGGCAAGCTTCTTCTCTTGGCCCACAATGGACAGGGGAACTGGTTCCCTGGAGCTGCCTGGGTCCCATATTCCCAAGGACCCTGAGTGGTACCTTCAAAGGAAGATGGCTGTGGGGGCACAGGTCAAGGGTCCCTCTTTCTATGAGGGATGGAGGGATCCGCCTGCAGACAGCCCCGCTTCCTTGTACTCTCCAAGCAACCTTCTCCTTTTCTCTGACAGGTGGAGGTGCTGCTGGAGGCCTTCTATAAGATCATCCAGGGGCCTACAGTGCAAGGCAGAAACATGGCCGTCTTCGCTTTCTCCATCTTGTCACACCACCACCTGGAGAAAGTGGTTGCATACCTCCTCCAGTTTCCCTTCAGGTATGGAGCCCTCCAGGTTCTACTGGGCCAAGGGAAAGGTTAGCAAGCTGCAGGGCTTGCTCAGAAAGCCCTTGCTGCCATCTCCTCTCTGGGGCATGGCAGCAAGCAGAAGACTTGAATCTGACCATTGCTCTTGGTTTTGCATTCACAGAGACTGCGAGAGAGTATGGAAGGAGGTTTTGACATCGGCCGACCAAGAACAACTGCTCCATCTCATGGCCGAGCAGCTTTACCAAAGCCCCTTGGCGGAATCTGCCACCCAAGTGGTAAGCACGAACCACCTGCTTTGTGGCTTCCTTCTTCCCAGGGTGATATCGAGGGGTTTCTGTATTGTGCAGAAAAGCAGGGAAAGTGACTTGCACCTCTCTCTCTTCCAGCAACGTCTCACCAGCCTGTTGCACGCCATCCTCAGGATGGAGGAATACAAGGCAGCTGTGCGCCGGAACTTCCCACAGCTGCTGATCGCTCTCCTGGGGATGGTTGTCAACTTCCACTACGACCAGGAATTCCTCGGGTGAGTAGTGTGTTGCAAAGGGGCCAATGGAGTCCTTTTCCCTTCAACCTCGGGGGGTTTCCAGTCCAACTTGGTTTTCTAAGGGAGGTTCTCCATCAGGCGGCTGCTAGGGAGGAAGGATGGGGAAGGAATGTGAATGTGTGGCAATGGCCCTCCTGGTAAAACTGGCCTTGCTTTGGTTACAGAGGGGCTAAGGAAGTTCTGCACCTCCTTCTCGGCGCCACTGGAGAGGAAGTAGAGGCGGCCATCATTGATCAACTTTTCTGCCGGGAGAATTTCAACCAGGGGTTGTCTGCCATGGTGAGGTAAGAGGAAGAACAGGGTGACCTTCCAATGGTCTGGCAAAGGGAGCTGAAGGCACGGGATCGGACTGTGCCCCATTTGCTTCCTGCGGTGTCTCTCCCTTCCTGAGCAAGATCTGCTTCTCCATTTCAGAGCTGTCGGGAAGCGACGCTGGTGGATCCCTCCCATGGTAGAAAACATCACCGCTGCTCTCGAGGACCAGGAGTTTGCCGGAGTGCCACAAGTAGCGGCAGCTATCTACATCGAGGTGAGGGGGACTGACGCGGGAGGAAATGGGTGCAGAAAGGGGGCCCTGGCTTGGTTTCTGCCGAATGTTGGGCTTTGTGTTCTTTGGCTCCTTTTGTGTCCTTGGTTCCCCAACCAGCTGCCATTAGAATTTGGACCTTGCATATTCCGTGCCTGATGTCAAGGCTACTTTAGCCTAAGGACTGTTGCCTGTTTTAGTGCTCCTCAGAGTAGACTCATTGGATTGGATGTACATGACAAACTTTGGTCCATTCACTTCAGTGGGTTTGCTCTGTGCAGAACTGCAAATGGTGGATAAAAGGAGAACCTGCCTCAACCTCTCATCACTGAAGAGTTTCTTTCTCTTTGGGCCTCTTTAGCTGCTCAGTTGCCGTCTGAAGGTCTATCCCTGTGAGGAGACACTGGAGCAGCTCCTCACCTGGCTGGAACATGACCACCTGCAAGTCCGGAAGCTCAGCGTCAGAGGGATATCCCTGCTTCTGGACTCTGACATGGCAAGTGATGCTCAGAGGGAGGGAGGGAGGGAGGGGGGTACAGATCCAGTTTCTAATCATGGCCCAGCACTCTTTTGTTGACAGAATGCTTAAGGGCCTATTCTAAAACTAAAAGCGTGGGGCCTTTCAGACCTTTGAAAAGATTCTCTTTTTTGTGCAGGACCCTTCGCTTCTGCGGCTGTCGCTGCTGGATTCCCTCCCTGATGCAGAAGCTGATGTCCTCCCAGAGTTGATAGAGCTGGTACACCAAGCCTACCTCTCCAGGGATCTGGGAGAGGAAGACCTGAAGATGCTGGCGGCAACCTACTGCGGTCTGGCTGCCCATGTGAGTATTAGGGAGCACATGACATCACACAGGGTGGAGGAGGAATACTTTGGAAGAGGAAGGGTGGTGTTTAGACTGGCATGCAGCGGAGATGTTCTGGCTTCAAGAGGGTGTTGCTCTGGAGCACCTTCTCTTGGAAACCTGCCTGGAAAACACAGGGGGAGAGTCACCCCTGCCCCCCGTCTCCCCCAGGAGGAGTATAGGGGGCTGAGCAGCCTCAAAACACCTCGGTGGACAGGAGAAAGGAAACTGATCTGATGAGAAACACAACCTCTGATATTTTCTGCCTACAGGAGGAAGCCTCCGTCCGGGCACCAGCCATCCAACATCTGGGGCTGCTTCGGGGCTGGGCAAGAGACCAAGGGCTTCCCATAACAGCAACAGAAGCCATTAATGAACTGGTCTTCATCCTCATTCACCTCGAAGACGAGGACGAGGTGGCCAAGGTGAGGGCCAAGGAGGTGGACTTATGCAGTAGGAGGGAAGGATTGTTCTCCGGAGCTTCCGAGATTTCTTTTACAGCAATTTGTAACCCTCTTCTCTTCTTGTGTTGCAGGCCGCAAGGAAGGCTCTTTCCCATCTAGCCCCACAGGTCAAGTGGTGGGCTCATCCCAACAAATTTAGCCTCCACTTTGCTCTCCACCAGGCTGCCAAGCATCTGGTAAGGTCCCTCTGCTTCGTTGGCAGCTTTGCCCAGGGATGTCTTTGGGGGTGACAGGCTCTTCTGCTGCACTCTCAAGCCTGTCTGATGCCACTTCTCCTTTGTCTTTGCCGACAGAGCAAGACCTTCAGCAAGAACGTCCTTCGGAGTGCTGCCTTGACATGTACAAAGCTCTCTGCCAACAGGCTGCCAGCATTCTCCAGGGTGGCAGCTCTGCTTCTGGGTAAGTCAAGCAACGTCCTTCCCTGGTAGGGATGGACAGAAACGTCTTGGTAACGATGGCAGGGAGGATGGGCATGTCCTGCTAGGTAGGCCTCCCTCTGCGTCCAGATCTTGCTCTGGGTGCTTCATGAGGGTGGAGGCCTCTAGACGCATCAGAGCAGACCTGTCCTCCTGCCGAGCTGCCTCTGTCTCCGCTTGCTTTGCACCGAGATGACATCCCTCTTCTTGCCCTGTCTCTCTAGGTCATCTGGCTTTCCGGGATGCCAGTTTCATCCACAGTGAAGACATGGTATCCTACGGCACATGTAAGTGAGATGTACGGAGGGCAGGGAGGGATGCTTCTGCTGAGAAAGGGCTTTGGGGGAAGGCAGGTTCCCAGATGTATGTGCAGACAGAGGTGCCACAAGATGAACATGCAAAGAGCACTGGAATGTGACTTCACTGCCCTCTCTCAAACACAAAGGTTCCCCTACCCCACACCCTGGTCCTGGGAGGAGCTCTGGTGGGGGTGCTTTGCAAGTTGTTGCTTTGTGAAAAGCTGATTCCTTGCTCAACCTTTCTCCCTTCTCCCTTGCCACTCAGGGCTGGAAGAGATGCAGCAGCACGAGGAAGAAGGGCTCAGGCAGACAGGGAGGAGCTGCCTGAACATCATGCAGCGGGCCTGTAAACATCGGCAGAAAGGCAGGGTCCGGCGCCTTGTGAGGAGGCTGCTCCGCTGTGTTCACAGGGAACCTTACCCGCAGGACTTCCTGAGATGCATGCCAGGTGAGTGAGGCATCTGGTGGGCTATTTGGATGTCTGCTGGGCTGTTTAGATGTGACGTTTCTCAAGGAGCCCCTTTCTCCTCCTCACAGAACATCCGCAGTAGCGCCAGGCCAAGGCAACGTGAACATCAGAGTTGTGCTGCAGAGATGCCATCTTCTGCTCTCCGCGGGATCCAGTCTGGACCAGCACCAGGAACATCAACGCCATCAGGATCGACCAAGAGGAGTGGTGCTGCCCTCACGACCCTCCATACATAGAGGTAGGAAACCTTGTTGTTGTTTTTTGTTGATGTTGTTTTTGATTGTTGATTGTTGGTTTTGATTGATTTTGAATCTCAGCGTGGTTCACAAGACCAGGTTACAGTAAACGAAGCATAAAATACATGATAAAAAAAATCACTGTACAAGATTCATAATAAAAATATCAGAACTTAATATAAATTAAAATAATAAAAACATAATAAAAATAGCCACACGACTAATGTATAAACAATACAAAAGCCCCGAAACAACACTCCAGCCCACAAACACAAAATCTAAATCAACATACCACATTTAACAACCATTTAAAACAACCCCACCCTGCAAATCAAACAGCACCCACCCAAGTTAAAACCCCATCCCTGTTGAAACAGTCATTTTAACAAAAGGGGGCTAGCCCACGATCTGGTCCCACCCCCTAAGTGCAGTCCCCAAAGGGACGATCATACCTTTGTTGTTTCCCCTTTGTTAGGGGTCCCGCCCCCAGGACAGGCAGGCTTTATGAAGCTCCCCCAGTCGCTGGTGTGCGCCCAGGGTCCGGTTCCTTGCAGGCCTCTCTGCCACCCCAGCAGCAAGTTTCTTCCATTTTTTTGTTAGAAAACGCCTCTTTCTTTCTTTTTAAATTCTTTATTCACCAGCAGCGTGGATTATTTTGGGGGCAACTAGAGGGGCTAATATTCATGAGATTTAATACCCTTTCTAACAGAATCTCTTTTCTCTCTTTCCTGCATGGAACAAAACCACGATGGGAAACGGCGGCCTATCTGCTGGAGCCTGGGAGAAGACGTCCGAAGAAAAGAAGACCCCCGCAAGAATGTCATCAGCCGGGAAAGGAGCCGCCCTGAAGATGACATCTGCAACATCGACCCTCCACCTGGCAGTGAATTTGAGGACTGGACACTGTTTATAGACTCTTTCAGGACTTAAAACAGCAAGCAGGACTTTTTTTAGTTAGATAGGTTAAAATGGATGTATAGAGTAGGATAGGCAAAATAGGGAGCATTCAGGGGTAGATAACACTATGGTTTATGTTAAAATGTGGGGGGGGGTCATTTTGTAAAAAGTGAATAAATAATATTTTTGTTAAAAAGAGAAATATGTCTTTTGGTTTGTGAAACGTCAGCTAGTAAGGGAAATCTCTACACACTTCCCTGGAGGGATGCCCCGTCATCCCAAGATGGAGACATAGAAGCTGGTGGCAGGGGTTGTGTGTGGTGAGTTGGGAGGATACTGCAATCTGGAGAGGCAGGAGATTGTCTTGCTCTGAGCTGGAAAGAAGGTCAAAGAAGAAGGAATATTCAACTGCCAGTGATCCTGAAAGAGGAAGGAGATATTGGAGATGAAACTGTGGATCGAAGGAAGAAGGAAGAATAGCCGGTGATAGTGTGTGACTTGTGGAATGGGTTGAAAAGTTTAACATTATTCTGTAATTGGTAAATATGGTTTAGAACTGGACTGTTAGGATATTGGTATTGGATTTTATGGATCTTGCTGAAACTGTTTGGGTGACACTGCTGGAAGGAGGAGGGGTCGGGGAAAGAGGGAGAAAACATGAAATTTGCTGACCTGACAGCGATACTGCGGGTCCGGGAGGGGGAGGCGGGGCGACAAGATCAGAAAATTTAAGACATTTAGGAAAAGAGGTTATTGGTTAAGATAGAAACTCTAAGAAAATACCTAGGGGCTCCCGGGGTTATATGTTATATTAGTAGTATACCAAAAAAGCACTGAAACATGAAGGGGGAAAATAAGATATATAAGATATTTTGATAAGATTTGATAATGAAGATGGAACTGCATAAATAAGAGTTACCGGTAATATGAAACCCAGAAGTGGAGGTCGGGGGAAGTCCCATAAAGAAATTGGGTAATTGGGAAATGTGATGAAACAAAAAAAAATTATTTTCTTTTATTTTTTTGTTGTTTTTGTGTTTTTAAATGTTTGTCTGTGTTAAAAAAAACACAATAAAAATATTTGAAAATAAAAAAAGAAGAAGAAATAAGAGAGGTCTTTGCCAAAGTCTCCAGCACTGAAAGAGCCTTTTTGTCTGGGGGAGGTGGGGGGGGGCAATAGAAAACCAGGTCTTGCTGTCCCTTGAAACCAAGGGTTGAATCCAAGGCTGCCTGTGGGAAGGCGGATTGGGAAGGTGTGCAGGGGGGAGGCTCCTGTGAAGAAGAGGGGGAAATCCCATTGGGAAAGGAAGAGTGCTGGAGTCTACAACCTGTTGCCTAAATCTATGTAGCAAAGCAACAAACAAACATAACTTATAAGATCATAAGGAATACAATAGAAAATTGCATCTTACTCAAAATAGATATATTTCACTCCTGGACTCACATCTTCTCATGTCTTGAGGCTACAGTGTTCAAATGTAACATGCGCCTATTCTAGAAACCAATTGTCCCAATTCTCTCACTGCATTCATGTGTCCTTGTTGATGCAATTCCTTCAAGATGTACCATCAAAAGTCCACCACCCAGGTTTGGCTTCACGGTTCCTTATTTTCCAATTCATATCATGTTTTCTTCACTATGCTGTGGATGGGGTCAGTCCTTGCTAAAAATATTGCACCTTGCCCATAAAACAGCATTCTTGCCACTTCCTTAGAGGTGTGTCATCCTTTGTATTTCTTCTCCTAGCTTGGGTCTGTTATTCTTCCATGGATCCGACACCCACAACAGGGAACAAGAGGGCGTCTAGGAGAGCGAGTAGTTGAGATCTGTTGGCTACCGTATGAAGTGCTGAAAATAAAATACTATAGGCCTATCCAGAAAATGTTAGCATTTGAGAACTCCATATTTCTTGTGTAGGCATATTGAGCTTTATGCTGGTGAAAAGGGACTGTGCATGAATACAATCCAGCCCAAGTTAAGCATGTTTAAGTCCTGTTGATTGCAATAGGAGAGTTAACTGCATACTTAAGACTCTCTCGTTGAAATCAATGGGTCTTACAAGCACCAAATGGATTGTGCCTAATGTTTGGGAAATTCTCATTAAGCTCCTTTCATTAGGCACATTTGGGGAAAGACACAGAGATTGGGGGTGAGGCCAGAATCTCCATTACTGTTGTTCTTCAGGGTGCTGTGAATATGGCAGCTTCAGTTCCATAAAGCAATTGGGATGTTGCCCTTGGTGTTAAGATTTCGGCTCCCTCGCTTGCGCAGCCAGGGCTAGCCAGGCTCAATAAAAGGTGGCTTCCAGGCATAGAACAGACTGGTTGTTTCCAAGTTAAGTTAAATTCCATAACTGCATTGTTGGAGTTTAAAATTTGAGTGCTGCTAAGACTATCAGGGGACGCTGGTGGTGCTGTGGGTTAAACCACAGAGCCTAGGGCTTGCCGATCAGAAGGTCGGCAGTTCGAATCCCTGCGATGGGGTGAGCTCCCGTTGCTTGGTCCCTGCTCCTGCCAACCTAGCAGTTCGAAAGCACGTCAAAGTACAAGTAGATAAATAGGTACTGCTCCGGCGGGAAGGTAAACGGCGTTTCCATGTGTTGCTCTGGTTCGCCAGAAGCGGCTTTGTCATGCTAGCCACATGACCCGGAAGCTGTATGCTGGCTCCCTCGGAAATAATGCGAGATGAGCGCTGCAACCCCAGAGTCGGTCACGACTGGACCTAATGGTCAGGGGCCCCTTTACCTTTTTAAGACTATCAGGCAAGTGAGGTCGGGATAAGGTAGCTAATTTAAGTATGTAATGACTTCCGGTTGGCGTGCCGGAGATGGCGGTCGGGGGGACATGTCGCTCCTGACATTCCCCCGTCAGACCGGGCAAAGGGGTGCTCGCGCCAGCGCCGCGACCCCCAAAACCCCCGGGAAGGGCGTCCCGGGGTCCGTAGGACCCGCACGAGCTCGGACGCCGGTCCCGATCCCAGGGAGCTCTTAGCGGAGCTCCCGGGAGCGATCGGGCGGCGGAGCTCCAGGGTCCGTTGACAGCCCCGTCTGGCGAAGCTGTGAGATCGCCACCGCTGAGCGCGCCGATTCCTCTAAGATTGAAATTCGGAACTGTAAGTATTTTGGAAGAAAAAGCCTTAATTTGGAACAAATTCGGACAGGCTTGTGGATGCAAACACGGAGGTCCGTCCCTTGCCATTGTGTAACAACAGCAGGGCATTGTTGCACTTTGAAAAGTTCTGATTGGAATTTGACACTTTGTTTTTTAAGATTTAACCCTTGCGCCTCCCCCGGTCCTAGGGGGCAGATGAAGTTAATTTAACCTTCAGGATTAAGACGATCATTCTGGACTCTGAGAGATTCTGAGAGATTTTGAAAAGTTGAAAAAGTTTGAAAAAGTTTTAAAAGAGCTGAACTTTAAAATGGCGGTGAAACAGGATGTGGATTTGTCAATATTGTTGGAAAAAATGAAAGAACTTAGAGAGGAGTACAATGCTGAAGTGAAAGTGCTGAGAGCAGAACTGTGTGCTGCTAGGAGCAGCTTTGTGACTGAGATAAAGCAAGATATAAACAACGGTCCAACTGGCCAGGATTTACAATCTAACTTTGTGAACAGTGCATCTGTGGAGACAAAACATCGAAAGTCTATTTTGAGGATAACCAGCTGCAAAAGACTCTCTCAACTTAAGTCAACAAGAGCTGTCGCCATTTCCAGGAAAAAAAGAAGTCACAGGAGAAAAGTTAAAACACTGCAGCTCAAAGACAAGCAGCGAAGAGGATGCCGAGACAATTTGGAACAAAAACGGAATGGATGGCTAAAGATTTCAGTGGATATTGTTTTGGATGCTACTCTGCAGCAAAGACAATGGGTTTCAAAGTTGGACCCTGAAGGAATAGGATGAACATTAATATGAAGCAACTGTTTTATGGTTTACTGGTTTTAGAATTTGGATATGGCAGGATTTGATTATAACATGTTTTTTTTGGGAAAATAACGATATAAGTTTGATATACATTATAAATGATAAGTAATTTTTTTTTTAATGAAGTAGTCTGCACTGGGAACTGGGGGGGGGAATAGGGAAGTGATTGAAGAAAAAGATAAGTTTGCAATAAGATGTGAGTGGTTGGTAAACGACTCGAAAAATTAAGATATTAATGAAATGTTAATGATGTGGAATTAGAAATCTGGTATTATTGAAATGTTAATGATGTGGAATTAGAAACCTGGTAAGAATCAATATTTTGATAAAGGAAAACAATGTGGGGGGCGTGGGGAAGTCATTAGTTATTGTTTAAATTGTATGTGATCCGGCTCGAATCGGGGCCGGACAAAAATTTGAAAAACCTAATAAAAATTATTATAAAAAAAAAATAATAATAATTTAAGTATGTAATGATGCAGCCTTTGCCAACCTGGCACCCTCCAGACATTTTGGACTCCATTTTGGAGGCTTGGGCTTCTTTTGCATAGGTGTGATTGGTGCTTTCCATCCTTTGACCCTCTCTATCTACAGAAGTGCAGCATTAGGCAATTGCCTAAGATTGCTACCGGGGAGCAGTTACATTATGGCAGCCTTTGGCAACCAGGTGACCTGCAGATATTTTGGACTTCAACTCCCATCAGCCCCAGACAGCCTGGCTAGTAGTCAGGGGTGATTGGAGTTGTAGTTCTAAACATCTGAATGGCATAACACATTGGTTACCCCTGGTTCAGGTCAAACCCCAAGACCTAAGCTGAGCAATGACCAGGAAGTGCAAATATCAAAATAAGTCGATTGTCCAGTTCCTGATTTAACCTACCACAGACACCCTTCCAAGAATGCCAGTTCCACATTCTCTGAAACATAAAATTAGCGGCCATATGATTGTAACACAGAGGTCATAATAAGACCCATAAATTTAATAAAAAATAAACATCACTGGCAAAATGCCTTTTTAGGAAAACCTTAGACCAGTATAATACTAGAATAGGAAAATATTCTGCTTGCAGTTGCAAAGTATAACAGCCTTCTGCTGAAGCATCTCATTCTAAATGAGAAAATTAGAAATGGAAACCAAAAGCTTTTGATACATGAAGACAAAGAAGATGTCAGCATGGGTTTGTGTTGATCTGATGAAAGATTTCAAAGACGTTTTCCCTGAAGATATAGAGAAAATTTCAAAATGCAGGGATAATAGACAAAAATAAAATTAGGCGGAGCGGCACAGTAAGCTAAAGTCATCTCTATTATAATCCATCTGCTCCAACCTGCTGTTTCCCTGGGAAAAAAAGCAGATTTGTCTTAGCTCTGTTTAGTTTTGCTGTGAGCATCTACTGTCACCCATGAAAGAGGTCAGGCTGTGAAGAAAAAACAACAGTTTTCTTCTGCCCCCTAAACACTTCCTGGAACCCACTTCGAAAAACAGAAAGTAGCCATTACTGTTTAAACATATAAGATGTCACAATTGATGACACGAACATATTTTCAATATTGCATCACTTTCCATGTCTGGCTGTAGTTTTACTTCCAGCCCATCTTCAAAAGGTTTAGCTCTCCATCCACCATGTATTTTAATGTATTTTTATATTTGTTGGAGGCCGCCCAGAGTGGCTGGGGAGACCCGGCCGGATGGGCAGGGTACAAATAATAAATTATTATTATTATTATTATTATTATTATTATTATTATTATTATTATTATTTGCAAAATGTCAAGCCATGTGGACCGGCATTTTGTATGGTTTCTCTACATCTTTGAAACTCCTTTTCTCCAAGGGGAGCTTTAAAAGTTCAAGCCTGAGTGTCTTCCAGATACAATAATCTTTTTTATTTAAAAACATTGTTTGAGCCAAAGGTGGGTTAGGGGAGGAAATACCTATGGTTTCCTCAACAGTGACAGCACTTACTATGGGAACCAAGCTCTGTACTGGTGTGCATGGCCACTATGTTAGATTTCCCCATGATACAATATCCAGTAGCAATACCAGTTGATGGGACTCACACATTGGGAAAGCTTTGCTGCACTTAGGTCCTGCTTGCAGTCTTCCCCCTCTGTGAGAACAGGATGCTGGCCTAGATGGGCCTTTGGCCTGAGCCAGCAGGGCTCTTCTTACATTTTTATTAAGAGATGCTGCACCTCAGAGATCAAAACATCTGATACCAGCTGGACTTGGTTGCTGGGAAGCTCACTCCCAGTTCTCTGCTAGAACCTTTGAAAATCAACAACTTAAGCAACCACAAAAGCATCAGCATCAGTTGTCTCTAGGATGCCCATCTATGGTCATATTTTATTTTTATTTTATTTTTAAAAAAATCTTATTGTGTTTTATGTATTCATTTTCACTTATTGTCAGCCATTTTGTAGGCCTGTTGTTAGACATAGAGGAGGAATATAAATAGTTTACATAAATGAATAAAACATGTATCAGCCTGGCCAGTTGCATTTTGGGGGTTATTATGAAAGTAATAATTGCCTTTTAATGTGCAAATGCAAAGAGATAACATCCCTGTGCTTTTGGTGAAAACAGAGCGTCCAAATAGATGATGGTGTTCTTCACCATTTGGGATATTGTTTCCATCATCTGTGTGAACATTTTTGTAAAAATGCAGTTCATCTTTCAAGGGCTTTCTCGGCGCTTATCATATGTATCATAATTAATAGCTGAGGGAGGCAGTGAATAGAGCTTTGTCCTTGTAGAGCAATACAAGTAAAGACAATGGTAAAAAAGAAAAAATCAATAATGTCACTAGGTCAAGGACACTTGATAGTGCAGAACCAATAAATGCCTCTTGCCCATATTTACACTGAGTGCTAAAAAATAATTTTAAAAAACTTTCAGTAGCTATAATATCTGCTCACACAAAAACCCTTTTCTTCCATAGATGTGGAAGTTACTGAACGGTACATATTTCTTCCAAGAGGCTTCTTCTGTCATTGCATTTTCAATCATGAAGTGCTTTTGCTGCTGATTTGGCTATTATGGGAGGAAAATGACCTGTTAAAGCTGTTTTGAGGAGCTAACCATTTTGCATATATTGTAATAAAATGTGAACCATAAAGAGAAGTGGAAAGGATGAAATTTAGCAAAACTCAATACAAGTGTGTTTATTTTAGGTCTCTCGTATTACAGTCTTCACAATCGAGACTAAAAGGGAAAAGAGGGCATCAAGATCAGTATTTTGCAGATTAATCAGTGCAGATTAATGAGTTCTGAATGACAAGGTAAAACGTGTACACAATGGGTCTTTTGTGTTCGATTTCCCAAACTCATTAGCTACAATCTACTCACATCTTCAGTTATCCAAATTCATTGGCTACAGTTCAGCAAGCCCTTGCAAACATGGAGTTCCACATCTGAAAGTTTCCTGTGCAATTCATTAGAAAGGGCGACTTCATATGTGCAATTGGATCTGTACATGAAGCTACAGAACTGAATGGGAATGCTTTCAAGAGCTCCATGTGCACATGGCAGTACACAAGAGGGCCTATGGCAATTGTCTATTGTTCCACATCAAAAAAGTGTGATTCAGTGAATGATGGGCCAAAGCGTATTCACTGTCCACTCTTGGGCAGTAAGGCAAAAATTGCCACTCAGACTGGCTGGGCCAACCCAATCAGATGGGTGAGGTACAAATAATGAAATTATTATTAATGCCCCTCCAAATTGGATTAACCTTCAGGGTGAGGAAAGCCTCAGCACTTTGGAACTGCTTTATCAGTTTGGATGTTTAAGGGCAAAAATATTGAGAAAGTCTGCTAAATTGTTTTATCATGATTGTGTGTTTGTGTATGTGTGCGTGGTATTGGATCAATATTCTTTTTGTTCAGTGTTTGATCAGTGTCTAAGAGCATGTATTATTTGCACTCAAACTCTCATTTTGTTTTTATTAGCTTTGAATAAAAGTAATATTTTATAACATTTGAATCAAATATACTTTTTAAAAAGTAAACACTTCAAAAGCAATTTGATGCATTTCATCACGTCAAGATTGCTTCTATTTTAGTTTTGTTTGCACTGTTTTATCAATTCAGATACACATGGATAACATTGGGGGGGGGGGATAATGCATATGAACTAAAGGAACGTAAAACTGTAGAAAACTTTTATATTCCATTTCCAACCCTGAAATTAATTCTTTGAAGTATTCAGGTTAAACTACCATTTAGGAGAAGTGAAATGCAGAACGTAGCAAACAAGAGGAACAATAAAATAACTGAATGGGCAGGGGAATACATTCATGCTACGTTGTTTCCAAATTTGGTAAGGGCCCCACCACTCTCCCGGCAATGTCATAAGGCAGTGTTCCCCAACCTTGGGCCTCCAGCTGTTTTTGGACTACAATTCCCATCATCCCTGACCACTGGTCTTGCTAGCAAGGGATGATGGGAGTTGTAGTCCAAAAACAGCTGGAGGCCCAAGGTTGGGGAACACTGTCATAAGGAGTGCAGAGGTACCTAGAAACTTGAGATATGTCTTCCAACATGAACTCGGACTTCCTTGCTACCCATCTCCACTGAATCACCTAATGGAGATAAAGAGGACTTGATCTGCATCAGGAAGTTTGCTGAACTCTATAAAGACGCTTCCTAGGGCAGGGCAGGTCATCCATTACAGGGGGGAGGACTAGACAACCCTTGGGTCCCTTCCAACTCTACAGTTCTATGACTCTATGTTTATCTCCATTGGAGGTGGGTAGCAGGGAGGTGAGCAGTATGCACTGATAATTTTTGAGCATGGTGAGCTGTAGAGGCCTTTCATATATTTGAGGCCTAATTTGGAATCCATAGCATTTGTGCAAACTTAGAGGAGACCAAAAAGAGTGGAACTTCCCTGACTGTGCTAGGTAGAGCTAGTCAAGACTGCCCCATCACTGGTTCTAAAAGGACATCTAGCAATGTAGGCATGATGCGCCAGTGTGTTAATGGAAACAATTGTCTCCCTCCTGTTCCATGACAAACAACTGACCGTTGCAATTGTGATGGCCTGGGACTCGGGCTCAGACTCAGAACCGGAGGAGGCTCAGTCCACGTCGGATCCTCTGCCGCAGGCATCAGCTGAACCTAGTCTGGGGCCTGATCCTGAAGAGCCTCAGTCTGCTCAGGTTCCCCTGCAACAAGCACCAGCTGGGCCGAGTCAGGGGCCTGAGCCTGTCCTGACTCCAGGTGCTGAGGATACCTTGTTGCCATCAGCTGGGCCATCAGAGGCTGAGGCGGCCCCTGGGTCTAGTAACCCTCCGGCATCTCCTGAGCTGCAGAGACTCAGGGCTGAGAGAAGGAGGGACCTGAGTACTCGCAGAAGGAGTGCTCGCCTTCAGGTGAGGCAAGGTGGTGAGTCATCGGGGGATCGGGACCGGCCATTACCTCGGCAAAGATAAAAGGGTGGTCAGATCCTGCCCCAGGTTGCAGGAGCAACATCACTGCTTGCCAGATCCTGCCTGTGTTCCTGACCTTGCCTAGTTTCCTGCCCTGCACCCTGCCTCAGCTTCATCGGACGGTCTCCTCGTAGACTCCTTAGACTTTGGACCGGACCCAGACCTTGCCTCTTGGATTACACTTGGACCAGCACAGCAATATTGAATAGAAATATTGAATGTTTAAAGATGATTGGGCTGCTGAAGCCCTTCCCCAATATTATTTGTTAGAAACTATTTTATTTTTTATTTATAAAATTGTTTCTATACCACGATATCATATAGCATCATGGCAGTGTACATTGCTAAAACATAAAGCATCATTTAAAAAAATAAAAATTCAGATAATAAGCTGACTAGCTAATTTAAATAAGTAATGAACAGCTGCAAAAGTATGTCAACATTAACAAGTATTCAAAAGATGCCTGAAAATCAAAAACAAGGAAGCCTACCAAATCTCTACTAGAAGAGTGTTTCATTGTATAGGACCTGCCATGTCTGACTTTTAGCTGGGGCCAATTGGGCCTCTGTAGCACAGGGGCGCATCCTGATTATGGTGGTGATTAAATAGGCTTCCTACCTTTTGTCATATCATTATTGATTTGCAAAGTGTATACAATTTGCAAAAATTAAAGGGCTTATTTTTAGCGATACTGACTCATGAACACCATCATATCACCACAGGTAAGAGGTATACATATAATTTGCAAGAATTAAAAATTGGTTAGTTTTATTTTAACAGCATTCATAAGCAGTACTAGAGAAGAGAGTCTGTCAGCATTCTGCATCAAAAAGCTTAATTCTATAACAGCTGTTTATACTTCAAGTGTAAGAAAAAGACACTATACACTGTATAGAATACAGCAACTAGGCAAACAGTTTTGAAGGTAAAAGGAGAAATTGCAGTAGAAGCTTGTTTGAACCAGAGCATGTGGGGCTCAATTTCATGCATCTTTCATGAGCTAACTTGTTACCTAAAAGTAAAGGAAGAGCAGTGTCAGGAATGAGAGAGTGAAAAAAAGTATTCTTACAATGCAATGTGATATTTAGTAGTCTTGAGGCAAAAGAGAGGAGCATATTTTCACTCACTGTTATTCCCACCTATATCTGCAATAATCGTGTTGGGAGGGGAAGAGACTGCAAAATGGGTTGACAAAGTTCTCCCATTGAAAATGAGAGCAGGAATAATAATTAATACCCCGCCCATCTGGCTGGGTTTCCCCAGCCACTCTGGGCGGCTTCCAACAGAATGTTAAAATACAATAATCTATTAAACATTAAAAGCTTCCCTAAACAGGGCTGCCTTCAGATGTCATCTAAAAGTCTGGTAGTTGTTTTTCTCTTTGACATCTGGTGGGAGGGCGTTCCACAGGGTGGGCGCCACTACCGAGAAGGCCCTCTGCCTGGTTCACTGCAACTTGGCTTCTCGCAGTGATCCCTTGATACCATCAACTATAACATCCTTCTGGACCATCTAGAGGGGCTGGGAGCTGGGGGCACTGTCATACAGTGGTTCCGCTCCTTCCTCCCGAGCCATGTTCAGAAAGTGGTGGTGGGTGTGGAAGGACAAGAGATAAGGATAAATCATGTTCCAACTCCCTGACCTTTCATTTAAGTGAACATACCATTTTCTCTCCACCCAAGACATCCTTTGGCACTGACTGATTGAACATACAATCAATCAATCAATCAATCAATCAATCAAGGTTTCCTTTAAAAAGCTCAATAACTTTGGGGGGGTGTCAGGAATTTTAATTTTTTACTGGGACTGATAGGAGCAACATCTGATAGCATCCCATTATCAATTCAACACCCTCCAGTGACTTCTCACCTCCATGCCCAAGAAAGAGAAGAAGAGTTTGGATTTGATATCCCGCTTTATCACTACCCGAAGGAGTCTCAAAGCGGCTAACATTCTCCTTTCCCTTCCTCCCCCACAACAAACACTCTGTGAGGTGAGTGGGGCTGAGAGACTTCAGAGAAGTGTGACCAGCCCAAGGTCACCCAGCAGCTGCATGTGGAGGAGCGGAGACGCGAACCCGGTTCACCAGATTACGAGTCCACCGCTCTTAACCACTCATATCTTGTTCAACAAAGGTAACAAACGGAGAAACAATAAAGACTCATGAAATAACACCCTCCATGGTGTGCCATGTGGCCCTCAAGTCTTAAATATGCATCTACATGATGGATCTTCTGACTAGGACAGGTCATACAGACATGTCATCACCAGTAAATAGTTAAATGAATCATAATAAGGCTGCACGCTTGAATAGAGTTGGACATTTATAGTAGCTGCTTTTTGGCTAGGTAGTATCACCTCAGAAAGCATATCTAAAGCAATAGTGTGCTTCTTTAAAGGATTTGCTGTGTTTTCACATTATTCCAAAAAGGATTAAGTAAAATGATGAAAGATATGGATACACATGTGCCTACTTCTTCCTTCCCAAAGATGTTGCACATGGATTCCATATTGTAGCATTTTGGCAGAAGTGGGTGTGTCAGTTAAAAGGGCACATATTCCATAGTCAGCGTCTCTCAAAAGACCAGATCAGAACAGATGCAGAAGTACTTCTCTAATTCTTTCTGTAGCAATAGGCAGTAGACCTTCCCTTCCCAGCTTATCTGATTCAGACCTTGACTTTCTATTTGTTTCATTTCCAGTAACTTTGTTCTATTTCCCCCTTTCTCAAATCCTGGCTTTCTGCAGATGCAATAGTCCTGTCTTGCTTGAACAGGATTTATCTCAAGTGCCAGCCCCCGCAGCCTGGTGTGATAATATGTGCAGCCAATAGGCACTGGGAAAAAATGTCCTTCTGTAAACACAATATAGGTGAGCCTGTTTGTTGGGACAGGAAGGTGCATGAAAGGACATTGCACACCGTGCCCCAAAGGGAAAATATGATGTACTGTCTCAGGCAGGGTATTAATCATAGCTGATATTTCTGGACAATAAAGTAAAGTAATCCTAGCGAACAATCTCTCTTCAAGGGTAAGAGAGAGAGAGAGAATAAAGAACTACCAATATTACATGAGTTGGCGTAGCTTCAGACAGCAGAAAGCTAACGGCATCCAAGAGATCTCATTTGGAAAGCAGATTAATAATAGCTACATGGTTTATTGCAGCTAAAGTAATTTTTCCTCTGATAGTGTCAGGGTCATTTTCCTGCATGCACCTGGGCTCCCTGTAAACTTGGCAAACCTGTAGTAAGTGAAAGCATTTGTCTATTTAGACTCGGTCAGTTCACAAGGTCAGACCATTTCTCCCTGAGAAAAGAAAATGCTAGCATGATCTCAAAGCCCCCAGGAACTGGATGTGCAGACAGCGGTATTGTTACCCACCGCTCAGAAGACACCTGAGCTGTTAGATGTCTGATAGGAGCCAATATGAAGAAATGAAACACAAGCTAAATGATGAAACACTGCCGCTGCCTCTTTAAAGGGATACGCCGCTAGTTTCTTCTAAGTGGGTCCACTGCAGAGAGAAGGGGAGCACTCAAAAGCTTATGTGAAAGCCACACCTTCTAAGTTAGCTGGAAGTTATAGTGTTAAAATGGGTTTGCTGTGAATACTCAGCAATGTGGGACATGTGTTTTGCACATCCCAAGAGCCAGTCTTTACTTTCATTTGCTTCACATGTTCTAGGGCCAAGAGCTGCGGAAGGTGTGGGGAACCTTTGGTGCTCCCCATGTTGCTAAACTACAACTCCCATCATCCCTGGCCATTGGCCATGCTTGGTATGGCTGGTGGGAGTTGCAGTTCAGTTTTGTTGGTTCTGACCTACAAAACGGGCAATAGCTCAGGACTAGAGCAAATACTTTGTACACAAAAGCTCCCAGGTATGATCCCTGGCATTTCCAAATAGGACTGGGAAATATTTCTGCCAGAAATTATGGAGAACTGCTACCAGTAATTATTGTCTATTCT
This sequence comes from Darevskia mixta, assembly GCA_034641385.1. NCBI lineage: Eukaryota > Metazoa > Chordata > Lepidosauria > Squamata > Lacertidae > Darevskia > Darevskia mixta. The sequence continues at coordinate 4,030,819 of JAWWNH010000088.1, forward strand.
GAACTAGATGGACCTTAGAGAACATTAGCGTTATTAGGTTCAATATTAGGACAAACGCTCTTTGTGCATGTTCACGTCCCCCTTATTTTTTGTTTGTTATGTTCTGTCTGGAGGCAGGATTGGTTTCTTTTTATTATACAGTACATAAACAATATTCTGCATCAACATTTTTTATTTCCTTCACCTCTTCTAGACTGAACCCTGACATTCTCCAGAAGCCTGCTTAACAGTGCCTTCTAGAATATTCTTCTGCGCAATGGGATTGGCATAGTGAAATGTAATGTGCAGCCAATGAAATGCTAATGTCATGCAATTCAATAAAGTTATGGAAACAAGCAAAAATCAAACCCAAAACTATTTGACAAGTTGTAAAATTCTGATTCTCATCCTTCCTCTTCCTCAAAGGACTGATTGGTTTATTGGTTGGTTGAGTTTATTTATAGCCACTTTTCCACATTGGACTACGCCCCAAGTGGTTTATAACGAACACTCATTTATGAAACAACAAAACACTGACATAGTAGTAAATTCAAATAGGACAAAAAGAACAATTCAACAAACATAGAATAAACTCAGTATTACAAAAGAAATAACCTAGACTTAAATACATTAAAATAGAGCAAAAAAGCAAGTTAACAGACAATATATAAAGTTTCAGGTGCTGGTTTTACTGTACTTCACTCCTGGCTTAAATATCATTCAGAATTTGCAGGGTCTTCAGACTACAGTTCCCATCATCCCTGACCACTGGTCCTGTTAGCTAGGGATCACGGGAGTTGTAGGCCAAAAGCATCTGGAGGGCCGAGTTTGTCTATGCCTGCTCTAAGGTTCCTCCATCCTTTTTGTGTCTTTAAACATGGGGTATTTTTAACAGATTCCTTCCCACTGGGGATAAGAGATGGAAGTCAAGAGGGAAGGGATTAGGAGAACTCCTGAGTTTATCCATCTCCCCACTTTGAGAGCAGGAGAGATGTAAGGGGACCTTTGGATCCCCTTACATCTCCTGTTCTTCCACAGCACCCCTCCCTTTTAGCCTTATTGATTTCAAAGCTCTGCCATTGGTTGGGCCAGGGAACAAGGGCATCAGAGGATCGGGCAGTGGTGAAAAGGGGTGCTCTGATACTGGATCCCCTCTTGGATGTTAGAGCTCTGTCTTGGCATCAGAGGAGGAAATTTGGTCTATCCTATGGACCCAAGGGGGGATCGGATTGCAGTCTAATAATAGCAGCATTTTAAGCATGGTTTTTACTTGCTTACATTTTTATCTTTTATTTTTTAATCTGAGTTTTGTAGCAAGATTTTTTTCTAATGGAGCATAGTTGATCTATAACAAGTATGTCTCTGTCTTGCAGGTAAATGTCAACTTAGACATAATGGAGTCATACTGTTATCTAAAAGGCAAGTAAGGAGGAAACTAAACATGTTGGATTGTTGAGTAGCTTACTATGGCTGCTAAGGACTAGGTATAGTAAGCGACTTTTAAGGTGGGGAACTTGAAAAGCAAACCCCACTGGCTCAGAAAATTTGGCACCATTTCATGTTGGGTCCAGCCTAACTAAGCCTAACTTAAAATAGGATTGTTCTCCTGCCTTATTTGCTGGTGCCACCTTCATGCCCTTTCACTTTCCTAAGGGGGGAAAAGATTTATCTTAGGGAAAAGCAAAGAGCAAGCCAAAAAAGTATCACTTCCACATGGAAGCTGAAAACAACACACACAACATCATTTCCTCTTAGAAATCATAGGCAGTTAGAATATATTATACTTGAAGCATCATTTCCGGCTGAAGGAATACCTTCTGCTACATTTTATTGTATTCCTTCCACATGTTGGCTTCATGTGTTAAAACTGTACCCTAAAATCACCAGGACAATAAAACATTTTTCAAAACTTTTAAATAATTCTCCTTTCATATTTTTATACAGCCATTTTTGCACATCGGTGTGTACATGCATCTAAATGCATCCTTGATCCTTAGTTTTAAAGTGGTAATATGTCAGTATTTATGCCAGTAAATGGTACTTTGGGAAGTTTATGTTGTCGTTAACTAATTGTATGTTAATTGTGACCTGATTTGGGTTCCTTAACTGAATATAAATCTTGGGCTAGCGTTAATGATGTAGGTGAATCCTTTTGAAGTCAGGCTACACAAGTAACCAAGAAGTAGTCCGGTGAAAACTATTTGTGTACCTTCCACCAGAAGTACCAAGCATTTCAGTAGCTACATTCATAAATGGATTAGTTAGCTAGTCGCAGAGCAGTATATACAGTAGATTAAATAAATAGTGGTTATATGTGATATATATTTAGATTGTGCATTAGACTTTAAAATCTTGGTCTAACTGAATGCATTAGCCCGTGTTTTCTGTTTATGTCTCTGCGATACCATGGAAACACCAGTGCTGAATCCTAATGGGTCTCTCCTGGCAATAAATAAACAAAGTATTTGTCTATTCAGGCTTCAGTGTCGCCTTTTTTGTGTAATTTACAATTTCAGTAAGAAAACTGATCATCCTCCCCCCTGCACTCTCAGTTTCTGTGACTGAAAAAGAAAAATTAAAGATAAATGCAAAATGCACCTTCTAGCAAGCCATTACAAATTCATCCTGATGCTGACAACATCACCAAGCCAGTGGATGCAGACAATTTGCACAGAGGTTGCTTTCAGATTTTAAAAAGCATTGGCTATAATTAACCTTGAGACTGTAGGTCCTTAGGTAAATTGCTGTCAAACCCAAAGAACACTTAATATTCTTGTTCATGCTGGAAACTGGTGTAAAGCAGACAATAGCCATTTTGCACCCCTCATTCCAAATCCAAGAAGGCTATTGGCAGTCTCTTTTTATAGAGACAGTAATAACTTTCATAGCCTTTAAACTGCTCCTTCAGTGCTATGACATACTCTAGCTTCCACTGCTCCAAAGCTTATTAGAGCAGACCAAGGCAATCATTCCCCCATCACCCAAACACTCAGGAGCAAGGTGAGCGCTAGGCACACGGTGCAGCAGCACATAGAACAGTTTGCCATCTGGCACCTGCTGTCTCTGTCTGAAATGAATAAAGTCATTGAGAGGGGAAGTTGTGCTGTAACACGAGGAACAGAAAGAACTGATCATTATCCATGAGGAGAAGTGGTCAGATTTAATTAGGCGACTCAAAATCTGAACAGTCAACTGAATCAGAAGGCAGCAGCCTCCTTGGTCATGGAGGGCAGCCATATGGCTCCCCTCAAGCATTCAGGTCAGGGTGAAATTCAGCAGAACTTCTGGTGACTAATCTAGCCATTGCAAAGACCGCCTCAAAACCTTGTTTTCCAGTACCCTCCTGTAAGGTACTGCATAGTGTTATAGCGTAAACTATGTTCGAAGAAAGATCAGACTTCCTTGGAAGCTGGTTGGCATTCCTCAATTGGAGCAGTCATGGCAGGCAAGCTTCTTGACAGTTTGGGGCCCACACAGACGTGCGTTGCAGGCTTCTTAACTTGCTTTATTGTTAATGCCCCTCCCCCTTCCCTGGATTTCTTGATGATGAAGAGCAGGGTAAAACTTTTGAAAGTAAGGTTAACTTTCAGCCTGGGAGGTGGGAACCACCAGCTAACCACCCAGTCACTGTTTAGCACCAGTGGCGTAGCAAGGGCTGGACGTAGGGGGCGGGGTGCCCCGGGTTCCAGGGGAGGAGGGTGACAAGTCGACGGCCCCTCCCGCCACTCCCCAAGCCGAACCCCGCCGCCCGGCACCCTGTCCGTGCAGCGGTGGCTCATAAGGTTGCCGCGGAACAAGCAGCGCCGGCCCAGACAGAGTGCGCATGTGCAACATTCCGCACATGCGCACTCCGTCCGGGCAGGCGCTGCTGCTCCCGCAGCGGCTGAGTGAACCACCGAGCGATTCAGCGGCTCGTGGGACTGCAGCGCGCAAAAAGCAGCATGGCCTTACGCGCGCCGCTCATGCGCAGCAGCCCCACAAGCCACCGAGCGATCGGCGGCTCACGTGGCCACCACGGAAGCAGCAGTGCCGGGCCGGACGGAGTGCGCATGCGCGGGATTCCGTGCAGTGCGTCCTAACATGCGTCCTGACGTCACGAAGCACGTCAGGACGCCCCGCCCCCAGCAGGTGCCTCCGTTCGCCGCCCCGGGTGGCCAAAAGGCTTCCTATGCCTCTGTTTAGCACACTCAGCCTGCTATCTCCTTATCTCCCTTCAGTCACAGAGGGAAGCTCCCTGACTCATCCATGCAGCCAAATCCCAGATTCTACATTAACAAAGTGTATAAAAGTTAGGGTTAGAAGGGCCAATATAAAGGGAAGAAGGAAACATGGCAGGCAACACAGAAGAAACAAAGTGGGCAATCTCCAAATAATCCTCAATTAGAGAGCAATTTAAGTGGTCTCCAACTTGATACATGGCTCAGTAAATGTCTCAGAAAAACAAATCTTCATAGGAAATAATTCTCAGCACTGCAGAATCACTGGAGAAGTTTGACAGTAGAGGTGTTTCTTCCAATCAGTTTTGGCCATGTTGACTTGGGCACACCTCAAAGGGCAGAGCTTTGACACCTGGGTCATAGCATGTCCAACACATAATGAGATGGGCTTGTGGCACCTTTGAAACACCCTGGACGATGAAAGTCAAAGGATGAGAACTGGGAGAGGTTTTCCAACTTACCCTTGTAGAAAGGGCCATTAGAAATAACAGTTTCTGGGCATGGAGGAGGCTATGTATTGGGGAAGGCAGGCCACTAGGACAGAATCATTTGATTTTTAATGAGCCAGGCCTTTCAGGCCTTCCTCCACAATCCTACTCCTGCATGAATTTTCCCACCTGCTGTGTTCATTATCTGGGGCCTTGGCACTGGAAGTGTGGTTGGCTGAGGTAGCCTTTTCTCTTATGGCACCCAGATTGTGAAACTCATCTCCTAGAAAGGTTCAGCTAGTCCCCTTTTTAATGGCATTAGGCATGTTGAAAATAGTTCTTTATTTTGCCAAGCATTTGATTTGACTTGATTTATGATTCTCTGTTGTCTGATTTATGTTTTACTTGATTTTGCATTTGTTTTCTGTTCTTTTTCTGTTTCGCTCGTTATTGGAAGCCCCTTGTGTGCTGAATTGGTGATGTATAAGTGTTCAGTTAATTGTTTGACATAAGAAGAAAGGTAGTTAGACAGAGACACAACGGCTTGCTCACAACACCTAATCTTGCTCTAGATTCAAGATTCAAGATTTCTTTATTGTCACTGTACAATATAGATCACAGTCTCAAGGGGCAGCAAACGAGAAAGGATAGAGAATTCCAACGGAAATGGGACGGAATTGCCAATGTTCACTTATTCAACCCATGTCTGGAACCAAATAAATCCAGTGAATACATTCACTGTTGTTGCTGCTTTCAGCCTGCAGACAATATGTAATTGATTATTTTCCCCTGCCATTTGCATTGTGTTCCCTTTGCATTGAAATGAATGGGGTGGAATAATGTAATGGCAACATAATTTACACAACAAATTACATAAATTACATAAGTTACAGAATTTTGCAACAGCAGACATCAAGTCGAATTACTTTTTTTTTCCTGGAAGACAAACTGCAATCGAACAAAAACAGAACAGCTGGACAGAAACAGTGCTGTATGTGATGGGTACAGGGCAGAATGGAAAAGGGTGTCTTCTTGCATCCATAGTTCACACTGGGCAACAATAAGGCTGAATGAGCCTGATAAGCCCTACGGGTCAGCTAAGGGTGAGCCCTGGGATATGTTCCCAAATTATCCTTTGCAGTCTGTGCCGGTATTCCGGGGGAGACATGTTGCGGGATCTCAGTAGACTTATGTGGAAAGGTAAGAAGTTTGATATTGTGCTGGTATTGGTATGCCGGGCACTTTAATGGAAAGAAACTTTTGCAATAAAATATAGGTAAAAAGTATGTGCTGTCGTTAGTTTACAAACACATATCACGTGTTATGGAAATCAGCCTGGATTAGGTAATTCCTGTAGCTAGAGAGAAGAGAGAGTCATGCTCATCATTTCATATTACATATTCATGCTGCAAACCCCAGAGCCAGTCAAAACTGATTCTTGAGTTTAACCATTTGAAGCATCACTGACATTCGGTCAAATCCCAAATGCTTGTAATTGGCTTGTATGGCTGTCACCGATGTGAGCATAACACTGAAATATGAAGATATTCCACTTAATCTTAAATGTTTTTAATCCAGCAAGTTTTTCTTCTTCTTAGATCTGGATATATATTTCTATAGACAATGGATAGTGTGAGAATCAAGTAATCCTGAACAAGATAAACCCAAACTAAACAAGCATTCCCCCTCTCTCAATTTCCTGCAATGGTGCATAATGCTGTTTTTGTTTCCAGTTCAATCTATCCTCCACCCCTCACTTCCACATGAAATCTACCCATCACATTAATCAGAATGGTTTTGATGTCACTGAAACATTTTAGATAAATGGATTTTTACTGTAGTCGGGCTTTCCCCCTCCTCGGAAACAAATGACACTTTTTTCTTTTCTTTTTTACTACTCTGTGTTTAACACCTCTGAGACGCAAGACCAGATCTGTCACAGAAGATTTTGAAAAGCCTGTGATGCTATCAGAAATGTCTGCCAGGGCTGTCTGGTCCCTCTGGATGACTCATCTTTGTGAAATGGAGCAAATCCACTGAGGATCTCAGACAGGACTTTTGCTCTTCTGCCTAATTTTACCCAGGTATCAATTCAGTTTGCTACATTCTCTCCTGTCTTATAGAATCCATATTATGCATTGAAAAGACATGTAATCAAATTACTACATTTTATCTGAGCATTTTCGTTGGATGTGCATACATCCCTGAAGATTTTCATGTGCCTCTTTGTACACACACACACACACACACCACACACACTGCTTAGACCTCATTAGATTAGGCCTGATGCTACACTAATTGTCTCTTATCAAGCTGTGCTTCTTAAATGTACCAGCATTTGATCCTATAAAAACTGAATCTTAAACGACTGATGTCAAACTGACTGGCCCAATTTTCCACTCTGCCTTTAGATCCATTTTTAGAAATAATTGGGGTGCTGAATTAGTAATTTCCCTGTATTCAGGGGATTTTTTTTAATGTTCAAGTTTTTTCCATAACATTTGTGATGATTTGCACAACTTTGCAGCTCATTGCTTTCTCTAGAAATAGCTTTAGTGCTACAACTTTTCAAAATAAATTGTTATTGTCTGTGATGGAAAGCTGTTAGGCATTAGCCATACTGGTATGAACTTTCAGACATACACTATAATTACACGTCAGTGGACCCACAATCTAATGGTCAAGTGGAAAATGTACCAGAATATGAAAAGGGACATGAAGAAAATGAAGTAAATCTTTCAAATCTTTCTCTAACGAAGCAGTAAGATAACTTCTATTCATAAGAACACAAGAAAAGCCCTGCTAGATCAACATGCATCAAGTTATGCATCCTGTTCCCACAGTGGCCTATGGAAACCTAACAAGCACAGCCTGAGTGCAAGAGTTTGCCCTCCTTTTGCAATACCTACTAACTGATTTTCAGAAGCAGAATGCCTTTGGCAGTGGAGGTAGAACAGGGGTCACCAACCTAAGGCCCATGGGCCGGAAACGGTCCGCGGAGGTCGTTTGACCGGCCCACAAGCCGCCCACAACTCGCTTCTGCGGCGCTGAAAATCTTAGACATGCACATGCAGACGCCGAAAATCACGGGCGTGCGCGATCCAGCCCACGGAGGGATCTCCGCGGGACCGATCCAGCCCAGGCAAGATAAACCTTGCCGACCCCTGAGGTAGAACATAGCTCTCATGGCTAGTAGCCATTGATAGCCTTGTCCTTCATGAAGGATTTTGAAGCTGGCCATGAAGGATCAACTCAGAAGTTCCACAGTATTTGGTGGGCTTACTTCCAGGAAAGTATAGATTGTTGCCTTGGTGATTGCTGCAAGAATTTTTAAACAGAAATAATAGTTAAGTAATAATAAAAAGAGTGCCCCTGAAAATATGCAAAGTGCAGTCCCATCACCACAGAGTAACTCCTTGCAAATATAGAATTAATTAATACTGTGCACTTCAGAATGCTTTTCACTTAACCTATACATCTGCAGGTGCTTTCCTCTTGGCACTTCTCTATTAAACTGGGGTTTTTTCAGGGTGGCAATGGAGGAAATTTGAAAAGTTTTTGGGTAGACTTATAATAATACTAATTTATTATTTACACCCCACCCATCTGTCTGGGTTTCCTCAGCCACTCTGGGCAGCTCCCAATGGAATATTAAAAACATCAAACATTAAAAACTTCCCTAAACAGGGCTGCCTTCAGATGTCTTCTAAAAGTCAGATAGTTGTTTATTTCCTTGACATCTGATGGGAGGGCATTCCACAGGGTGGGCGCCACTACTGAGAAGGCCCTCTGCCTGGTTCCCTGTAACCTCACTTCTTGCAGTGAGGGAACCACCAGAAGGCCCTCAGAGCTGGACCTCCGTGTCTGGGCTGAACGATGGTGGTGGAGACACTCCTTCAGGTATACTGGGCCGAGGCCATTTTGGGCTTTAAAGGTCAGCACCAACACTTTGAATTGTACTCGGAAATGTACTGGGAGCCAATGTAGGTCTTTCAGGACTGGCGTTATATGGTCTCTGCGGTCACTCCCAGTCACCAGTCTCGCTGCCACATTCTGGATTAGTTATAGTTTCCGGGTCACCTTCAAAGGTAGCCCCACGTAGAATGCATTGCAGTAGTCAAAGCGGGAGATAACTAGAGCATGCATGCACCACTATGGCGTGACAGTCTGCGGGCAGGTAGAGTCTCAGCCGGCATACCAGATGGAGCTGGTAGACAGCTGCCCTGCACACAGAGTTGACCTGCACCTCCATTGACAGCTGTGAGTCCAAAATGACTCCCAGGCTGTGCACCTAGTCCTTCAGGGGCACAGTCCCCCACACCTGCCCACCTTCTGTCCCCCAAAAACAGTACTTCTGTCTTGTCAGGATTCAACCTCAATCTGTTAGCCGCCATCCATCCTCCAACCGGCTCCAGACACTCACACAGGACATTTACCACCTTCACTGGTTCTGATTTGAAAGAGAGGTAGAACTGGGTATCATCTGCATACAAATGAACACCCAGCCCAAACCCTCTGATGATCTCTCCCAGCGGCTTTATATAGAAAAATGCATGGGGGAGAGGATGGAACTCTGAGGCAACCCACAAGTGAGAGGCCAGAGGTCTGAACACTCATCCCCCAACACCACTTTCTGGACACGGCCCAGGAGGAAGGAGACGGTCCAGAAGGATGTCATGATCGATGGTATGAAAGGCCACTGAGAGATGCAGCAGAACTAGGAAACAGCTTTCTCCTTTCTCCCTAGCCCACCGGAGATCATCAACCAGCACAACCAAGGCAGTTTCAGTCCCATGATGAGGCCTGAATCCTGATTGGAAGGAATCCAAATGGTCCGCATCCTCCAGGTATGCCTGGAGTTGTTCAGGAACCACCTGCTCAATCACCTTGCCCAGGAATGGAAGATTTGAGACTAGGTGATAGTTGGCCATATTGGCCGGGTCCAATGATGTTTTTTAAGAAGCGGTTTAATAACCCCTCTTTCAGTGGGTCTGGGAAGGCTGCCTCACAGAGAGAAGCATTCACCACTCTGCAGAGCCCATTGCCCAGCCCTTCCCTGCTCACTTTTATGAGCCAGGATGGGTAGGGATCAAGGAGACAGGTATTCGGTTGCCCAAGCAGCCTGTCCACATCCTCAGAGGCAACAGATTGGAACTGATCCCATGTAACTTGACCAGACAGGACTCTAGCACTCTTCCGCCCCGGCCCTCCTCCCACAGTGGAGTCTACCTCTTTCCAAATCTGAGTGACTTTATCTGCATAAAGCTTTGCAAAAGCATTGCAGGACATCTTGGGGTCCTTACCAGGCCCCAATGGCAGAGGTGGTTCTGTTAGATTGGGAACCACCTAAAAGAGTATCCTGCTGCTGTTTTCTTACTGTTGACTTACTGTTGGCTATGTGGACTGCAAGAAGATCAAACCTATCCATTCTTAAGGAAATCAGCCCTGAGTGCTCACTGGAAGGACAGATTCTGAACCTGAGGCTCCAATACTTTGGCCACCTCATGAGAAGAGAAGACTCCCTGGAAAAGACCCTTTTAGGAAAGATTGACGGCACAAGGAGAAGGGGACAACAGAGGACGAGATGCTTGGACAGTGTTCTCAAAGCTACTAACATGAGTTTGACCAAACTGCGGGAGGCAGTGGAAGACAGGACCATTGCATGCTCTGGTCCATGGGGTCATGAAGAGTCGGACAACAACAATGTTTACTTTCCCCTTGTAACTTTATTTTGCAGTGTGTGAGATTTCCAGTGAGGAAATAATATAGGGGAAAGGCTTTTTCTGTATCATGGTCTCAATTTGTATGAACCCACAGGTTTTGTGAGAAGATGAATCCCAAGGGCACTATTCAAAGGCATAACAAGGTTCTCATATGTATAAGCAATTTTGCCTAATATTCACATTTTTGCAATGCAATTCACCTAATATAATGCATATTACACACAGAAAGAGGGGGGGTGTATTTGTATGCACACTTTATGCTAACATGTGAATTTTTGTACACATTACTTTGCTGGAGAAGTGCATTGCAAAACTCAGGTAAGTGTTAATTTAAAAAAAAATAGCTTTCTTTAGTCTCTTCCAGATATACTGTGCTGTTTCTGCTTCTTTTTGAATTTGTACTTCTATTATTTTTATTGTACTGCTCTGTTTGACTTACTTCAATGAAAATTTTAAGAAATACTATGTGTCTGTTCGCCTATTGTTTCAGAAAGAGAATTAGGTAAGTTCGCCTTTGAATAATGACTGAATCAAATTTCTCCTCCATGACTACTTACAGCTGTTCCAACCACTGCTTTTTCATACATTAACAGACATTTTGAAGATCTTTATCTTTTTTCAGAATTGCCCCAAGTCCAGTGGCTATGAGCTTCTGTTTCTCATGTATTTTCTAAGGGAAGTCATAGTAAATATGACAGGAGGCCGAGTGAGGAGAGAATGAGCATTTGGAAAGAAATCCAGCAAGGGCAGTACAGAAAGCAGCTTCAACATTTGCATGCAAAAGTGTTGTCACTGTCATTCTGTTTTAATCTAACATGACAGGCTGAAACAAAGTGTTATTATACACTACCTTGGAAGAGAAATGAGAAGCATCACACAGAGGACAGAAAGCAGAAAAATACAAAGTGGATATTGCATCCGTTGCCAACAGGTCTCAACAGAAGTAAATTGCAGTTGTTATTTTGATGGAGGTCTTCTGGCAGATGCTCCAAAGTCTATATTGTGACGTTCCATTATGCCATTGAGTGGCAGGACTTTGTTATTTGTACTGATGTTCATATGGGGAACATTTTCCTGGAGAAAACTATGGGGTGGGTGGATGTGGCTTGGCCATAGCCCCTGGGGATAACTGGAGGGGGGCAGCGGTCATCTGAAAGAGAAGCCAAAAGAACTGAAATGAAGCAAGACTGTTTGAAGAATTTAGTCTTTGCTGCTTCCTGTGTGAAATCAAATTACCTGACCTTCATCCCTCTGACTAATATACAGGCATATCTGACCATTTTGGTTTCTCATTTTTCCAATCTTAAGTTCTCCACATTTGTAAATTGTTTTTTTTGTTTTTTTAGGTCCTCATGAAAATTCATAAGGATTTTGGTGTGCATGAACTTAACTGAATATATGCGTGTGTGTGCAATTTTGCTAATATCCGCATTTTTGTAAAGCATTTTTTACTTCTATTTTTACTAATATATGCATTTGACAGGGAGGTTGGGCTCTATATTGGTAGAGCCAAGCTGGCACTCCTGCTGGCGTGTTTGCATCATGCTGGCCTCCTCTCCCTCTCTCCTCCCAGTAAGCAGTGGCAACTGAACTGTCAGGAGGTCAGGTGAGTGCTGCCACCCCACCATTCCATCTGCTGCAATTGTATGGACAAACCTCAGTTTGAGTTGGACTACTACACAGCGAGTGGTGCTGTGGTCTAAACCAGTGTTTTTCAACCACTGTTCCGTGGCACACTAGTGTGCCGCGAGATGTTGCCTGGTGTGCCGTGGGAAAAATTGAAAAATACTGAATAAAGTATTTTATAATTTTTCATATTTCTGTTTACTTACTATTTCATAATAAAGTAATTATAAAATGCTTTCTTTGTGTTTATTTGATTCCTATTCAAGAGAATTACTTTATATATAGTCAATATAGGCACAGAGTTAAATTTTTTAACATTTTCTAATGGTGGTGTGCCTCGTGATTTTTTTCATGAAACAAGTGTGCCTTTGCCCAAAAAAGGTTGAAAAACACTGGTCTAAACCTTGCTGATCAGAAAGTCAGCGGTTCAAATCCCTGTGACGAGGTGAGCTCCCGTTGCTTGGTCCCTGCTCCTGCCCACCTAGCAGTTTGAAAGCATGTCAAAGTGCAAGTAGATAAATAGGTACTGCTCCGGCGGGAAGGTAAACAGCGTTTCCGTGCGCTGCTCTGGTTCGCCAGAAGCGGCTTAGTCATGCTGGCCACATGACCCGGAAGCTGTCTGCGGACAAACATCGGCTCCCTCGGCCTATAGAGCGAGATGAGCGCCACAACCCCAGAGTCGTCTGTGACTGGCTCTAAGTCAGGGGTACCTTTACCTTTTACAAATGGAGTAAGTTCTACCATCCATGGAAGATTTTGATCTAGTGCCCTCAAAACACAATCAATGATACAAGGGACAGGGATTAAGAAAAACTGGATTAAAGCCTGCAAATACACAAAAGGGATGCATTACGTTAAATAGGAAATACCGTTTTAAAAGAGTTACAAATGCTATGGAGAGTTCTGTTGCAAGTTTCCAAGAATGGTTTGTTATATTGCAACTTGTGAAGGCTGCAATGTAAATACCATACTCTCGTTTCAGGCTACAAACCACCTTTCTCACCTCCCCAGTCAGTGTAAAGGTGTAGTGAAGCAGTATCAAATACTCCCTGAGGAAGTGACCACGACACCCAGGCAGTATATGGCACTGCATTCAATTGAAATGGAAAATAGGAGGTGGTGTCTTTGCATATAAACCTTGCCTATTGAGTTAAGAAAACGCAGGTTTGGTGGGGGGGGGGGAATCCAGAGGAAGTATTTAAAATGTGCATAGTGCATGAAATTGCCTCACATTATAGGGAATACATGCCTTGTAGCAATTATGTCACTTATCCTTATACTAATTAAGTGTTGATGTGTGAGTACTAAGTTGCAATGATGTTGTTAACTAATGTACATAAATATTCCCTTTAAACTGTAATTGCACTTTGCCATAAGTTAAAAGGAAGCACATTCAATTTGGAAGCATGCAGATCAGCACCTTAAGAAATGGATTATACTCTTCAGTATGTCAGCACATACAACAGGAGAATATCCATGTGTGTGTGTTTTTTTTTAAAAAAAAAGCAAGTAGGGGAAGAGTTCTGGCACAGGGGCTAGAGTTTACAGCCCTGTGAAGAACATTCACATTTTCTATATACACGATGGCAGAGCTGCTAGGCTGAAAATTACTAATTCTACCCACAGGGGCTGAATACATCATACCAGAAGGATGTAATGTGACTAGATCCACAGTTGTCTCCTCCCCTCTGCGCTGCTTTTCTGTTAAAAAATGACCTATGGAAAACTGGTAGTGTTCTATCCAGTTGTTCAGCTCAAGATTTATGATTGCCCAAAGTTAATGCAATTTTATTTTTCTAATATTAGAATGAGACTCTGTTTGCCACCTTGAAACATGTACTGTGAAAGAATGAGGACACATGACATAAGGAAAGGCTCACTGGCTCAGAGCAGTAGCCTAGCATTTTCCTGCTACCCTGTACCCCAAAGTAGACTCAGTTTATATGCTTCAGGAGGAGTATAGGACAGCAGTAGACAATAAAGTCAAACTCCTTCAATTATCTGCTTTTAACTTCTGCTAGGAAAAGGATCAGTTCACACAGGGTAACTGGATATTTATTTTCTCCACACGATGACTTTTGTATGTAGGATTGCATGGAGAAATATATGCAAGAATCATAGCCATTTCTGAGATGGTTAAAAAAAAGTGCTGCTCCAAAGTGGCTTATGTGGTCCTCCTCTTTCCCACTTTATCTTCACAGCAAATCTCTGGAATAGAAATGGCTGAGAAATGGTGACTGGCTCAAGGTTACCCAATCAATTTCACAGTTGTGGAGATTTATACCCTGGTTCACCAGTTCTTAGTCTAACATTCTAACCACTACACCACCCTGGCTGAACACAATTGTAGTAAAGGTACCCCTGACCGTTAGAGTGAGCTATAGTTTATTTCCTGTTGCTCTGTCTGCCAGCTAAAGGATCCAAGTATTGTTCAATGTTACAAATAGAGCATTGGGTACATCCAGTTGGTGGCAGGAGAAACAAAAATTCATTGTAATAGGTATAGAGATCACCAACAGTAGGGTTAATGAAAAAGATCCATTCTGTTGCATTGTGATGAACCTGTGATGGTGGACACATAGCATATGTTATCATTCTGTGAGAACCTGAAGTTTTCTGCAGTTTTGGAATATTTTTGTTTTTAATTACAGTGTGCCCCAGGTCTGTTTTAGATATGAATCACAACCCTTAAAGCCTGCATTCTTTATACGCAATCATCAGTGATTTAGACTGACTGCACACTTCACAGCTTGTTTCAGATCTTTTTCCAGATTATTTTAAATAAAACAACAAAATTTCAAAGACATCTTTGTCACACATTTCCCTGTATTTTGGAATGGCATCTCCAGCAACTTAAATGCAACGTTTTGTCTTATTTCAGATATACCGAAAGCTGTAAGAACAAAGAAGTTTCCCCTGTGTGGATACTTCCCATTATCAGTTACTAAACGAGACATTTCCCTTCTTTGATCATCCAGCCTTCATTAATGTCAATGAGTTGTCACTTTTCTCCCCCCCCCCTTTTATCATTTATTGCATTTAATTATGGGCTTCTACTTCTAAATATGTCTACATGAATGTTTATGTAGCTTGTCCCTATCATGCTAATTTAAAGACTATATTAGAAAATGAAACATTGTGCTGGTAAAAACAAGGCTGTTCATTTCTTTGACAAGATAAAAAAATTACTTTGACCTCTGAATACTTTTATGGCAGTCCAGTAAGACATTTTTTAATGGTTTATTAAACTTCCTGCTGTAGAGCTCTTGAAAGCCATGAAATAGGGGGCTTCTATTAATCACTGTGTTGACAATGAAAAAATGATTTAGGCACAAGGATTTGCATTGAAATGAATGGGAAACTGTAAAAACACTCCCATTCATTCCAATGGGGCAGGTACAAAGCACATTACTACTGGTTTGTGCCTTTGGGATATATCCAAACAGTATCTTAGAGTGGATGAGAGTGTCAATCCACATCCACGATGCAATTCAACTAATCAGAGTGGTGTTGAGAATTCTGCTGCTTCTGGGGGACTTCAACTTCATTGTCTAGGACAGTGTTTCTCAACCCTGTGCCTCCAGATGTTTTTGGCCTACAACTCCCATCATCCCTCGCTAGCAAGACCAGTGGTCAGGGATGATGGGAGCTGTAGGCCAAAAACATCTGGAGGCACAGGGTTGAGAAACACTGGTCTAGGAGACTGGCTCTAAGATGGCTCAAGACTTCACGGCTGCCATGACAACCATGGGGCTGTCCCAACATGTCAGCCGCCCAACACATGTGGCAGGCCACACTCTGGACCTTGTTTTCACTGGGCAGGTGATCTAAAAGTGGGGATAGTGACATCATTCCCATGTCGTGTTCAGATCACTTCCAGTTGAGATTTAAGCTTTCAACACCACATCCCTTCTGCAGAGGTGAGGGACCTATTGGGATGGTCCACTCTCAGAGGCTGATGGATGCAATGGGCTTCCAGACAGCTCTGGGGGATTTTCTGGTTGATATGACTGGTGTTCCTGTTGAAGCTCTGGCCGACCTCTGGAACATCCAAATTGCTCGGGCCATTGACACGATCATCCCAAGCACCCTCTCCTGCTTCGCTCCCTGATATACTCCAGAGCTTAGAATGAGGAAACAAGCTGGGAGGCAGCTCAAACATGATTGGAGGAAAACTCTGGTCAAATGCAATCAAACACTGGTGAGTGCTTACTTTGCTGCCTCCATTGCATCCTTTATTGTACCATCTGGTAGAGCTTTTCTAGGTAGTGCAGGATCCAATGCATGCTCCTATTGGTCAGCCGGCATTGGCAGCCAGCCAGCACCAAACAAAAAATCCCGGACATTTAGCCAAACCTTAAAAATCCGCCCAGACAGAAACCATCACCCCCCAAAAGAGGGTGAGTCCAGGAAAACCCAGACATATGGGAACCCTATGATATAGTCCCCTTTAAGGCTAGCATGTGGGTTCTGTGGGAGGTTGTTAGAGATCCTGGAATAATGAGTTTAAACACAGATGTTCCTCATTAAGGTCTCAAGGCCAGTGTTGAATATTAATCAAATACCCATGATGGGGACAGGTGTTATTTCCTTTGGGGTGGAGAGGATGAACGCCCATAGTTAGTATTCCCTTAAATCTGGGTTGGGGTTGGTATAGAGAAGCTCTCATCGTGAAGGGATGATCAGTGCCTGTTTGGGCCTTAAACGGAAATATCCCTTCCTGCTCAGCCTGCTACAATTTGTGTAAGTGTTTTGCATTAACCAGCTAGATAAGTCAGTTTTGTTATTTTCTTGGCTTCTGAGCACTCTTAATTTGTGTAATCATTTGAAGTCTTTCTTTTTAACAAGGTCTTGTTTTTTTAAAAAAAGTAAATTATATTGCATGCTTTTATGAAAACTGACTTTGGTCGAGTTTCTGAACCTCCTAATTTTGACTGCACTTTTAGAAGTGGGTCACTCGTCACACAAAAGCACAGGAGAGGAGTAGATTATGCCTTACCCTATCCTGCTTCAAACACTGACGAAGTTTGTTGTGGACAAAATGCTAGGAGCCACAACTCAAGACTTAGTCATGGGCAGCAATGGTATGCACAACCTGTGTTCACAGCAGGTCCTTACCAACACCGTGGACAGAGAGGCCTTGATGTGGGAGAGAGTGTTCTGTCATATAAAATTAGCATTCTGCTTTGAAAATTATAGCAAAGGAAAGAGAGAAACACGCAAGTCAATGACTGGCTAGTATCCTTTCTCATCCTGAGGAGCGGATGTGTGCATCTGTACATGTATAGAACTGCTTTCGACATGTATGAGAAGTATGGACACTGAGGGAGGGCGACAGCTGTGGGAATGGCTAACCTGTGCAGTCCCACAAATGCTCCCAAGAATTCTTTCAACACATGGAGGGATTTGTGTGAAACCCCCTTTTCATCCTTACACAGTTAGCTATGGGAACCTCTTTCATTGCCATATTCTGCTTAAAATGCCCATTGAGCACAGAAGCCTTCTTTTTATATAAAAAGGTAAGGATAATTTCTGTCATTGAGTTCATTTTCTTAAAAAACTGTTCAGGGAAGCTTTTAATCTGTGATATTTTAATGTTTTGTTTTTTAATATTTGCTGGAAGCCGCCCAGGGTGGCTGGGGAGACCCGGCCAGATGGGTGGGGTACAAATAATAAATTATTATTATTATTATTATTATTATTATTATTATTATTATTATTATTATTATTTTGGCTATTCTACAAAGTGTGCCTACCTGTAACAAAAACTGGCAGAAACAGCAACAACAGGGGGTCGTTTTAGTGAATGGAGTTCACTAAAGTAAAAAAATAATTTCCTCATTTTCAACTGCTGCCATGTGATGGTACGCTTCCAGTCTGTAATTTTTGTCACAAGGCTCCACATAAATCATTAGAAACAATGCCTCACTTGTCAAGCTGTTTCTTAAGAAATTAGGCAAGACTTTTACACACACAACACACCCCACTACACGGGTGCACAGTAGATTCCTGCTTACTAGATAGAGATATCGCTTTTGCCAGCCTCATCTTCAGACACTAAGCCAAACTCATTCTCTTTTCCTTTGCTTCTTCCACCCCCAGCCTCCCACCCCCTTTATTCAGAGAGACCACAGGTGAAGCAAAAGGAAATTATTACAGCATGATGACTGCTGAAATGATAGAAGGTAAAGAAGATGGATTATCATGCTGCCGACATGATTTGTATGGATTTCCAAAATTTAGCTGTTCATTTAAGGTGACCGCCATCTTAGGACCCACGATATTGCGGCTGCCCTCGTAATAACCTTCATCTACACTCGTGAGCCAAGTGAGCAGAGCACATTTCCTATTACCTGTCAAGCGAGTATGTAGAGTTCTTCTGGCCCTGCAGTAATAG
Organism: Darevskia mixta; assembly: GCA_034641385.1. Taxonomy (NCBI): domain Eukaryota; kingdom Metazoa; phylum Chordata; class Lepidosauria; order Squamata; family Lacertidae; genus Darevskia; species Darevskia mixta. The sequence goes on from JAWWNH010000088.1 coordinate 4,049,189, forward strand.
CAGGGCTGCTGGTGAACAGAGTAATAAACACCTACTGAGAGGGATGTAGCGTGAAAAGATCTCATCACCTGCCATTAGCACGCTGATGAATAATGTAGGATTCTGGGTGGCAGATGTCAGGGGTGGGAGGAAGAATCACTTCTGTAAATGCTCTGGTGAACACTTCAGCACAAAGTGAGAGGTGATAGCAACAGATGCATGTGACAAAAATTACACTTGCTACTGATTTTCTTTTTTTCAAAAAAATGGAACATTTACTTCACAAATAGCTAGCAGCTCCTTATGCACTCTTTTTCCTTTCTTTCAGAACCAAGGGGTGCTTTAAAAGCAAGAAAATAACCCAACTACTGGCTGTGGCTTCTGAGTCTTGCCCGTGATAGTTTATTCCATGATAAATATGTTAGTCATATGGCATCTTGAAGACTAACTTCTGCTGCAAACTACAAACGTAGTTATCCCTCAGCTTGTCAAGAAAGAGGAAGTTGTGTGTGTGTGTGTGTGTGTGTGTGTGTGTGTGTGTGTGTGATGTCATCAAGCAAGATGGCTGCCTAATTCTTTTGCTCTAACAATCTGTGCACTATCAAACCTCCAATTTAAGCTGAAAACCTAAAAAAAATGACTCTGCGAAACAAGATCTCCATAGATTATGCTCCAGGGGGCCCCATTAACAGCAGAATGGACACAGAAACCATCAAGTGTATCAGGAAATCAACCGCAAACTTCTGAGCAGCAGGAAGAACTAGGACCAAGCATGGCAGCTAAGACAGCAAAGCTCTCCAAGAAAGACAAAGCAATTGCCAGTTACCTTCTCACTTAGCTCACTACCCACCTGGAAAAGCTGAGACAGGATCTCAGGGAAGGTTTAGCGTTAGAATTAAAAGCAGCTTTAACTCCGATTGAGAAAAGACTCAGCATAACAGAAGCCCAGATCTCTGAGACCTCAAAGACTGCAAATGAAGCTCTAAAGTTAGGAATTAGACAGGAGGCGAAAATCAAGAAACTGGAGGCCATAACTAGAGAAACACAGCTATGTTATATGGAGGAAGCAGGCAATCATTTTTGCCGCTTCCATCTGTAGGTGAGAGGCCTACCAGAATTTATGGAAGGCCAAGATTTACTCTCTTTTATGATCTCCTGGTTTAATCAAGGATTCCCTAATCTTAAACTTAAGGCCTCTGATCTAGAGTTTGCATAAAGAGCAGGCCAGCGCTTCCAAACTGTCAACCGCAGGCCCAGAGACATTGTTATTGAAAGGTTTTCCCTCCTTTCCACTAAGCAGGCCATTTTAAAGGAACTTTGTATACTTGACAGTCTAGAATGGGAGGGCCAGAAGATCTCTTATTATGCAAGAGTTGTGTCTGGCAACCTTAAATTGCAGACGTGCCTTTAAGCCATATAGTGTACAGAAATACTTCAAAATGCTGGAATCTGCTATAGATGGGGCTACCCATCCCATCTGATAGTGCCGCTGGACGGGGTACAGCATGAAACATCAACACACAAGGAGGCAAGACTATTCCTGAGCATGCTAAAACTGTCTCTACCAAGCGACCCCCCAAAACAGCACTAGTAACTCAGACTCATCGGATGACGAGATAGGACTAGGTTGGCAGGAGCAGCAAGATCAACAACAACAACAAAAACTTCTAAAAAGCGCTGCTTTCAGCATACTGAAACTCACCATGCCCCAGGAGCGCACACACACAATTGTGCATTATTAGCTGCAAGCATAACAAGGAAGCATCAAGACACATGGACTCAAAGTGAATGAAGCAACCAAGCACTGGGAAATTTAAAGAACTGTTAAATTGACTAAGTTTTTTACTTCAACGTCCACTTACATTTACTCTCAAAAAATGAATGGTGATAAACATTGAATGGCGAGATCACCTCTTCTCAAGACCATTCTCGCAGAACTTTGTAAGTTGTTTGTTTGTGTGTTATTGTTGGATTACGTCTTTGAATTTCATCCCATTCATGATATTGCTCTGACCTACCTCATGCCACCTATCAAAACAATAACTAAGTTAAAGAGTTTTGTATAATTTCCTAGCCAACTTAACACTAAGCTGGCCCAATGGTTGATATGAAAACTATAGAAATACTCGTCATAAATGTCAATGGCCTCAACTCACCGGTGAAACGCAAAAGAGTCAAGCTAATGCTCAAGCGGGGGAAACCTAAAATAATATGCCTACAGGAAATGCACTCTAAGAAGCAAATGGATAGAATTATTCGTCTCAAAGGCTTTGATGTCCAAATCTAATCTCCTGGCTCATCAAAAGGAAGAGGGGTAGCAGTGCTAATTTCCAAGTCATAATTTTTTCCTCAAAAGGAACTTTGACAAGAGAAAGACCACTATGTATTTGTCAATGGCCAAAGTAAAGGCATCACACTAACTATGAACTATCTGGATTCCAGGAAGGCATGGTGCTATTAGGAGGAGATTTAAATCTTGTACAAGACCCCCAACTGGACAGAACCGGTCCCACAGTAACCAACTCATATAAAACGCCCTCAGCACTGGAATCCATACTTCGCGAACACAGCCTAACAGACATACAGAGAGAGCTCCACCCAAATACAAAGGACTCCCCCCCCCCCAGTCGCTACTCATCATACTTGTGTCTCAATTTTGTCATGATTTCAACACCAGACTTTCAAAGAAATGTTGGATCAGAGATTGGCTGTCGCACTGTTTCCGACCATGCTCCAGTGTGGGCCACCTTACATCTCCAAGAAAAACCCAAGTCATCGCCTGGCTGGAGATTTCCTGCAATTCTCCTACAGAAAAAGCTGGCAACAGACCACCTCTATTCAGAATTAAAGAACTACTTTGATATTAACACCACAGACAGAATGGCTCTTACAACAGTCTGGGAAGCTATGAAGGCGGTCATCAGGGGAACCTGCATCAGCAAGGTGACAGCAATCAAAAGAAAGACCGCCAAAGAATCAGATTGTCTACTACTGGAGATAAGGCAGCTTGAACTAAAGCACAAAAGAGATGGAGGGAAGAAGACTTTAAGGTCCTTGAATGCTAAGAGAGCAGAACTCGCAGACTTGGAAACATCAAAAATCTCTGCAAATTTGCTTTTCCTCAACTAAAAATATTATGAACATCGTGAGAAGAATTCTAAGATGCTTGCTAACTGTATCCGGAAAAGAATTAACAATAAGAAAGTAAACCAGCTAAGGTATAAGACAGGTATCCTTAAATATGATGATAATGATAAGTGTAATATGTTTAGAGATTTCAATGCCTCTTTATATGCTGATCCTATCCCCTCCCTCCCAACAATTACAGAATAGTTGGAAAGAATTCCATTACCTAAACTAAATTACACCCACAGGGACTACTTAAACCAACCTATAGAACCTGATGAGGTAGCAGCAGTAATCAAAAAATTGAAGGGCTATAAAGCCCAGGGCTCAGATGGTTACACTGCAAACTTCTATAAGCGATTCAGTGAGATTCTGATCCCAAGATTAACCTCTCTATTTAATGACAATCTTTCAGGTGGTCAAGTACCAACCTCCTGGCAACACTCTAAAATAATAGTTATACCTAAGCCAGGGGAAAATCCCGAGTCAGTAGAATCATCTAGACCAATAATTCTTTTAAATCAAGATGCTAAAATATTTACAGCAATCTTTACTGCAACGCTCAACACATTTATTTCTTCCTACATTACCACGGATCAAGTTGGGTTCATACCCCAAAGACAGATCTGTGATCCAATTCGCTGGCTACTAAATGCCATTCATCATAGCAAAAGCAAAGGTTTACCACTAGCAGTCATATCACTAGATGTGTGTAAATCCTTTGATAGAGTCAACTGGCAGTTCCTAGAAGTGTTGTTATCAAAAATGAAAACGGGACAATATTTTATGAATTCTATCGTGAGACTATACAAGAACTCATATGCTCAGGTTAGGGTGAATGGTATAGACTCCATTGCAAGAGGGACCCCCTCTGTCACCCCTCTTGTTTGCCTTCTCAATTGAACCACTAGCCATCTCCATTAGAAATGCATAAAATAAGCCTTTTTGCAGATGATATAGCAATAATGCTTTCCAACCCAAAAGCTGCAACACCTGTATTAATAAAAGAACTAGATAATTATGGTAAAGTGGCCAGAGTCAAAATCAATGAATCCAAATCAAAAATAATGTATAGGCCAATTAATCATTCAAAGACAGGTTTTAAAACCTGCCACAAGGTAATAAAATATTTGGGAGTGCAGATAACTAAAAATCTATTGGCTCTAAAGAACGCAAACTTCACACCAGTATTCTGACAGGTACGACAATGTCTTGAATTTTGGAAAGACCTCCGTTCATCATGGTCAGGACACATAGCTGCGGTAAGATGGCTATCCTGCCGAAATTTTTGTTTCTCTTTCAAGTGCTGCCAATTATGATTGCACCCAAACAATTTAAAATTTGGCAGTGCTCAATAAACAAGTTTATTCCTGTGGGGGGGGGGAGCAAAACTAGGGTCCAGAATTATATATGGAAGTGTCAAAAATGGCAGGTTTGGAATCCCACATCTCCAAACTTATTACAATGCCTTCCAACTAAAGCATTTGATGCCACTGATCCACAGGCAAAAAAGTAAACCATGAGTAGATAGAGAAATTTCAGATCCAGTATATAGAGCATATACCTTTCTACCCTCCTCACTCACTAAAACCCATACCATTGTGAACCCTTTCCTCCTGGCTCCCCTAATTTCTCCCCTTACCCCTCTTCGCTTTCACCCATCTTTTAAAGTAGCGGGGCAATACTTAAATTGGAATGGTTGGGAACAGGTGGGCCTTTATAGACTAAATGATTTTTATGCAAACAGTATCCCCTTACATAAAGAATTCATTGCAGCCATAAAGGTAAAGGGACACCTGACAGTTCAGTCCATTCGCGAATGGCGGCACTCATCTTGCTTTACTGGCTGAGGGAGCCAGCGTTTGTCCGCAGACAGCTTCTGGGTCATCTGGCCAGCATGACTAAGCCACTTCTGGCGAACCAGTGCAGCGCACGGAAATGGCGTTTACCTTCCCGCCGGACCTGTACCTATTTATCTACTTGCACTTTGACATGGTTTCGAACTGCTAGGTTGGCAGGAGCAGGGACTGAGCAACGGGAGCTCACCCCGTCACGGGGATTCGAACCGCCGAGCTTCTGATCAGCAAGCCCTAGTCTCTGTGGTTTAGACCACAGTGCCACCCGCATGGTACCACTTCAACCAGCTGTTAGTTTTCCTGTTAAACCCAGACATTTCCACTCAAGCAAACAGGAAACTAGCAGCAACAGAGCACATCTTTGTTAACTTCTCTCCACTCTCTCAGGGCATAGCTTCCTCAATTTTCAAAGCTCTAATAACACTAGAATATGGCAATCTATTGTACACAAAAATGTCGTGGAAATGGACCTAGATGTGCAAATACCAAATGAAAAACGGATGGCTTTTTCTATTGCTGGCATGTAGTGGATCTGTGATTCCTTTTTACTGTGCACTCGCTTGCTTTGATTTAAGCTTTGATTTTATGGCTTGGTGGATGAATAGTGTGTAAAATCGTGCAATTTCAAGAGGATCTATTTTAATTCTACTGAATCTAACTTTGCTAGGACCCCAGGGGAAGTGAAGTGTGTATGTGTGCACACACTTTCTTTCTTGGAGGTGTGACTTTGAGGAGAGAAGCAACCAATGAGAGTGGTACCCAGGGCACTCTCTCAAAATTCCAAATGTGCCCACAGACTGAAAAAGTTTGATGACTGCAGCAATGGAGGAAGGATGTGTGGATGTTTGATGTCAAATAAATTATGCTAGATGCTAGGCAGTTCCTACAGGAAGCTTTTGATGTTAAGATAAGTCAATATGATTTAATGTTTGAGAAAAAAGCAGAAATACCAACTGAATGAACTTAACTACAAGAACAAGACAGTTATTTAATATCTGTGGTTGTTTTTGCTAGGCATTCTGCAGAACACACAAGCAGTGCAGCTCCTGTAATCTGCATTATCTACCGCAACAATGTGATGGAAGGAAGAGGTTGGGGACTGACAATGATGGATGACAATGAAGTATAAAATGGCAATGAAGTAGTAGCTATGATTAGGCTTGAGTAGAGACAGAGTAGACCGAAGAAAAGCTTGAACCAGGGGAGAGAGGCAGCCTGGTGAATAGAGAACATGTAAACGGAAATGGTTGAAAGACAAGTAGGAATGCAAAGGATCAGAAAGTGAGATAGACAGTACAGGGAGATAATGAAGAATTTATAGTGTGGGATCAAAAAAGTGAAGAGGACTAGAACCCTGATAACTGATAGGCAGAGTAGGAATGTGATGAAATGGGTAATATAATCTAGATTTAAGATGAGAATTCCTGAAAATATTGAAATGTTCCTTATAATAAAAAGTAGTGTCACAGCTTATTATAAGAATCACATACAATTGAACAAAGTGGTTCAGGTTGCAGAAGGGAACCATTGTTAGGCTTTAGCATTTTACTTTCAATATAATAATTAGCACCAATTTCTCTCCTTTCCCTCCCTCTAACATGAATGATAAATATATCTGTTGAATAAATATAATTTACCTGCAGAAACCAGTACTGTGAGTGCATTCAATGTGAAGAAAGTTTGGGTAAGAAGGAGCATTTGCCATGTATTTTTGTGCCCTGGTATTATTTCTACCAGCGTCTAAGGCTAAAAAGGGCCACCTATTTCTGTGGAGATGTATCTAAAAAAATCTCTCAAGCTGCCTATAATAATCTCCATTATGTATAATGACCATTTTGATAATAGTCTTTAGAAGAGGTAATGGCCCTGCTGAATGGTTATTACCTGTCTGTTCATGCTGGAAGCAAGATACCAGAGCCAGAGGGGACAGTCAAATGGTCCTTGTGGTGTAGTCTGAAGGAATAAGAAATATTTAACAGAATGTAAGAAACAGACAAGAAAGCGCCTTTTGCTATAAAAAGGGAAAAACCTGCTTATACGAGGACACAGCGAGACAGCCTGGATTTAATAAAATACTAAAGATAGAAAATAATTAAGGCAAAGCAAATGGTTCTGTGCAAACAATGTCTATGTCTAAGTCACAAAAGAGTCACATGGAAGAAGTCTGAATATATTTTGGTATTATTAATAGTTACATACCTTGTTATATGTTCAGAGTTAGTGCTTTGCCAAAAGCTGTCTTCCAATTTCACGTGTGATTACAACTCGATATGTATGTAATAAATATGTACACATAATTAGATAAAATACAATATGTTACACTACGACAAATATAGTACAATGTGAGAAATATAGTAAAACTATGAAACCCATTAAAATCATGCATATCTTATGCAACAAGTTTTTCCTTTGCTAGCCACATTATCCTCTTCAGCAGTTTTCCTTCCTCATACGTCCTATTTGCATTTAAATCAATAAATGTATGTTCAGCTGTATTTAAGGGATTAGCCATTAATCCTCCACCAAGCTCTGTTTAACATATAAATGGTGTCCATGTAAATAAAAAAAAACTTTAATGTTTTGTAAGACCATTTGAAATGTTGATGAGTAAGTTCTTCCACAACAGCAATGTCCAATATTTTTGAAAAGTATGGATGTTTGAGATTTTTCCATTATCATTCTCTCTGTTTGCAATGCCCAGGCTATGCATGCCATTCCTTAAAGAAGGCAAAATGGCAGCAGCCACTCACAAGAGTGGAGGAATCAGCAGGCTTGGGAGAAGTACTTGTCAAAGTACAGAAACAAATTATTTTAAAAACCTGAAAGGGAGGGCATCAAAACGGCCTGTTGAGGAATGAGCAGGCTCTGTGGTCATCAGGGGTGCCATCTCACCCTCAGGATTGTGGGTGCCCACTACCGCAACATGGATGTGCGATGTCACATGCACACACCTGCACACAGTCACCTGTTTGTGTTGTGGCAGCCGGCAGTGATGGTGACTCCTCTTCCTTCTCTCATCTACTGCCAGTTAAGCACCCTGTTCAGTGAGGAGGGGTTCAGACTCAGGGGCAGAAAAACTCTGCGTCTGAGCCCCACCCTTGGAAAAGGATGCCTCACTGGCTGGCTGGCTGGCTGCAAAGGACAGAACTGAACTGCTTTTCTCTTGGAGGCAGCACCACTGCAGCCTGACAGCTTATTTCATTGACTTTGTGGGTGCCCGCACCCTCTTATATTATTTTGGATGCCCAAGCACCCACGGCCCCCTGGAGTTGACACCTATGGTGGTCATGGAAAACTATGTAGAAGAAAGCAAATGTAAATTTGTATGTGCTCTCTTTGCCTACTACTACATATAATAGGTTACTCTGGGAAGTTAAAGCCAGGATTCCTTTTTCATTTATATTATAATATTACTCTGGGTCAGATCTATTCAAGGGTTGATGAAATATTCTCATGGGCTGATTAGTATTTAAAATCAGTTACTGAAAGTGACAAATATTTGTGCCACACACTGAGAATCAGTAAACTTGTCTTGTAATTTATTATTTGATGTAGGACTTAGTGTCTCTTATGAGTTTTCAATGGTTCTTTCCCCTTGTATTTCGCTACCCACCCACCCCTCTTTTGCTGCAAAACCTGATTCCTCTCTAGACAGTGAAAAAAGAGGGTGGACCTGGCAGTGCCAAGTGAGGTAGGGAAGGTCATTAAAAATGTTCCTCACATATCTGCAGATCAGCTCCTGTTTGATTGTCCTCGTATCCTTATTTCTAACCCAAGTGTGTGACATTTTTGCTGTTCACACAAAGGACGACCTACGGTAAGGCTGGTCTCTCAAACCACAGGAGACTTCAGTCTCTCACAGAACTGGAGGTGCATTTCCATTTTGAGTTCAGGGTTTTTGAGAACTCCTTAACCTGCTTGTGGGTTTTTTTTTCCTTTAATCTTTCTGAAGAAACACTCACCTTTGAAGGATTCCTCTTTGAAGTGCCTCAGACAATGGTAGTGGTGCATCAGATGAAAAAGAACATTTGTTTAAATATGGCTCCTTCTCTTACTTTATCAGCTCTCGCTGTCTAAACCAGCACAGAGCTCAATAGGATGGTGAGTTATTAATACTGTATATGTGACATCATCAAATATTGCCTTCTGCCATCCTAACCTAGGGAATTGTGTCAGAATTCTAGCATCTAATAAAACCTCTGAAATAGGAGTGGTGAATAAATAAGCCTGTTTCTGTTCCACGTCAGCTTCAAATGTGTTTTATCATAACTCCATTTGGTTCCATTTAAGATTTTTTTTAACCACATGAAACATTCACACATACACATTTTTCCATGGCACTTCCCCCCCCCCCAAAAAATATGTATTTAGTACACATTTCCCTTCAACATATGCATTACTGGATGCTCCCCTACAAAAAAGCACAAAAAAACTTAAAAAAAACCAACACATTTTGTATGTATGGGTATTCTAAAATCCCCGTTTTCTCCACTACATTTTTTGAAAAATTCACAGGATTATGCAGCCTGATTGACAACTGCATCCCTGTTAGTGCATGTGTCAGGGATCTGCAAATTAGGGTGACTCAGCTGAATATGTGGACTGAACAAAATTCTCTTCCATACTGTGCTGGCGCACAGATATAATGTTCAGCACTCACATTGATCTGAGTGTTTCAGAGTTCATTTGTGGATGAGATGCATATGGAAGGTATGTCCCCTCCTGACTTTCAGCAACCACCTCCTTTTCCCTCCCTTCCAGGCCACTTCCCACCGCATTCAGGACAATCTCCCAACTCTCAGTAGAAGCTCTTGGGGGATGTGGGAAGAGGAAAGTGAATGAATGTCACCTTCTACCCACCACTTTTCTCTGGCACTTCTCTGGATCCATGCCATTGTGTTGAATAATAATTTTGTTTGTTTATTTTTTTATTTAAAAAACCCACACATTTTGACACTAAATAGCACACCTCAAATGTTCTAGGATATTGTAACATGGAAGTAAAACAACAGACAGACAGACAGACATCCAGGTATCTCCACATGTAGAAAAACACCGGTTTTCATATAGCATTCACTCTTTATAGGTCTGCTGTATTTTCCCTTCAAAACTCTTTATACGCTTGATATTTCCACTTTTGATAGGTCGGCAGTAAATGAGAGACACAATCTTCTGTATAAAGATTTATAGTGAGGCAACATACTTTCCTCACAGCATAAGCACTTTTCCCATATCTAGTAAAACAGGTAAGTTTAGCTCTAAAGTGTTTTACACACACACACACACACACACACACACACACACACACAAATATTGAAGGCTTCTTTTAGGCTGCAACCCTATGCATACTTCCCTGAGAGCAATAATAATGAACAATGCAAACATACATACCGGTATGATTGAACTATTAGCTGTCTAGTAAGCAAAACTAAGCAAGGCGGATCCTCCTAACAGAGGGTCCATGTTGCGCGCACCCCCAGGACTCTCCCCAACCAGATGGGAGGAGGGGCTTTGCCCCGCCCCAGCCAGTGGCACCACGATCATGCCAATCGGCATAGCCAATCAGCAACGTGGTGGGGGCTGGGGGTTTGGGGGTTTTAATCAGCAGCGCAACGTGGGGACCTCCTCTTGCTTCGCGCTGCCAAACACCTGCCCACCCACCCGTTATTTAGGCTGTGTCTGGCCTTGCTTTGGACTTCGGTTGGTCGCCTGTTTTGGAACGGGGGCCAGGTAGGAATTTTTCCAGTGTGGCAGATTGGCAGTGACCACTTGGTTTTTGCCTACCTCTTAACAATCATCACAATTTTGTAAGGTTTGACGGTTAGGCATTGGTTTAGGGGAATGTGGGGAGGGGAGGTGCGGCCATCACCTGCCCCTCCAATTAATAGGGTATTCCGTTAAAGGAATCTGGGGTGTCTGGATCTTGTCCGAAGCCCGG